>VWZP01004916.1:33575-135536 GCA_013396995.1 Dicaeum eximium | reverse complement strand
AACAAAATTCACACAGCAAGAAAAAAAAAAAAAAGAAGTCTGAGCAAAAAGTCAACTTGCATTTCTCTCAATCTAGGATTCAAGAAGGAAAGCAAAAATAACTGCTACTACTTTTTGTATTATACTGGGTAGAATAAAAAAACATGACCTTGCTCTTGTTGTGCTTATGCTCTGCACTGTCACATCTGCTTAAACTAGACAAAGGATTTTACTTCCTTTTACTGGGAAACAAGCCAAGTGAGCTCTCACAATACATATGAAAAGTTAAAAAACCCAAACCAAACTATGACAAAGGCAAACCCTTACAAAACAGGCACCATGCCAATAAAATAACTTCCACACCCAAGTGCTAATTGTACCTGAACTGTCAGTTTATACTGGCCCCTGCACAGGCCCATGGTTGCCATGGGGGTTAACACAGGGCTCCTGGTCCTCTGGACTACCAACTCCTCTGGTCTCTGAAAAAAAACATTAAATCATCTCACACTAAGGCCTCGTACACCTAAACTCTCTTGAGCCAGTTCCCAGATACTGCTACAGCAGCAGTGACTCTGTAGAGGGACAGCAGGCAGGGTGTCATGGCCTTTGGAGCTCAGACCTCCAGGGACCATGAGGGCTGGCAAGTGAGACAGGACATTACCTCTACTGGAAACAAAAACCTCACTCTCAAAAACACCACACACTACTGTTAAAAAAAAAAAATTAAAAAATTAAATCCTATGCAAATGGCAGTTATGTTTTGAAAGAGTGAAGGGGAGGCTCATGGAAACAGCTTATCAGGCTTATACAGCTCAGAAAGCACTGATCTTCACAGGCCTATCTGCTCTTTTCCCCTCCACCTGGCAAGACAGAATTGTTCTGATCCTTTCTGCTCATACAGTGCTACTGAGGGAGCCTGTCTGTGGCCATGGGATGCTGAAGCTACTGCCACTTTCCTAAGCTGTTAGCCAGGTGGCTGTTAGCTGACAGGGGGCTGGGGGCAAAGTCAGCAGCACAGGCACAAGGGAAACCACAGCCAGTGCCTGGGGTAAGGGAGGGTTTTCCTCTCCAGAGGCTGCCTACCCCTGTTTTCACTTAAAATGGCCATGGAGTAATTTCAATGCAAGACACACTCCCTGCAGCACCTCCCTCAGAGCTTCCAAATGACAGCATTAACCTGGGTACTGTCTGCAGGGAAACTTCCAGGCAGCCCAACCCCTAATTACATGAGACCAGTGTGACTTCAAACTAAAAAGAAGAAAAATAAATGGAAAAGAAAAAAAAAAGAAAAAGAAAAAAAAACCCCAAGGAGAAACATCAAAGCCTTCCATAAACTCATGCTACACTGGAAAAGCCACAATTATGCCATTCTTAACTCTGAGGCTGTTTGCAAGGGAAATTATCAGGAGACTTGGAAAGGGTGCTCAAGTGGATGAGATTTATCTTGCTCCATTCAGAGGAAAGGATTACAGGCATAAAACTGTCTGTCACACTGGAGAAGCTGGAGTCTTGAGATTTTGCCTCCAAAGGCTTGGAGATGCAGGGAAGGAAGCTATTCAGATTAAAGACAGATGTGGCTTCCTGACAGAGGCTATCCTCCCAAATAAGTGGATATTGTAGGATGTTTGTCCCTACTGGCATTAGCCCTGCACTGACTAGGTGCAAATGAGAAGAGAATCAGGATAAAAGTGTATTAGAAATATCACCACGTTATTTCAAGTTATTCTTACTCCTCTAATTTACATTTCCCTGGAGTTTCACACTGTGCATTAGTGATTCACAATGATGTACATTTACACACAGCAGGAGAAAAATTAATGAATTCCATCACTTCCCTTATTTGTGAGACTCTATGCCCGAGATGCAGCTCCCTTGTTTTATTATGCCTTTTGATCTCCACAGAGTAATCTGTTTTCCCCTTGGCAAAACTGTATAATTCTTGCTAATTTAATATGAATTATATTTTTGCACTTGGGGCAGAATAAGCCTCATTATTTGTTATTTCTCACACATTCTCCTAAAACCAGGCCAAACTCCAGCTCCCTGTCCCCAGCAGTAGGTGTGCACAGAGCATCCCCAGCAGATCCAAATGCTGAGTGAGTGCATGGCACACACACAGGCAGCAGCCATCCAAGGGGTTCGTGACAGGGAACTGGGGAGGAAGAGCCTCTGAGCCTTTCCTCCCATGTGAGGGGTCAGTTACTGCATTGCACAGCCTGTGCTGGGCAGGAAATCATGTAAATAAATAATTATGGCTTTTGTTAGGTAAGTCATGGTGCCATAGGCTCCGCTGGGAGCACTGTCATAAAAATAGTGGCAAATTCCTGTGGCTGAGTCTTTCTCCAAGATACTACCAGTAGCTCCAAATGATTTCTGTAAAGACACAAGCAAAAAAGTAGAGAAAGTTAGGCATGCATGCTTATTTATTGGAAAAAAATCCACCACATTATGACTTTTTATTTGTGCTGAATACTGAAAGCAATTCTCTTGCCCCTCATGAAAACCTTCATCAGGATTACTATAGGGCCCACATGACTTAGTTGGATCAGTGCAAGTAAATGAAGAACATATAACTTCATGGATTTTTATCCTTTGGGGGGAATGGGTGGGATTACCAAATATTGGTATTAGTAATGCCTTGATAAAGCAGAACTTCACTTCAATCTATCTTTGTACTTCAGAGCTTGTTAGCCACTACAATTTTATTCCCTTTAAATCTCCCACGATTCTTACATTAGTTTTTCCCAAATATATTTCCAGAAGATACTTAAGTGATTTGGTCTGTCTTTGTAGGAGAAAGAGCCAGGACAAAATCAAGTTCATCACACACATTAAAAAAAGAGCAGGGGATAATTCTGAAAGGAGGAGGCTTCCCCCCAGTGCCCTTTGAGCTCACCAGCTCCTGCAGAAACAGGTCATTGGCCACGTGCACGATTCTGTCCACGTGGATGATGCCCCCGATGCTGTTCACCTCGATGTCGGAGAGGAACGTCAGCACCAGAATAGCTTCCACCAGGAGCTGCCTGTACTCGGGCTGCGGGACGTGGTTCAGCACCGACTCCACGTGCACTGCAAACTTGATTTCACACGGGGTCATCTGCCAAGTTCAAGTGGAAATGGAAAGACAAACTCACAAATCCAAAAGACTAGCTCCTCACAGGCTGCAAGCACTGAAACATATGCTGCTCTCCGCACACGGGGGCAGACTGACTGAAGCGAACAAAATGTTTGTGCGGCTTTAGCACTTACACAAAGTTTTCGTGTTGCTAGACCTGATTCTGCAAACAGTTACACAATGTCCTGTTCCAGCCCTGCAACCCATCACACACATCTCACTTACATACAGACTGCTGATGCTTAGCTGGCACATTAACTCTTTGCTCCTCAGGCTGTGGTCTCACACGCTCTGCCTTGTACTTATCTTTCTGGTATTGCAGGTGAGTTGCAAAGCCAAACTTACTGCTGAATTTTAAAAACAAGCACTCTCTTAGAGGGGTGATTTTTAAATAACTCCTGAGCGTTGCCATCCAGGAATATCACTATTCTGTTTGCAGAGCAGCCTAATTTGCACTGGCATAGCTCTGTGGATGTTACGCTGCCTTAGGAAGTTTGTGCTTATTTTATTCAATTGCTTTAAACAGCAAAATTAGATACTGTCCAGGTCTGACAGGCTAAAAATAGAAGTCTCTTTATCTACACAATAGGGATAAATAATGCTCTCCTTTCTGAAAAAAAAAGCCACAAACCCCAACATTTAAATTTGGCAGAAAATTCCAGCTCCTCTCTTCAGTGTTGTCACAGTTCCTTAGAAAAGAAGGAAGCCAGAGACAAATCTGAGGGAAACACTCAGGAAAACAGTCTTGGGCCCACAAGCACTACTCTTGCACTGATGGATTACTATTCACAAGAGTTTGTTTTGTAGATGTGAATTCAAAATTTGCCAGAGCACCTAAAGACAGAATTCAGCTCAGAAAAAAATGCAAGAATATATTATGGATTAAAATAGCCAAAGCTTTGGTTAGAAACAATCATCCTTAACTGGTATTTACTTCTGAGACTGTGAAGCCAAAATACACTGCCTGCTGCTGCAGCATATGAAAAAAAAAAGGTGGCAAGCAACATGTCTGCTTTATTCCAGCAAAAATGTGCTGCCTCCCCTTGCCCCCCAAGGGCTGCTGTCAGCCACCCTCTCTGGAGCCTCCCAGTGGGCACAGGGGGACAGTGAAGGTGTGCAGAAGGCAGGCTCAGCAAAGGGAAAACCTGTCACAAGTCTCCTCCCAGCCCTGCCTGGCAGGAATTCATCTGCACAGGCCCAGGGAAACTGGCAGAGGTGCTGGGGGAAGGTCCAGATGTTCTAAAAGTAAAACCAAGGATCTGTAACAGAGACCCTGCTGCATCTTACACTGTCAAACCAAACATTCAGACATGTAGCTAGGAAATCATGGGCATTTTACTGTACCTCTCTGGTGGTTGAAGAAGGAAGGACATACCCATCAATGGACAGACCATGGCACTGAAACATTTCAAGAGTGAACAGAAATTACAGTTCATGCAAGTCAATCTGAGGGCTCTCTGTTCTAAGCCAATATGTAATAACTTTCAGTTAGGAAAAAAAAAAGCAAAGCAAAAATCCCCAAACGACACAAAAAGCCCTGTTCAAAAATATTATTTTATCCTTCCTGAAGAAGTTATTATGTAACTGGCAAAGACAGAAATAACCTGACATGACACACCAGAGCATGCTGTGCTCCAGCCCAGCTAACGAAGCAGAGCACTTCAGGAGCCACAACAGCAAAGGCACCCAAAGGAGGGAAACAAATGGGTGGGAGCATTCTGCTGGAAGGGATTTGGAAATAAAAGATAACACAAAAGCAAGATAACAGATCACCAAAGCAAAGAATCTTTTTTCATTTTCGCTAGAAAAACATTTAGTTATGTGTTTCAGATCCAGGACACCACACCTCAGGATGTCAACCACTGGGGGAGAGAAATAACAAGTGCCATAAAGAAAACAGTGACAAAACCTTAATGGTGAAATGGTTAAAGAGGGACACATCTGGATACATGGGGTATATAACAGAAACACACCAAGAAGAGGAGACAGATTTTATAAATAGTCCAAAGAGATTTTAAGAATGAAATATTGAAGACAAGCACAATTCATTTTAACAGCCAGAAAAAACATGCAATTACTCCCAGCTATTACATTAGGTCAGAAGTGATGCTCACTCTACTGGAAGATCCTATTAGTAAATAGCCAAGAGGTCATATATGATTTGTCTTGGCTGACATCAACACTAACAGCTTCAGTGTAAGGGATTTTAGAAGGACAGACCAGCCTAAACTGGTGATGCACTCTTTTCCCAACCAAGCAACCATGAACAGCTTAGTGCTGCAAGGTGCCAAATGCTGGGCTGTATCCAGCAAAGCAGAAAAACAGGTGCATAATCACTTTGAAATAATTTTAAATTTGTAATTCCCCTCTCCTTTTACCTGGAGAGTTGCCTTTTTTTTTTTTTTTTTTTTACATTTCTATACCCATGATATCCAAGGTGCTAGCAAGGACTTACTTTTCACTTAAAACCAAACTAACAAACAAAAAAGGTTAAGAATGCCATGGAGCTCAGAAGAGCCAGCAAGAGGTCTCAATACATTGTGGAAGAGTTAGAGCAGTTTCCTACTTAATTTCTCACAGCCTTTCTGACCTGGAGCACAGAACTGCATTGCTCTGCAGTGCCCTTTAGGTGCACTGACAATGTGCATTAGGTCAGGGGATGCACAACAGGCAGTGGTGGAACAGAATCATTCAGTCAAAATTCAGCCAAAATTCAGCATTGGTAGTTTCAGAGAAAAACACTTTCAAAGAAACACATGAACTTGTGTTAATGGAGCCCTTTCATGTTCAAGAGACACCCTTCTACCAGTGACTCTGGTTTCCAGCTGTCGACATCCTGGCAAGATGCCACCCCTGGCCCACACCTCCCTGAGTTACAGCTTGCTTGCTTCCTTCACAGCACTCAGCTTACCTTCTGAAGGATTTTCCACACTTTCTCATAAAAGCCAACAGGAACCCTGTTAATGGCCCCATCAAGCCTCCTTCTGCGCAGCCACTGCCCTTTTCTGTCACCCCAGCTCATGTCTCCGCTGGAGCCAGTCGGAGAAGTGCTGGTGGGAGATGATGGAGTGCTGCCCCTCTGTAAGGACATTAAAGCTTTGGTTAGTTGCTTTCTACCATCCCAAGTGCCACTCCTGGCCAATATACTTCTATTATAATGCTACCTAGGGACCAGGGAAAAAATACAGGCCTTGGTGTCATACAGGATGATGGGGTGGGACTGATCCTTCATCCCCATCTCTCCCCTTTGCAACAAGCTTCATTTCTCAAGTACTTCCATGATTTCTCAACACAACAGGCAAGCACTTCAACATGGCATAACCCAGTCAACTTCATTGCTTGGTTTAATGCAACACCTGACTATTTTAATAAGCATGAGCTGCTTCCAAGGCAGTGTCACTGGTGTGCAAGGTGGGGGGATCTGCAGGTAGGTCTGATTCACTTGGACATGGGGCTCGGTGTTGTAAAGTATCAAAGGGTTCATAAGTCCAGTAAGAGAGGCCCTCATGCAAAAGTTCCATTAAAGTCAGTAGATTAAAAATTGACTTAATGAGGTCACAAAATCACCATGCCTGCCTCTCTGTAAATATTAGTCTTGTTTCCTTTATTACCCTTGTTGCTCTATTATTTTACTCTACCAGGTCTGAACACTAAATTAGGCAGCAGATCATTTTCAAAGCTGGGGCAATACCACCAAATTGCTGTTACAATTTTCACACATGCAGTCTGCCCATTCCTTGCACTTCCAGAGACTGTACTCTCCTGTGTTCTCCTTCCTTTTTGATACCTGCTACTTTCAGCCCAGAAAGGACTTCACTGTAAGTGCCATCTTAAATCCCCTTGTCTCCAAATAAGCCATATACCCTGAGCAATGTCATGGGGAAGGAGGAAAATGACTGCAAACTGCATGTTTGGAAAGTGCAGGCCTGTAGACTCTACATAGCCAAGCTCTGCAAAAAAATCCCCAGCAAACAGTCCATTTCCACTGCTGCAAGTGTCCCTGAGGCACACGTGGTGTCCCTTTGATGTTCCAATGTTTGCTGCTCCTTTCCCCTGCAAACTGACCATGACAGACAGAACTTCCTGCTCTGTAGCTGTGTTTTTAGGGCATCTGGGAGGTGTGCCATTGACAGTAAGCCTGAAAATGCAGACAGTGAGAGTTTAAGAAAAGCTACAGTTCTCTGCTTTGAAAGAAGACGACTTCTTGAAGAGATACCCATGCAACCCCTATCTCAGCAACTCGAAGCTATTCTGGGTTCCTCACTGTCCAGAGGCTGTCAGCATTTATCAACACTACATTACTTTTACACCCTGCAGACACCTGTAACAATGCACTATCAAGTAGCTAAATCTGCTATAGTACTTTATCTGCTACAACTGCTTAAGCTTCAGAAGAACTAAGCAGATCTAAATGTGAGACTCCTATTGGAACATTACTAATAAGGATGAGTCCCCAGTGGAGACAAGACAAAGAGGTAGGGTTTGAAAACAAGGTTTTAGGCAGGAGAAGACAGAGGAGGTGTCTAGAAAACAAGACCTTTGCACACAAACACACACAGGGTGAAGCAGGTGCAGAGCTACAGAGGGTGTTTTACCGTGGAAGCAAACATGCTGCTGGACATGGAGTGCCCCTCATGAAAGAACTAGGAAACAAAACCAGACACCAACGTCAGCCAGCCAGGAGAACAGAACACAGACAAGGTTAGGTAACACATAACTTGCAAAGACAAGAAATATGGAATAACCTCAGGTACTCAGGGAAAAACTGCAGCAACCCCTGGCCTCTTGCAGTGCTGCACTTCAGTTGATACCAGGGCAGCTGCTGCTGATTCCCAGGGCCACCATGAGGCAGGGCCTGCCATGCTAGGAGCCTGTTTGGCAGCCCATGCCATCCATGGAGCTCCCAGCACGGCCAGCACAAACCACCAGTTCAAGATGCAAGCAAAAGCTTCCCTCTGACTCGTTTGCTGCAATGCCACCAGCTTCTCTTGGCATGAGGAGGTCATCTTGCTGGAGAGACAGCAGGCTGCCAACTGGATGGGCAGCAGAGAACAAAAGGCTGCAAGGCAAATCTTTTGCTGAAATGTGGATGCAGCACCTCAGACTTTAATCACTTTTCTCCAACTGCCCACCCCAAGCCATGTGCTCACATTCAGTGTTATGTTCTGACTCAAGAAAGAACAGCTACAAAAGAGGGAGCTGCAGTTGCTCAGCTTGTACAGAGATGTTAGTACAAGTACTTGAAATATTCCTTGTAACAATAAAGTGTATCCTGCACCACCCCACCCAACCCCCTGCCAAAGTGACACTACATTAGCTGCTAGACAATTATTCAGAGAATGCAGTTTGATGTGGCAGGAAGCAGCAAGAAAGGCAAAGTGGGGTGGGGGGAGGTTAAAAAAATAAACCCAGCCAGCTCCTCCTCTGTGCAAAATACCAAGTTTCCGTGGAATGTGAAAGCAACAAAAGAACTATGTTTCTAATGTCAAGAGAGGTCCAAGTTTTCCAGCTCAGGCTCACCTCTGTATTTCAAACAAAATAATGCTGCCATCTAGTGCCTTGTTCCTCCTTCCTGGAAAGAACCCGAATCCAGACACCCCGGTTTCACTGGGAGCCCTGCTCAGCCTGACCTCCAAGGCCACCTCAGGGCCAGTGCAGCACAGTTGGCAGCCCCTTCACAGCCTCCCCCAGAGCCACGATGATGCTCTGGCAGTGGCACAGCTCAAACACAGCAACCAGGTCTCACAAGAGACATCTCGTGCTCTGCAGGGGTCTCTGCTTTCCTGCCTGACCATGTCCCATAAAGAATCACTAACTGACCTTCACTGCCACCAGCAAATGCTTCATGTTAAGACCGTGTAAAAACGCCACTCCTTTCTGAAGGCCTATTCAAACTGTTTCATCAAAGGAAAACATCAAATATTTCCTTAGATGAGGCTGCTCAAAGCCCCATCCAATCTGACCTTAGACATTTCCAGGCACAGGACATCCACAACTTCATTGGGCAACCTGTTCCACTGCCTCTCCTCCTTCATCCTAAAAAAGTGTCCCTGTATCTAATCTAAACCCACCCTTTCAGTTTAAAACTGTTGCCTCTTATCCTGTCACTACAGGCCTTGGCAAAAAGCATCTCTTCATCTTTCCTTTAAGCCTCCTTTATATATTGCAAAATTGCAATAAGGTCTCTTGGAGCCTTCTCTCTCCAGTTTGAATAACCCAAGAGGAAAAACAGAAACATTTTTACAAATGTATTTCATTTGACCACTATCTTCCTATTTATGTAAAGCAAAAGAAAATTACTAATAGAGACACAAAACAGAGAAATCAAATCACTCATAAGAAAACCATCAGTCACATTAATTCAGAGTATTTTGGTTGTGTTTTCTGTGATCTCTCCATATACTCAGCTGAAGTTTAAATTAAAGTACTGAACTTGAATATATATGTACAAATTCTAGCAGTAATCATCCTGTTTCCTGAAGAAACAGAACTGGAAGAGAACAAAACAAGATTCTTTTTCCACATTTATCTTTTCCAAAAGGCATGTGGTCCAGTTTTGCAACTTGGGCCAAGTACAAGAACAAGCACTGCATAAAAGTTTCTCTTTGTACATCTGAGTTTTCCTTAGCTAAACATGATAGAAGAGCTGTTTTTACAGTGGACACTATGAATGCATTATAGTTTGTTCAAGTTCTTCTACATTCAGCATGTGAAACAACAACAAAAGAGGAAGAACATTTTTGGAGGAAACATCCCTTAACTGCCTTCTATTTAGTGCTGAGTTTTAAAATCAAAGGAACTTTGGAAATTTCTGTTATTTAGCAAGAATAAAACCTAACATCCCACAGTTCCAGAATAGCTGTACTTTCTGATGAGCATTGACAGAAAACCCTCACCTGCTTCATCTCGCTCTTCAGTTTAGTAATACCACTTCTTTCTGTTTTGGTTGCTCCAGAATGTCCCATCTCATGAATAGAAATTGCAGGGCTGGATGAAGAAGAATCTACAGGTCGCACTAAAGATGCAAATGGACATTTTTAACATTCTAGGAGTAGAAAAATAGATGAAATTGTATCTAAGAAGTTAAACACAAATAATTTCAGAAATATGCAATGCTCTTGGTGACAGCATCCTTCCCCAGAATCACATCAAGAGTTCAAATCTGATTGTATCAAGTAAGGGGTCTAAATCCATTCTTGGATATCAGAAACTGATTTTCCAAGACAGTGAGCAATTGTACATTTAGTCAGAATTGCAATGAGTCTCTGAGGGTCTACAGAGGAGCCCAGGAGACAGCTGATGTGCCAGTCAGGAATATGTGGGCATCAAAGACATGCCTCTTGAAGGCAAGTTAGATATGACCATTTAATGGCTTTTGCTCTGGTTCCATAAAATTTCTTAATTTTAAAAGTTTGCCTTCGTATTACTGAAAACTTGATACAATCTTGTTTCAGTGCAGGATAGCTTTCATCATATATGTTTTGTTTATTTCACAGCAGACATACATATGTACTGGTCATCCATGACTAATACATTACCTATACCTTTATTTTACATGCAGAAAGAATAGATCCCCACCTGTAAGACAATCTAACTTAACATATAAAAGTGAACAACTTACAGCTTCTTTCCACTCCAAACTCTTTCCCACTGAGAATATGATGTAGGAGACTTTTCATATCAAAGGGGCTTAGATTCATCAAGCTCTCTGAAGCTTCTTCACCTAGTTAAACAAAATAAACCAAAACAGAATGACAAATGTCACTGGGAAGATAACAAGCTATTAAGCCAGCTAAGGAAACTGTGAATGAAGTCCAACCCCATTTAACTCTTTGGCTAGCTCTTCCTTTAAAAAATTAATATGTAGTCACATTTCGTAGAAAATATATTTCAGGACTAAACAACAAACACTCAATGGAAGTAGCACTATTTACATTAATCTTTATTATGTCATAGCTTGTGCAAAATTTCACTGAGGCTCATGATGAGAAAGCAGTTGCTCCCTTATAGAACAAGATCACTTGGAAAGGTATGCCAGCCATCGCCCAAGAGCAGATGACATGTGGATCTAAATTACAGAGACAGAGGTATTTCATTAAGAATATCCTCTGATATTCTTTGAATAACTGGGTGCTGTGGGGAGAGAAATCTTCCATTAAGTTAAAAAAAAAAAAGTGATTTTCAAGGTTTGTAACTGCACATATGAACTAAGAGGTTAATAAAAGGATTTAACACACATAAATGAAAAGATCAACCACGAAGGATGAAGCAAAAATGATACCATAAGTACCCTTACAATAAAACTCCTTCCTACCTGAGCATTTCAGACTTCGTGCCAGCTCAGTGGCCATCACCTGGATTATCAGACCAATGCGGAGCCTGAGCATCTCCACAAAAAGACTGGGCTGTGACCGGACGTACATCGCCAAGTACATAATTATCTCCTGAAAGGACAAACCCATAAAGGCACCCCTCAGAGTGGGTATTCATGGCTTTCCCTGTCTCAGAGCAAACACTGGCACAGCACTGGGCACAGTCCAAGAAGCCTTTTTGCACAGGCTGCATACCTGTGTCAGGACTGCAATACTGATGTCTTGGCCACTGGCTTCGTAAATGAGATCTGTGAGCTCCTCAGGTGGCAGTGGGCTGCAAGAAGACAAACCACAGGCAGCAGTGACTCAGCACAACCAGCTATTAAATTCTTGAATAAGCACTGGGACCAAATCACCCAGAACAAAGGTGCCCACAATTCCACCTGGGTGGCTGCAAATCCTTTTGAGGGCAAGGAGTAAGGTTTAAAAGAAGAGAATAGCAGCAGAATACCAGCAGGAAGATAAAAGGCAGCCTGTGCCTGAGGCAGAGCTCCAACTTACGTGGTAATGATTTTCTCACGGGGTTCTGGTGGCAGGCCCACTGTAAGTTGCTTGTGGTGTGACAGAAGGTCTGTGCATGCCTATCATAAGGGGACAAAAGGCAAGAGACCTTTCTCTGAGTCATGTGGAAGTGATACGGCTTTTAATTCACCAAATTAAATTAATTCTATTTCTTTAGCCATTTTTAAATGCATTTCTATTAATTACCAAACATGCAAATCCAGCAGAATGCTGTTAAATAGTTTCCAAAGATCTCCTGAGGTCAACAGGGCTATGAGAGTTTGAAAGTAGCCTGTTTCCCTGCTCAGTGAAATCAGCAGCATAATGATTACATTAGGAACTCTAGTGGGGCTGGCAGATGAATAAAGACTTTCATCCTTTATCTTATGATAAACTTTTATTCTTTATTTAAGACAATCATATTTATAATCAATTAAAAGTTTGGCAGCATGTGTTAAAAAAATCCTGTGTACTAACATTTCTCAAACTAAAACAAACACCCAGCATACTGCATCACATTCCTGATACATTCTGAAATAGGTACTTTTCCCAATTCCACAGTGTTTACTCTTTTATATTGACCTCCTTTAAAAGTGGGTGTTCAGTTTACCTATTTTAGTGTCCTGAATCAAAAAACATCACAGAGCAATGTTGCTCTGATTTTGAAGAGTCTATTTTCACTCCTTTAATATGGAAGAAAACGGATCATCTCTATTCTCCTCCTCCCCAATTATTTGTCAGTACCCTCTCAGGTTAACATACATGGCTTTTTGTGAGCATGTCTGTACTGCTCGTCCACTGTGTCTTGAGAAGGCAAAAAGATCTGTGCTTAATGAAGTACCATGCACAGTGATTATCACAAACTGCTCCCCACAGACAGGGAGAAAATTACCAGGAATTACAGAAAGGGCTCCTCAGAAATATGCAGATTACTAGAAAATTAAACAAATACTTTTAGAATACTTGAGAGGAAACATTTTTGTAATGATCAAAATCATGTCTGTACTCTTAACAGTGGATTTTTCTTGTTTAAATTCTTGTTAATAGTCATGGATATTTAAATGGTTCCAAAATCCATTCACAAGGCAGACTGTTGACCCAAGGGGATGGAAATAGGCAGAACATGTTTTCATGTCATCACTAGCACCCTGACACAGCAGTGCTCCAAAAGTGTTCATGCCATCACAACAGCAATAGACAATTACCAGTCACAACTGCAGCTTTCAAAGCACACAATTAAGCTTCTTCAACTAACAGAGATGAAATGAAGCCTTCACAACTATTTACAGTGTGACATTCTCAGTCCATGCCAACATTAGCACAGTTTGCAGTACAGAGGAAATACAAAGATGTAGTAAGACTCTAGACCAGAAAAACAACCAATATTTAATTAAAAATGCTACACTATATACGAAAGTAAAACTAGAAGAAGGGCAAGCACAAACCCCAACAGCAAACTGGTAGTTTTATCTCTGTTCCTAGGCAGGAAGCTGAACCAGGATTATTTGTATTTCATACCTCAGCCAGGACTTCAACTCTCTTTTTGAGTATGCCAGAAATGTAACGGATTAAGCCCCATTCCTGATTGAGGCCTGCCTTTCTGTAGAGCTCATTGAGGAGGCAGTGAACAGTGACACCATACTGTCCATCCAGCTCTGTGTCCCAGTCAGCACCTCTGCCACAAAACAAACAGGAGGTAATTGTCATCAGGCAAGATGCTAAACTTCACCACACAGCTGGATTTTGACTGCCTTGCTCACGTGGGTGACAGAATTAAATACCAAATGGGACATCTGTGACTTCACCACAGATTGACTGTATGTGGATAAAATCCTCTTGATACCAGGAACTTTCACACTAACTTGAGCACTCACTCAGCTGTGAGCCAGCAACTTGAAAAGGAACCACCCAAAGGATTTCCCACGAGACTTTAAATTGAGCATTCACATGGCAGTTTGCTGGAGGAACACTCCATTGTGTTCCATAGTGCTTTTCCAGAGCAGAATTCAACACTATCTTCAGTACTGCTGAAGACTATACCCATTTTTCAGATCCTTCAGGGGGATTTTTTATCCTTTCCTCTTTCTTAGCTATTAACTGAACTTCTGTGTTGCTTATGCCATTACTGAAAAAAGCAAAGGAGATTTCTGTTCCTCTCCTGGTTTTGAAATTCACTGCATTATGGCTTCTCTTTGGTAATGTTTTGAAGTGTCGCAGAACGACTTTTAAATTCCTCCTGAGACAGAGCCCATCAGAAGTCCATCTGCCTGCCCAACAGAGTCTCCCTTAGTGAAATTACTGGTGTTAGATGCAGTTAAACAACAAAACCTATTTTTTATAGGCTTTCCTTAACTCTTTAAGAGAGGATGCTAAACATTTTGCTTGGGAAATCAAGATCAAAGAAGATGTCCTCACAGGAGACAGACTAAAATAAACAAAAATGCAGTCTTTGTAGCAGTAGGGAAGACCATCTGTGGTTAACACATACTTGTCTTTGCACCAAAAGCTAACTACCTGACAGGTTCCAGCAGTCTTCTCCTGCACAGGAAAAAAACAAGCTCAATAAACACACTTCAGAAGATGATTCTGCTGTTTCTGTTTGCATTTTGTTCCCATCAAACCAATTTGAATAGCAGGTGTTCACTAACTCCAGCAGATGGGCCCAGACTGCTTCCAAGAATGTTTTAAAAAGTACCAAATTTTATCCAGTTGTATACTTAAATATGCAAAGGGATTAGAGGACAAATAGTGAACACTCATTAAAATTGCATTTTGCCTTTAGTTAGAAAATGACAAGATGAATTTTCCCTCCACTTTCATTCTTGTGTATGAAAATCACACCAAATCTTTGTGAACTTTAAATGGAGTGCCACAAATATAGCAGGGTGTGTTGTCATTCATGGAAAGGATTTGTGCATCTAATTTGTGAGGCCTGGAGGCTTCCTGTATTTGCAACTATGTGCCAATCAACTCTAAAATTTGTACAAGTCTTCTTTTGTATCCAAGTAATTCCTGTAATCAAACTAATTGAAAATATGCTTGTTAAAGCAGAAAATATTTCCACTGCTCAAAACACAACCTGAACATTGGAAACCTTTTGCACAAGAATAACCAGATAGCTGTGACCAAACTTAAAGATGCTGAAGTTCATACTCATGCAACTTACTTGAGTATATGCAAGATATACAAGATATCTGCTTGATCATGGAGTGTTGGACATTCCTTCAGCTGATCAACAAGCTTCCTGCAGTCCAAATCACCATGAGCATCTTCAGGTAGGTGCAAAACATTTTCATGGTCCTGATAACAAAGATGGATGAAAAATCACAAGACATGACCTTGAAAAAAGTAGCAGATCTGTAACTTCCTGTAACTTCAAACTTCCCATTTAAAAAATCACAAAAGATTTGCAACAAAGCTCTGCACTTGAAATACAGACACATCACTTAGTTCTTACCAGGGTACTGCAGGCACAGAAAGGAGACTAACCCCAAGAAACACAACCCCCAGAATGGAACCTTGTATTTTTTTTTGACAAAACAAAGGAATGGAATTATCTGCATGCTTTTCCTGTCAACTTATGTTACTTGTAAAGAGAAAAGCAGAGGGGTACTATCTTTTCTTTCGTTGAAATAATTTAGAGCTTTTTGAGTTCCATCTCTAACCTGTAAGTAAGTGGCATTTTATGAATGCAAATATCGCCACTATAAATTTTCCAAGCTTATGAAAGTAAAATGATAACTAATCATGATGTAAGCCTATGGTGAATTCTTGGATGAAGAGTTCTGTTTAACAAGCTGTTCAGCTATTTATACAATCCTAAAATAACATTTCCACAAAGAGAGCCTTGTGCAGAGCAGAATCCTTCAGGAGGCTGGATACAACTTCTTTTAGCCATTCTCAGCAGCTGGTCACATACACCAAGACAAAACAAGTGCCCAGCACCACCCCATCTTCATGCCTTGAGATGGGATTTGGCTGGTGCCTTAAGGACATCCACACATTCCCTCTTGCCCAGATGTTACTATAAGTAGCATTTCTTGGAAAACATCTCTAATGGCTGTGAACACCCTGTCCTTACCCTCGTGTTCAGCTAGAACTAAAGACGATGACTTAACTTTTGGCTTTTAAAAATAAAGCAATCATTATGTTCTTTTCTGTTTTGCACATGCAATTAAAAACTTTCCACTTGATAGTGTCTATTTGACTAAAAAAACCTTCATCCAGCCAAAAAAATAATTTCCAAAACAAGGGAGTGCCTTGGACAGAATGGCTTGTCTGTGAAGAAAAATGAGAGCTGGCATAGGGTTTGGAAGGAAAACATGAGGAAAGGCTACAGCATTGCATCCTAAAACCATAAACAGCATAAAAATTCCCACACCTTACCTTTGTCCCAAAGAAACGAGGATTATCAACAAGATTCAGAGACTTTCGGTGTGTGTTCAGAACTTTAGTGGGAAGAGACATAGACACAGCTGGAAAACAAAGTCACCAGAACAGAAAGAAAAAAAAGGCTGTTTCAGTAACATGAAACTCAAAAACACCTACATGAAGCAGCTTGACTAGGTAAAACAGAAATACATCCAAGAGTCAAAATACAGAGGCAATGTTCTGAGATGCTGTGCATGGAACTCTGAGACAAGCTCACGTTCTGAACCTTATCTGCTTGCAGGTTTGCTCTGAGAGTTTCTGAGATCAGCATGTCAAAGGCTCAGGGGCTACATGCTCAACTGATACCTCTTATTTGGCCCGTGACTCTGAAATCCTGCAGCCCAATGACCTGACCCTGCCAAGTGTTTTAAACAGGAAATGAGTGGAGAAAATGGCCTAATTGGTAAGATTTCATAATTAAAATTCTAATTCTAAATGCAGGTTAATGCTCTGTTAACTTCATATGCTGAATTCAGTGGAGGATCAGATGATGTGATACATGAGAGATGGCAGAGAAGACTAACAGAAAAGCTTGGAAGTTATTAATTTACACTGAAGTTAAGGAAAGTCTTCCATTGACCAGGACATTGAATACTACATATCTACATATAAAACAATGCATATGTTGGAATCTATTTACAAATTCAGCCAGTCTTATTTTGGTGTATATCCTCCAATCAGGCTATCAGAAATGCAGCATAATTAGAAAGATTGTGCTCCCTCTCTACTCCATTTGTTCTTACAAATTTAGAACGTACATGTGAATATTTATGCTTTCCTGGTATTGCAACATTTCATTTCACAGCAAATTTATTAAAATAAAAAAGTACATTTTGCTTGCCTTGATACAAGTAAAGACAAAATATTTAATTAACTGACTTGGGTTCTAAAATTCTATCCAACTAAGAAGCTATAACAGCTTCCATAACATTAACTTTGATTAAATGTTACATTTCATCGCAGGTTTTCTGTGTATACACCATGACACAGGATACCATGGGAACACAACAGCAACAGCTTTAGTCATTCTTACTTCTTAAGGAATTTCTTATTTCTTCTCTATACAGAAAGAACTAGTGGCACAAGTATGTCAAAAAAGAAAATTTTTAAATACTTGAACTAACCCATTGTAGCAGCCAAACCAGATTTTTTAATTATTATCACTAAATAAATAGGGAGAAATACCTGGAACTTCTAAGCCCTTTGTCTTGGCCATTATTGACAGTATCTCTTCTGTGGAATGGTTTGCACTGAACACAGGTTGACTCGTTGTCTTTGAAGTTGGAGGCAGGTATGACTTCAGTGCTGTGCTCTGCAGTACATCATTTATATACTGATCCAGCTCATCCTGGCTATCTAGTGTAACATACATTATAAAACAGGTTTCTTAAACATAAAAATCACTATTTATCATCATCACTTTCTCATTCAAACACACCACTATATTCTTGCTTATTTATAAGGGCACTCAAATATGCAAGAATAGTATAAGGAAGAGATTTTTAAGCCAAGCAAATTTGAAACAAAAGAAAACAATTTTTTTACATCGAAGACAGATTTATAAGCTAGCTTTGCCTTTGAAAGGCAAAAGGGATTTTATTTGCTGGTAAATCATAGAACACAGCTGGATTTGATGATTGTGAAAGTCCTTTCCAACTTGTATGATTCTAAGACACTGTCATCTCTTCCACACAAGCTCTTGCCCATCACTCCTCACAATCCTCTTCCCTCACCTCTCCACCTGCTGACTCTCCAGACTCAGCTTTACTGTAGCAGTTGCCAGTCAATGCCATACTACAAATGCAGGAAGAACATACATTAATTCATTCTCCAAACTGAGTCATGCAGGTCCTGTCCTCAAGTGGATGTACCAGAAAACCAAATGACCATCAGCTGTGCACAGAACAGCCTCTGCACTATAGGCAAACCCAGGCTCTGCTGATAGAACTTGACAGAGAAAAAAATACCAAGTGAAAAAACACTACTACCTTTTTCACAGAAATCTGCTGAGTACTCTCCATATTCACTGTCAGGACTGTTACAGTCATCATTATGGTCATCACACAGTTTTAGGTCACAATCTGGATCCAGGAAGCTCAGATATGTATGAAAAGAGGTGGTAAGAAATTCTGATAGCTTGCCTATCTTCACCCTGCAAAAGGGGACACATGCCAAAGAGCATTAACATCCACCATTCTGATACTGATTAGTGCTCACTTAGCTTTCAACAACTCCTCCAAAATTTGTGAAACCTACTGTTCAATCCACCTTTGGCAACTATAAAGCCACAGAAACTGACATTGAAAAATAAAAAAGGAAAACAACAGTTGCAGATCCAGCTGCGTACTTACTGCTCTAATTGATTTTAACTGTGCTATGGTAACAGGCCTAACTCAAAGCCTCATTATGGAGGGTGTTGTATGTTCATATGAACAGAGACCCTGAACAAAGACCTGAGCTTCAAGGATAATGCATAAGAAACTGGGGCTGAGAAGGCCCCATGAATGGCAGTTCACAGAACTGGAGGCTGCTAAACCATCTGTGCTGGTTTTAGGGATAAGAGTTAATGATGGGGCTATGCTTTGGATTTGTGCTGGAAGCAGTGCTGATAACACAGGGATGTATGAGTTACTGCTAAGCAGGGCTTACACAGCATGCCAGCCTTTTCTGCTTCTCACCCCACCCCACCAGCACAGGCTGGGGGTGCACAAGGAGCTGGGAGGGCACACAGCTGGACACCTGACCCCTGCTGACCACAGGGACATTCCATACCATACAGTGTCATGCTCAGCTTATAAAGGTGGGGGAAGAAGGGTGAAGGGGAGGATGTTCAGGGATACAGAAGTTTATCTTCCCAAGCCACAGTTACATTTGATGGAGTACAGCTTTCCTGAAGATGGCTGAACTACTGTCTGCCCATGGAAAGTGGTAAATGAATTTCCCATTTTGCTTTGCCTACATGTGTGGTTTTTGCTCTACTTACTAAACTCTCTTTATCACAACCCATGAGTTTTCTCACTTCCAATTCTACCCCCAATCCCACTAACGGGAGGATGGGTGAGTGGCCATGTGGGGCTGAGTTGTTGACTGGAGTTAAACCATGACAATGTTTGACTGTCAAAGGAAGGTACTTCCTTTGATTGAGAGGGCAAGGAGAAAAAGAATAGGGAGATACTGTGCCATCATATTTTACACATAGATGAATGGAACACTCCAGCTTACAAGTACTACATGCAATCAATGTTTAAATCATGTCCAGTAACTGTGAAAGTAATTTACTTTTTAATAACAGAAGCCCAGCCAGAGTCAAGATTTCATATTTCCACAGATTTGATGTTTGCTTTATTCATCCATTAACAGCTGTCAGAGATGGTACACTTTTTGGGAGACAGATCTTTTCCATTGTACCTGAGGTCCAGCTACCATTTGATTGCCACATAACAATTCTGCAAAATTCTAGTACAAAGTCTGTGCACCATCACTAGTTCAACTGAGACTTTTACAGGATTTAATTTTAAAAATCATGGAGATAATAATTTGGCAATTCTGACATTACCTTGCACCTCCAAAATAACCATCTTCTAATTTTCTTATTGTGGCAAGAACTGCTGGGTGAATGTCAGTACCATCGTCAACTAAAAAAGAATAATGGAAGAATTGAAGCTCATAAAAAATGAACACATTCTTAAATTATCACATGCAAATACAGTGAATTATTGGGTGTTTACAGTGTAAATCAGGCAAATTTAAAGCACAACCCACAACCGTTATTAATACTAGCTTATTCAAAAATCCCAGACAAACAGGGAAACAAAACAACTCCCAGACAAGTTCTAAAGACAAACACCAACCCACTCAAGACAAGTTCCAAAGGGATTTCTATGAAATTTCTTTAGATAGAAATAGCATGGAGATGATTGGTGATGGAAGCATATGAAGAGGGAGTAAAACCACAATTAAATATTACCATGTAATTCAAATTCAGCATACACACAAGAAAACTAAACTGTACTTCTGATGTTGTAAGTCCTGCTACCTGTCTCCTCTCACACCAACGTCCATCCTATTCTCCTGCAGTAATCTACTCTGCTTGAAACAGAGAAAATTAAGTTTACCAAGCATTGTGTGGGTGATGGGAAATGTCAAGGTTGGTCTCCCTGTCATCCTCCAGCAAGAAGTGAGGTAAGCCAGCTCTGTCTTGAGCATCTCCACAATCATCTGATTGTCTAGAGCCAGATAGAAGTGATGCTGGTCAGTAAACTAGAGAAGAGAAAAACACAACATAGGGGTAGTTGTCAGTGCTTTCCTTTATTTTTTTTTTCTATTTCTTCCCTTAAATCATTCACAAAAGCCATATGAGCTACTCCTGACCACAATACAAATAACCTGAATAACCTAACAAGGCCTCAGACTGTGACAAAGAAATCCATGCTCGTGCAAGAGTCCATTTTCTTACGCGTGTAGACTGACCATCAAAGTAAGCCGTACAAACAAACCTAGGCAATCACAGCCATGAAGCAGAATCTTCCCAATGACCAGTTACACTGATCTATGATCTGGAAGATGAAAGTGCTCTAAATGTGGGAAAAAAGCTAACAATAGTAACAAAAACAATAGACAGGCTTAAGTGCACGCTGGGGATGGGAGTCAGTAACTGTGTGTCTCTTGGGAACCATCCGAAAGTCAAGCAGAACACAGAGAAGCTGGCAGCTACTGAGGAAAAAAGGTACATGAAATGTGCAATGCCAAAGTGCTGCTCCCTCTGCAGCAGGAAGCCAAGAATCACAGCACAAGGCTACTGTGGCTACTTCAGGAGCTGGAACCAAAGAAGCTGGACAAATAATGGAAAGTATGTCAAAGCAGCCACAACAAAAATTAAGGAAGCTCATAAGCCTTGCGGAGGGGTATGTGCATAAAGAACATGGAAGTTCAAGCTGACAAAGTCCTGAGAAATTTTTTCACAGATGGAAATCAGGAATTAGCCAAAGCAATCCTTGAGCCACTCACAATTAGCTTTGGTAATTCAGGAAGAACAAGTCCCAGAAATCCAGAGACAAGGAAACACACTGCCTATCTCTAACAAGGAAGAGCCATTTAAAAAGTCAGGCCAATTCCAGTGCGTGGAAGCAAAGGAGAACAAAGCAAATTTGAGACAGCCAAGATAATTACAAAATGAAAAATTAAGGTGGTCAAAAACCAATGTCAACAGATTAGTCCAACTTCCTTCTTTGGAGCAACCAGATGGTAAGTATAAGAAAATGGCAGACACCTGCCAGCTTCTGCAAATGTGAGCTGAACAAAAACAACCTAGAAGCAGAACTACTTTTAAAATTGTTCTCAAAAGGTAATTATTAACCATTTTTTTCAGAATTAATGTATCTGAATGAAGTCAGCTTTTGCCCCACACCTAATCAATGTTTTCTGGAAAAGAGAATGAAATACAAATGACAAAGTCACAGAATTTGTGGACACTAGTCAAGATCAACAAGATGATTTAACTGCTAACCTTAGGAAGGTGACATTAAATATTAACTCCATCTACCTCAAAAAAATGTCAAGGGAAATGTCTGGCTTCAAAGTACAATGGAAATGTTATGGATGTTTTAGTAAAACATGGAATAAGCAGGAACTGCCACTGTGTTGCTAATGTAAAGATAAATGCCATTTTGGAATATCCTAATAAGTATGTCCTTATTTTATACATGACAAGATTTTAGCAGGAATATTGGATCCTATTTACACAGTAAGATGCCAACTAAGAGGTATTTTGAAAAAAATCACATCTCTAAGGGATTTTTTCCCTTATTTGCAAAAGTGAAAATTGGAAAAAGGGAAGTAACACAACAACTAACATTTTATAAAGCTGCTTGTGATCAACTGACATGGGGAAGAATGAGAAAGGATCTACATTGTTTGCAGTAAATCTGATTTGTTTGGACATTATGAAGCAGTACAGAAGCCTTCTACAGAGTCCACTGAATGCCTTCAGCTGGAGTTTAAAGACTTCATTAGTCAAACATCTGTTTAGAAGGGTGGATGCATTCTTTATCCCGCATGCTTGGAGCAGGTGACTCCCTGGCCATCTAGTACCAACTGCTGGAATAATTCTATCGAAATAAGTGTGTTGCATTTCATTAAATGTGTAAATAGGAGACATTGATTCTATGAGGATCCAAACTTTCAGCAACTTTGAAAAAACACACTAAAGAGAAAAAATGACAGAACATCCATTTCTCAGCACTACTGACCCTTTGAACAATATAATGAAAAGATCACACCTTCACCTCCTAGGGGTTACAGTATTTGGCACTGTATTAAATTTTGGCACTGTGGTATTAAATTTTCATCAAAGCAATCTGTAGAAAGATGTATTAAGTGATCTATTTCTGCAGAAATGATTTCATTGATTAGAATGTTGGTGTGGGCAGAGATCAGTAACAACTTTGTACTATCGATTTGCTGTGTTCTCCTAAGTCAGAAGCCAAAGAAACCAGACTCTGTATGATGGAAAAGAGATTTATCAGCAGTTCTACCATGCTGATCATCCTATGCTCTTAAAAACCATACAAAGTAAAGTACATCTGCTGTTTCAGCCCTTTTCTACCTAAGGTACAATGACAGCGGGGAAAAGCAAAGTGCTTCACTAATGATTCACCATTAAGAAAGCAGTAATTTTTCTGCCAGCTTTACATGCTTACCTGAGGGGTAAAAGCAAATATTTGATTTCTTATCACGTAGAGTTTGGAGGTCCCCAACACTCCAATGTGTCGGTGTGGTCGACCACTTAATTTCATGTTCTTGTTCCGGCCTGGAAAGGAAAGAGAAAGAAAAGAATCTCAGCTAATATTTTCTGTGTTGTTTTCCATAACCACTTTGGACAGAAAAATTTACTCTACTAACATCAGTAAGGCAGAAAACCAGTAACACAGTGTGAGGCTACAAACCGGTTTTGTAGCAAGCAGCAGTATAATAGCCAGAGTCCTTCAAAGGCCTGATTAAAAATTAAGATTTTGGCTTCACTGACCATGGATTTAGTCTTATAATTACAGTAACTGCTCAGCACCCAAAACTTCCCCATCAAAAAAGGCAGGAGATGTGATATTATGAAAAAACAAGGCCATCAACATAACCCAGAAATTCCAGTGTTTTCAAATATAGGACCTTAAAAACTTGTGCCTGCAGGCTAAATCAACACACAAAGTACATCCAAATACAACAACAGATTTTCGTCAGGCTTTAACAAGCTTCACTTTTCTCAGTAGAGCTTATTATCAGCTGATCCACACTACAACCTTTGCACCAGCAGTCAGGAGCTGACTTGAATTTTCTGACAAGGCATAAGAACCAAACAACCATGTGCCTGAAAAAATACTACTGTGAACATTCCCAAAGAAGTCACTGTTAAAAACAATGTATCAAATTATCCTACTCACACTCCCCCACCAGTGAAAGTGAATTATAATAAAATAAATGTAAACCTCAGCAAAGCCCTGCAAATGTTTCATTTTTTAAAAGAACTTTGAGATGAAGAGGCAGATTCTTTTGCAGAAGCAACATATACAATTTCTCTGTGTAAAGGGCAAACTTTCTAAAATTTATCTGAAGGCCCCATTACTTTGAATGATTCCAAAAAAACCTCCCTGTTAAAACAAAAAAAATGAACCTTACAAACAAAAACCCCCACAACAAAAAAGTGTTCACCCCATGAGCAGCTTCAGCATTATCTGTAATCAAACTGCCATGGGAACATGCTCCAGACTCCAGAGGATACAGCTCCCCTTGTCCACACAGCAAAGGAACCTACCAGTGCTGAGTCACCCCACCTCAATTTTACTTTATAGCAGTATCCACAATTTTGAGTCATTAGTTGCTGGTATGCCTGAAGAAGTAAAACTACATTAAATTAGGAATACAAGTAACAAACTTTCCACCAAGACCCAAATAATTCCAGCAAGGATTATCAAGAACCAGTCATAAAAAGACTTAACAACTAGAACCAGTCAGAGCTTAGGGGCATTTATTTAAGTCAATTCAGGCTCTGAGGAAAACAGGACTTGAGAGCCACTGCTGAGGAACTGGAATGTATTTAAAGTCCTGTGTTTAGAAAAGCCCTAAAGGCCTCTGGGTTTGCAACACAGACAGAGAGCTTCAGTAGCTTATCTCAGCTGTTAGTGGAAGGAACTTTAGCAAGAACCTGACAGCACAAAGATGCTCTGATAGCAGCACAACTTCCCTCATTTGGAGCAGAAAACTTCCCAGACTGCCTGCTCGGAAGATAAAAATCATGCTGCCCAGTTTCCAGACTCAAATGACTTCTCGAAGGAAAAATACTTGATTTTTTCTTCTGTGTTTTTCCAGGCATTTTTTCAAAAACCTCTGATATCTGTGGAAGTAGTTTCTGGAGGACAAATGAGGAGTCAATTTTTATCTAACTCCAAGGGCACTGGGAAACTTGTATATTCTCTGCCATTTCTAACAAGGTAATTTTTCCACCTCTTTGAGTTCCTTATTTAAGACAGGAATTCTAAGTTGGTTAAGCTTCTTAAAAAATACCTTGCCTGGCAGTAGAGAGGCTTCCATGTTGAAATACGTACCCAGCATGGTGTAGAGGTTGCTGAGGATGCGAGCTGGCTGCACTCTGAGTGGATGGATATCAGCAATGCTCTGAACATGGATTCCACGGTCTCGCAACAGATTCTTAATTTGATTAGATTCTGCCAAAACACTTACTGTGTAACAGAAACAAAAACACAAGTAAAAACCAATGTTCTACTCTTTTTAACTGACTGTCTCTACTGTCACCTCTCAACAAATGCATTTAGCTAACTAAAAAGGCACGAAGGCCCCACTTTTTTCTTAATTTATGGGTTCATGAAATCTAAAGGGATTGCAGTACAGCACCTAACAGATTTTAATTCTCTGCTTCTCAATATTTCTTGCCATTCCTGCCCACTTTGGACAACAGTGGTGGTCAGAAGGGTCAGAAGAGTCCTCTGAGGTCTCTACTCAAACCTCCTGCTGAAAGCAGGGTCAAAACTGCTGATAAAACAAGTTCTTGGGGACTTAATCAGTTGCTTCTGAGTTCTTTGAGTACCACTAGTTTGGATCGCACAATCTCTTTCAGAAGTGAGTCTCTTTTAGGGCTTTCCCCCCATAGAACAAAGGGAAACATTACTTGAAATCTTTGTTCTTTTAACACAGCACACTATAACAATGTAGCCAAGTCACTGGGGAGCAGGTGCAGTCACTCGTATAGCAGTATTACGGAGGACACAAAATGGCAGAGGTAGAGAGAAAAAAAAAATCCCAAATGAGAGGAATTTACAATCCAGGCCCAGAACTCATCTCTTGCCCCACTTGAGGTTTTGCCCATGGTAAGTGGCTTATTGATTTGGGACTAATAATGCAGTATTCTTCTTTGTATTGTGAATACATGCCAAAGAATGCTAAAAATAGGAAGCACTTCAGAATAATGAGATGCTACTCCCATGAGGCACCAATAGGGGGTGAACAAGCACCAGCCCAGGTCACAGGATCCCTGACAAAGGCTGCTCCTGATAAATGAGCTGGTTGCTCTTTCAGGGCGGATCAGGTCCCAGAACAGTCTTTAAGACCTGATCTGCTGGTGTTTGCTCTCTACTTAATTTCTGGTTTTGGCTGTTCTTGCACAAACTAAAGAGGCCACGCCCTGCAGCAGCCAAAGGCTGGTAACTCTGGCTGCCTCACCTCTGTGTACAGGGATCCTCTGCACTCACTGCTCTCTGGTTCTTCTGAAAAGGGGCTACATGAAATCTGATTAAATTGATCCGTCTCTTGTTGGTCCTGCTTCTTTCTAGAATCTGCCAAGATTTTTCTTTTCACTACAATATTAGGTTTGCCACTCTCCAATTCCATACAAGTCTTAAAATTTTAACAAATTTTTTTTTTTTAAAGTGTCTTAAACCTGATCTTCCCTCCTGGAAAAAGGCAGTGTCATCAAAGCATCTATGTCCCATACAAATAAAAATCCACATTATTTTTAAACACATCGTTCATCTCTCCTTACACAGGTACTTTGCCACCCCATGATTCAATTCACACAGAATGTTCACAGAATTCCCTCACCTTGTACCACAACATCAGGTTTAAATCCCGTGGAAAATCTCCTGTTTAAGGGATCAATCTCACCAGCAGCAAGAAATCCCTAGAACAAATGCAAAGAAAAAAGTAAGGAAACAGAATTTAAGCAAAAGGCTTCTCACATATAGAATAAACCCTAACCAATTCTCATATTTTTTCAGGACAGCAGGACTTAAAGCCTAGTTTGTCTACCCTGTCCACTAAGTAGTACATTCAATAAAAACAACGGCTGCAATATTTTTGGAACAACAAGAAAATGGTTCTGACTGACATAATCTGCATTCAGAATTCCTATTTCAGAATTACAGCAACTGACAATTTCACCAGGAAAGTGATTTCTTTTGTAGCTCCACAGAGATATTTGTGCTTCTTTTAACTAGTCTGACTTCAATGTGTCTGACTAGTAGATACATCATGCCATAGAGCAAGGAATAGCCTAGTAAACTGAAATGGCCCAAAATCAACCATATTCCAGACCATGTGACAACTTACTCAGCTTGATTAGAAACAGACAATTGCATAACTATATTTAAAAAAAAAAAAAAAGGGCCTGAACGTTTAGAGTAATCCTTTCATGGTTTATGTACATGTTTCTACTGGAAAACACACTGTTCTCTACTTGTCAACCAAACTGTACTTAAAGCCCAAGCCATCTCAAACAAAATGGAATACAAGTTTATCTACTATGCAAGCAGTAATTACCTCTGCTAGCAGGCAGCTCAGGACATACAGTGATTGGCCCCAAAGATGTGGCAACTTTCCCACTGGGACACGATCCACCGAGTGAGGATTTTCATACTCCTCATCCACCTGAAAACAAATACATAAGCAAGAAAAATTACCCTAAAATTGTGAAGAACAATCCATTAACATGTATTTGCAAACATACAGTCTAACATCAGCCCTTTCAAGCCTGCCCTTACTACTGACATAGAGAAGTTGTGATTTCACCGGGACAAAAACTATACTTTCTTTTTGTACTTCTTCCCACCCTTCAAAGCTGGAGGATGAATGGGGACTCTACATGCAATTATAGCTCTGGTATTAGCTCTTCCACTTTCTTCTCACCATGCCTTTGCTGCCTTCCCTCTGGGCTGCACATAGGTAACTGGGTGTCTGCTTTCTAACCCCTTCCAAGATGACACTTTTAACTTCACTGATGTCTACCCAGCTTTCTGAAACAAAGTGCTTTCCAATATTAAGATTATTAGAATGCGTTAGCAATGATGGTCAATAGAAAAATTAAGAGTAGACTTACTAATTTAGAAAAACTGCCTTAGTTTTGCAGTATACAGATCTATTGAGGGCAGGGCAAAAACCCTCCCAGATTACATCTTCAGGCAGCCATTTCATATTTCTTTTATAGACAGACAGAATCTACTCTGTTTATGTGGCATGTTTTTCAGATCATTATCATTGTATCAAAAGTCACAAGAAGGCTCTGGACTCTTACACGCTTGTTCCCACTAGGAAGGCAATTCAGTTTCCACCTCAGATCTGCGAGCAAGGCATCAGCTGTCGGCTGAGCAACTCAGACCAACCCAGGAGGCTCCACACCCTTAGTGAGTGAGGGCTGAGAAGTCTAGAGTGGGAGAAGAAGTTGGCAGGGAGGGATACAAAGGCAAATAGCATGGAAGAGCACATAAGCTCATCTCAATTTCTCTGTCACAATAGGTGAATGAGATAAACAAATGAGAATGAGATAGCAAAGGTGGGGGAAAAGAAAACACCAAAACCAAACAAAAATCTCAGCCCAAACCCTGATCCATTTGAAATCTGTCTCCCATACATGCTCTGGAAAAGGGCAGCACAATCAATCAATTAGACTAGACAGGCAGGACAGTCTATGCTTTATTTCTTCTTTGAGCTTCAGTTCCTAAGTCAGTATCAACACTTCTTAAATTTATGCTTAAATCCTTGCTCTAATAATGTAAAATTTTAGACCTGCTGTAATATTTCCACAGACAATAAATTTACAAGTGAAAAATGTGACCCTTTGGAAGCCTAAAATTTACCATTTCTCAACAGGAGCTGTGAGAGGTCTCTTACTTTTTAAAATAATGTGCAATAATCTTTTTTATTGTGGTTTAGATTCATCAGACACAGAAAAACAGTAAGACTGACATTCTTCTCACTCTCTCTATATTGCATACTGAAGTGGACACTGCGTTTTCACAATACCTTTTCTGGAGGGACTGCATACAGTTCAGGCATTAGTACTAATCCATTCTTCTCTCTAATAAGTATTCCTTCCAGAGCCTCTCTGTACTCTTGTACCTGGAATTATTTTTAAAAGAGAATGAGAATTCACATTACAGTCAGCAAAACTGTAACAATATAGTATTTTTGAACAGTACTTTTTTACTGGAAGTTAATATATTTTAAAAAGAAAAAAAAGGATGGAGGAATCATGACTTGCTGATGGAAGAACGGGGTTCAAATTATCAGAGACTGTTTCAGCATCTTAGTGTTATCAGAAACATGAACACTTGTCTTCAAACTGTAACACATTGTTGCAGTACAAAACTTCCAATATTCCTGTTCAGAAGCATGTCCAGTCTAGTGCTGGCCAAACGCCAGTGCACCCACTAGAATATACTTATTTATTTCCTGCTGTGAGATAGGATTACAAAGAAGGCAAACCAGGCTCAAAACTTTAAAGGGTATAAAGAAAACTTTATTAACAGTAACTAAAAGAAAGAATAATAAGAATCAGAGTAAAACCTTTAGAACACTTCTCCCCCCTACAACTTTTATTTCCCACTAACAATGTACAGGAACAATTCAGTCAGTTTATCACTTCTCGAATAGTCTGTCTTCAGTTCACTTAGGGAGAGGAGTCTCTCTTGTCAATTTATGCAGACCTCTCCACAAGAAAACAGTTTTCTCGTGACTTTTAATTTCCACGAATAGCAGCCGCCTGGAAATTTGCAATTGTGAAGTTCCTCCCATTTTTCACAGCTTTTCCCACAGCTGTATTTATGGGCCATGTCAGCCCTTGGGGTACTATTTTAAGGATGAGTTGTTCAAGAGCAAATGTTCTCTTTATCTATCTCTGAGATCATCTTCATCTCTGAGAACAGAAATCTTCTTCTTTCCCTGGGGCAAGGGGTCTTCATCATTCTACTCTCTCTCTCTGTTCAAACTTCTCATGGGATCAAAGCTACTTCAACATTTGCTTACTTTAGCATAGAGGCCTTTGCTCATATCTACAATTTGAACACTCCATCTCCCCATACTTTCAATGAGTTACAGGGAAAAAGAGTCTCATGAATTGCATTCTTCTTCATAGCTTTACAAGAGGATTTCAGCCCCAAGATCAAGGCATCTCCTCATCCCTCCCATCTGGGACTTGACTCTTTCTTCACTGACCTTGGTGTCTTCATGTTGTTCCTCTACCTGTTCTCAATTCTCAAAGCTAATTACTTACTGGTTTTTTGTCTCAAAGCTAAGTACTGATTTTTTGGTTGTTGTTTTTTTTGGTGTTTTGCTAGCAGGAAACTGCTAGCAGCTTCTCTTAGAAAGTCACTTCTCTGAATGGCTCCAATGCAAAACCAGCACAAGAAGTCACTGGAACAGATCCTACATGGAATTTTCAATGGATGACAGTGCAGTGACACAGACACCAGACTGCCAGTATCTGTCAGAGTGTGAGGTGTATGAATTGTTAGCTGTATGCCATGAACATTTGTCTGTGGCTTACTGAAGTCCATTTTGCAGGATTAGGAAATCAGTTTCTCTTAACTGATTTGATTAAAATTTTGTCACAAAGAAAGCTAAAATAGATTTAAATGTTTAAAAATATCTAAGTTCACTAAACAGCAAATCTTCTTGTTCTTGAGATATTAGACAACATATTAGGAATAGAAATAGCAGACTGATAAGAACATGTAATACATTTTCTTTTTACCAGATTCCTTAGTTTGTTCCATTTATTAATTACCCATTCCAACTTTTTACTTAAGGGAAACTTTTCAAGCACTACCAGCACCTGCCTCAGAAATCCTTTTTCTGCTATTCCTGGGTACAGTGGATCACTCAAAGTAAGGTACCCACAAGTTCACATACACTGAGATTTTCAGTATCCTGTCCCACTCCACTTTTTTTGAGTCCTCAGGGTGCTTATTTTTCTAGCAAAACCATTTGTTTGCAGCAGTAACTGGGGACTAAACACTCACCTGAGTGTCTCAGTCACTCATTCAACTATGTTTAAACAGTAGAAACTGAGAGCAATTGCCCTGACCATGCCCTAGAACAGTCTATCTACTCACCAATAAAAACAACCAGGTACATACTGTCCTAGATAATCCAACCAAGGTCTAGAGACTGCTTCAGGAAGTGGTATTTTATTGGCAGAACTGAAGTTTCAGTAAACCTTCGGATTTTCCCCCTCACAAAATAATGGCATTTCTCTCCTCACCAGACTACTTTTACTGTGTTCAGGAAAACATTTTGTGTCTAGTGTTAGGAGGAATTTCACTTGATTTGCAACATCTGATACAGAAAGAGACTTTTTGGTCTGAAATTCTCTGAATTGTTTCTGACGACATTTCAATTTTTAAAGGAGTTCAGCAATCTCCTATCCCTCTGCATACTAGGCAATTTTAAATCACATATATTTTTAATTTCTTTCAAGCTACCAATCTGCAGAAGTTCTAGTATGAATGCATTTAATCCTGGCTACTTGCTCTCTTTAACTCACCAACACTCCCCAGGTGCCACCATAACCTTTGGAGGGCTACAGTGTTCCACTGACCACTGGATGTCTGGCACAGTAATGGCAAGAAGTGACTTAGGGAACTAGAGAAAATGTAATTTCCCCACATAAGCCAATCCCAAATCTCTCTGAATGTACAAAAATACTGAAAGTACTACGAATCTTGTTCTTAGCAGCCAAGCCAGAGAAACTGAGGAAAAAGAAGCTTGTCTCATCCTGAAGTAATTGTGAAAGGGGCATCAAGGTTGGTGGTAAGACAAAACCAGGCAACTAAACCCTGTTTAGCCCAATTTTACCACCCTAGCTAACAGAGCCACTCAACCTGGTAGGGAAAGGGCAACCAGGCCCCAGTGTGCACAACCCTGCTCTACCATGTCACGAACTCCCCAGGAAGGTGAAATTGGCTGAAGACTATTCCACTCTGCTAATGGGGTATCTAAATAATACCCAAAATAAACACAGAACAAAGTTACAAAATACTGTGGGTTAATGGTTTTGCAATTTAAAAGCAATTTCTTCTTTCCTCACCTGGATTTTGTCCTCATTAAATATTCCATCAATTAGGAAGTATGTCCAGAATACTGGCCACTCACATTCAATATTCTCAAAGAGCTTGAGCTCAGCAGGATCATAGTGCAGCCTGGTTGGATCCTAAAAAATTCAACCACACTCATTTAGTCACAGTGCTAAATTAGTCACTTATATTCCAATCATAAAGGTAGCCTATTTTATACAAATTATAACATAGAAACCAATAAACCCACCAGAAATAGTTTCCATGCAGTCTCTTGACTTCTTTGGCATATTCACTCTCAAACTCATTTAATGGTTCTCTAGACAAATCGATCCTTCCTAGTCTTAGGATCTAAGTGTCTCCCAAATGATTGTGGCTCTGCCTCAGTTCAAAGATATTTTGGGATGTTTCAGAGATACCACAAGCATATCTAAGGGTCAATTTCTTACAGAATTATGAATTAAGTTCTGCCCTTAATAACTGTTTTTTAAACCCTTAGCCTCCCTCAAATATGTGTCCTTTCCAGGGTGGATACCTGGATTACCCCAAATCCACTGAGATGTCTTAGCAGTGATGGAGAACTTCTCCCCTTCATGTAAATAAAACAAAATATGTCTATAAAGAAGAGATACAATTCTTTCCATGTGCTTACTGAAAACATACATCACAAACATACATCAGAAGTACCTCTTTGGGTGTCTTGTACCCATCTCGGAGAAAGCGACAGCAGCCATAGCGGCCCTGTAAAAACAGACAGCATTGTAGAAAATTTCCCATACACTTCTTCCTCACAGACTAATATCAGCATAAAGATATGTGCTGAGTTTTACAGGTCACTTAGGGATCTTCCTCCCTCTCTTCATGCACAGATGAACCAACCTGACAACCCTTGTTTAATTAGGATTTTTGGTTTAGAAAGAGGTTCTGCTTCTCTCTTTGGAAAACAAAAAGAAAGTAAATCCTTACCTGCAATTTGGATATGATTTCACTCTTGGTTACATTAACAAGGTTTACATCCTCCACTGCAAAAGCTGGGTAAGAAATAATAGACAGAAGGCCAGCATCTATCTCCTTTGATGTGGATGCCCTTGGCAACATGGAGTACAGAATAGACTGAGCAAAACAAGAACAGGAGAGAAGGATGTAAAACAATTTGCCTACTTCAAAAGCTATGTCAAGTGCAAATGAGGCTACACTTTTTGCAAACTGACAGAGAAGTCTGTGCCGTTATTTTTAACAGAGTTAGAATGAGAATGCTTCACCCTATTCAGTTTCACATGATCTACTGGAAACAGGGTGAGCAGTACAGCCTGAAGCCATCCTTATTACATTATATTCTTGGCTTAGTTAATCAACATTTGATTTAAAGATAAAGGGGAGAGGGTGTTAGGTTTTCCCCTAGTAAAGCAAACAGCAGACTAATTTTTACCTGACAGTGTTCTACTTCATCAGGAAGAACATGAATCACTGATTTGTGTCCTCCATGAGCTCCAAAAAGATCTAGTTCATCGATTGCTTCCAAAGCAGCCTTCAAAGAAAACCAAGCCACAACCCAAAATCAATAAATACCTTCTAAACCAAGTATACACCTTAGCACCCGTGCCTAACCTCTGAAAGAAATTACATAAGACAGGAGTTTGCCCCACCGACATTTTTTTCCTTCTTTAAAGGGAAAGCTTTCCTTCTTTAAGGGGAAGCTAGGCAATATTTTAGAAGTAACTATTTCTGGTTTTCAACTAGTAGGATAGAGGATTAATGTACTGGTGATCCTTCTTACAATTTAATGGCAATGCAAAAAAATGGGGAGCTGGGTTTCCATTGAGACATCATCTAAATATTGATGTACTTAGTAAAATATGCTTGTCCTGTCCTATATTGCAAAATAGCCTCCTGTATCAGTGTGGGGCCAAGACCAGCAGTCTCTCCCTCTTGCAATGCATACAAGATCTAACAAATTCTGCTGAAAGGCTAATATACCTTTAACCTTAATGATATTTGTCTTCTGTCTATCCCTCAGACACCATGTAATGAGGTAGCTGTCAATTACACATTTACATTTATGGCCTTCTGAGCTTCATTCAGTATCTCTGTGACCTTGTGCTATGAGGGAACCAGAAATATCCACTTTCTTTTAAGTATATCTTCATTTATTTTTCTCTCTAAACTACTTGTAGAAAATTTCTTAAACTGATATTATGTTGTTTTTTAGAATTTACATCTGACTTAAACTCACCATGACATCACATATGACACTGAGGCTGAAGAATTAAGGAGGAGGGAAAGAAAACCAGAGGCCACTTTATAAAACTGCATCTCACTGAATCTTTTAAATTCATGAGTAATCTGGTACCCTTCTTGCAATCTCTGGAACAACTGTGCTGAGGTCCTTCAATGAGAGCCATTATCTCAAAGATTTTACACTAAAAAATACTCACACCTAAGAAAAATTCGCATACAATCAGCTAACTATTGCAGTGGCCAAGAAGACCATACAAAAGAAGCTATCAGGTTTGTCAGAGCCCTTAAGCATAGCACAGCAGCCATGAAGGAGGTGTCAGGAAGGCATTCTCACTTTGGCCATCCCTACGGAGCTCGCGTTCAGTTCAGGGATTCCTTGGTTTGTTTTATCACCACGCTCCCAAATTCCATAATCCTGCAACAACATCATCAAGAAAAAAATGGCATGATTATATACAAAAGCAATGTTTTGCCTCCTGTCCCACAAAAAATCCCCACCCCTACATGAAATTAGTTTATTACTTGCCTAAAAAAAAAAAAAAAAAGAAAAAGAAAAGGGGCTCCAAGTCTCCAAAGAGACCCTTCTCATATCTGAAAAGTAGCACATAAAAATACACCCCAGCAGGGTCACGTGTACAGTCAGGAATCACTGCCTTCACAGAAAGGCAAAGCCCTATACCCCTCCTCCTGTGCAGTATATCCCTGTGAAAGGGATATTTCTCCCCATGTCCCTTCAACTTGGTTTGTTAACAACCTGCCCTTTCTAGAAAGGCCCACAAGACTTATAATTAGACATCAGGAAATATTATTAATTGTCAATAAAACCCCCTATTATTATGATAGAACAAATATACCTCACTCACGCAGCAGTAAATCCTCCACAGCCCTCCCAACATCTCCAAAGATGCTGCTCACAATGTAAAGCACTGACAGATTCTGATATCTTCTTGTGGAAAAGACAAGTCCCTATTTTACTTCTCCAGCAATAAATAATCTTCCACCCACACTTGAGCAGTGCTCAGATCATTTATCATATATAAATAACTACTTACAGCAACTTTATAGGCAGCTTCTATGTAAAAAACAAGATTCTGGATAAAGGTAACTTCATCAAGGGTGAAGATAATACGTAGCCCTGATCATAAGAAGGAAAGAGAATAATTATATTGTATCAGAACTGCAAAAGCTACTCTTCAGTGAGTTTCATGCTTTTGTTTCTTTGCTACCAAGCCCTACCCACTGAAATCAAAGGAACTTATACTGATCTCCAAAGGTCAGGCATCAAGCCTCAATACTTGCTACTGACAAAATACTTCAAACCCCACCAATATAGACTGTTTCAAAAACCAACCAAAAACCACCTCTGTGAGGGTGACACTCAGACCATGGTAAAAAGCAGAGGCACCTGAGCCAGCTCTGGCTCTCCAAGAGCAGTGAATACCAATTCCTGCAGCTCTCTGCCTGCTTAGTGCTGTACTTAGGAACCTTCAAGATGACCAGGTGTCTGTTATGCAGGGATCAATTGCAAGGGGCTTCAAGGACAGAAAAACATGTAAGGAAACAAATCATTATCCTCACAGGAGGAGTATGATTAAGAAGAACACAAGATAAAACAGCACCAGTAAGAGAAGAAACACCGATGGCATAAGTGCACCTGACTTGATGTTTCCACTCTCTGAAGAAATGTGGTTGTCCCCTACAAAGTCTTTAAACATGAGACTTCTCTGACATGACTCTAAATATTTCATGTATTTGATGCCTTGATTAAGAGTACAGACACTGCAAATTACTATAAACATGAAATACTAAGCAAGGCAAACATCTTTTCCAGAGAAACATGACTTGCTTCCGAGTAATAATTATGTAAAGTTCTTTGAAGCTGGTTACTACCTATTTTTTTTTCCTTTTAAAATAAAAGCTGGAATAGAAAAGGCTGCAACAAAAGGCAAAATTATCAACTGGTTACCTGATGCAGTCATCTGTGCCAGGAAGAGCAGGTAGAGGGAAGTTGCATCCACTTGTAGATGCCCCCACTGGTCATCCCCAACCACGGTGGCACAAGTTGCAGAGTTATACTTGGCATGGAGGCAGTCTTTGGTACTCTGTGTGCGTTTGAACTTCTCTACCTTATCTACCTAAAAAACATCACAAATCTCAAATGTGAAACTTTTCAGAAGAAATTCTCCAAATGATTTAAAAATTAACAACTTTTGTTAGGTGAGAAGAATCCTGAGGTCTTAACCCTGTTACCTCATTCAGTTTTGATTGATCAGAGGGCTTAAACACAACTCTGACTCCAGTTAAATCCATGTCGCTACAGGAAAGAATACGATTGAATTACCTTGTTGAGTTCAGATCTAAACTACGGGCATCCAAAACTCTGTTTTGCTACAAACATTCTCAAAATGTTACTTGGACAAGAAGTGGAAGTAAGGTCAGTGTTTTGCTTCAGAGTTTTAAGAAGACTCCCCACCATCATCTGGACACACACAAAGTAAGTCACTCCACAAAAGACACAAGAACTACACACTTCAATGAAATGCTTTGTAAATACAACAACTACTAATTCAACAGAATCCTATGGCATTACCTGTCTCATCATGCACTGCAAGAGTCCCCGCATCAGCTTCACAACATTCTGCAGGAACAAAACAGACCAGGCATACTTTCAGCCTCATCAGCTCTTACAAACAACATTCAAAAGAGGCAAAGTTCACACCCTCTAGTAATGTCCTGCCAAAGGTAAAAAAGATATGTGTATTTGCCCAAAATGTTTTGCATGCGATTTTTTTTTTTTAATACACTGATCAGATTTTATTCCTTCATCCCTATCTAGGAGAAGTCTTTTCCCAAAGGTCCTCTCTAAACAGTGAAAAAACTCTCTATGGTCCTTCTATCCAGCTAAAGGAAGTAAGAAGAATGCTATCTATGTCTTGTAAAAATATTAATACTAATCATAATTTTTTGAGTGACAGATCTGGAGAACATTGGTAGGTGACTTCAAGACATTGACGTGACTGTGAAACCTTGTAGAGCTTCTTCCACTCTTTATATAGTACAACAAAAATCAAGTGACTCATAGAGAAAGGGCCATAAGTGTGATGTAGAGAAGTGCAAGACTGTGCATTAAATAACCAATGCCACCTTTTCACCCCAAAAATATAGCCGCAAAATATGATCAATGCAAGCTGAGTCAAGGTTATTCTGTCACCATAGACCTCCCTGGTTTGAGTAGGACATACCAGCAAAAATTTTACCCAGTGACTCCAAGGCAACAGCAGGACACCAACAGTCCCTCACTTCCCATTTAACCCACCTCTGTCTACACCCTCATTTCTGATAACCACATTCCCAGCTGCAGATTTTAGTATTTAACTGTGTGAGTTATGTCCCCTTCCAATTCTCCAGCACAGATCTTATAAGTCTGGAGATCGTTACCTTCTCTGCTATGATCAAACATGCCTACACACCTCTGTGCACATTCCAAAGACTTCTACTTTAAATAGCAGGCTTCTCTTTATGGGGAAGAATGGTCTAGCAGATAAATTGCTGCAGGATCCAAGCAGCTTAGGCCTGATTTTATGCACCATAACACACCTCATGAGGGACCTCAAGGTTTAATCAGAGAGGCTTGGAATTCGGGGCACAAAACCTCTCAGAAGCCTAATTTTCAACAATCAGGCAACCAATGGAAGTTTGACTTCTTTTTTGACATATTTTTGTTTCATTTGTAGTTAAATTCAGATGTTAGCCTCTCTGCCGTGCAGTTCTTCAAATCCTCCTTGCCAGAAGGTTGCCAGGGATACTGCACACCACACACTGCATGGATGTTGCCGTCTTTGGAACACGTACTCCAAGCTGGGAAAACCCAGCCAGATTCCAGACGCAGCAGCAGTGCGAATGCTCTCTCCAAAAACACTACAGTACAAAAACCCAAACAGTGGAACTGGTTTATGCCGAGCCTTGACGCACCTGCTCGAGCTCGTAGGCTTTGGCTTTATCCTCATCCCGGTCGGCATTCTTCCGATAGGCCATTCCCAGCCCCCACACGGCCAGGATGCTGTAGATGTTGTCCCGGACCCAGGCATCCTTATGGTCCGGCCCGGCTGAAAGCAGCCCCGTCACTGGGTTCTAACCACGGCAGAAGGAATAAAGAACAAACATTACCACCTCAAGTCCCATCTGCTATGAAGCATCACTTCTTTCTGTATGAAAGGGTAACAAACTAAAGATGATTTCATGCTAAGTGCACGCTGTGGTTGCTCATGATTTCACAACAGAAGTGAGATCCCATCCTTCTTTCCCAAACTCACACAAGCGAAATGCAAAATTTATTTGAACACTTCAGTTTGTAAAGTTTACAGCATCCAGCTGGACATCTTCATCCACACAGGATTAGTAGCTAAGTCACTGAGTAAAATTCAGAATACATCAAGGAAATGGAAATTTAAATTCTACATATTTATGAGGAAAAGAAGGTACTGAATTAATGCTAGAAATTGAGTGTGGGATATATGCTCCTCTATGCAACTAGTATGTGGCATAATCTTTAGAAAGTAAAAAACCACTAGTCATCTTCTAGATTTAAAAAGTATTTCTACATATCTACCCACTGGGTTTATGACAGCTAAATGAATGCAAAACCTTTTTTATATCCTCCTTTGGAAAACGTATAGGAAAAAAATTCTGAAGGTGTTGAAAAGCAGCACTGTCTGAAAAGCAGAGCACTGAGTAGTCTCCTACATTCCAAATACTCCCTTAAATTTTTCATTGAATCATTAATTCCCATCACTTCACTATCCTTACTTTTTTTTAGACTGTCTTTTTTGGCTGTACATTCTTGACGAACTAAAAAATGAGACAAAGAGGCAAAATCTCAATAGAACTTTCAATCAGATTGAGCCTTTACAGAAAATTTCAGTGAATGAAGACCAGTTGGTGGGGCTGGTGTGACAAGGGGCAAAGATTACAATAGTAAAGACTACTTTTACAAAAGTAAAATTTAAAAGGATACATCCACCAATTTTTCATTTCTCCCACATACTGGTTCACTCAATTAATTATTTTTTTAAAAGTTGGTTTGAGGGGGAGGGGCTTTAGTTACAATTTCCTGGTCTCTGCATGTGACCACCGAGCAGCACAGGAGTGACAGCCTGACAAAAGTGACCCGGCACAGTCAGCCCTGTTGTTATTGTTTGATACAGCAATGCTCAGTGGCTCACTCAGAGTGAAATGAAGTTCTGCTGCAACAGCCCCGCCTCAGAAAGGTCTTCACAAACCAAGTAACTACTGAAGGACCCCCTACTCACCTGTTTGATGGGGAAAGTAGCACACATGAATGCAAACAGCTTAAAAAATTTCTCTTTGATCTTGAAAAGTCAAACAAAGAATAACAGAAGTCCCAGCTCAGCACTGTGTCCACATGACAAAACCCAGGGTTTCAAAAGGCAGACCACGTACTCTCAACATTTGTAGAGGACACTTTGTTTCCCTCCCTCCAATGCAGGACAACAAATGTCTACTCACCTGGAGCCCTAGATTGATAGAGATCACTCTGCTATCTGGGAAATTATAATTTTGGTTTTCTTTTCCCTACTCTCCATGCTGGCTAGCTGCCAGGGGAAAAATAAAAATGTCTCTGTGTGCCAAAATGGAATCCCAGAGAAATGGCCCATCAAAGACTTTAAAAGCCTATTCAGCTCCCAGGGAGGGACTTGTATACCTCAATAGGTTGTGTTAAACACATCCATGGGTAGCTATCATAATTTCACCACCTTTGATTCCTCTACAACTTGATCCCAGCTTTTGGGGCACACTAAGGCTGGCTCTCATGAACTGACAACACATTAATGTCTTTCCTCATGCACGTTCAGAATGTTAGCAGAACAATGTAATATACATAATTAATATTTTATATTAATAAAATATTAATATAATTAATATTTTAAGTGGCTTTGTTTCAGGTTTTTTAGAAGTGTTTTCTCTTAAAAACTACAATCTTTTCTTTCTTCTGTTACCTGCTGACACCATATGAAAACTGCAATGTTTACAAGGTGCTAAAGAACCCACAGAAACACTGAGTGCACTTAATCCCACTGATGTCAAAGGGATTTTAGTTTAGCTAGTACTTCAAGCATTCCATCTATGCAGTGATGTCTAATTAGACTAGCAGGTCTCATCCTGCAAATCACACTGCACGTAAGATCCACAGAGCAAAGAATTTTATCAGCACCATGGGCTGCCAGCTGAGAGCACTGCAACAGAAAGCTGACTGCTGGACTAAGACTTTAAACTGTTGTATCGTGCCAAAACTATTTTTAAATCTATCCATCAATCTGGAGACAAAAAGACGCTCCCAACAATCCAAACCAAAAAACACACCAGTTCCTACAGGGCAGCAGGTGTCAATAAGAACTTCAGCAGGACAGGCACAAAACCAGTGGGGTTCTAACAAGAGTGGCAAAGCAAGTAATTTAGCATCTTGCTGAAAGGTGCAAATGAAACAGATTGTCTCATTATCTGTCAGGTGAACACTGAGGTAAGCTCTAGCAAAGCTTGTAGATTTGCTAGTGAAACCAGATGTAACAGGATGTGACTGAGTCTTGGGGACAGTCCCATGCAGGACCAGGAGCTGGACTTGATGATTCTTGTGAGTCTCTTCCAAGGTGATTCTGTAATACAGCTGGGGCTACCCATGAAGGTATGAGCTTTCCTTATCAGATCCATATGCTTTTCACCTACAGTACCATAGCACTGCTTAAAATGTACACAGATGTTAAGTTTTTACTATTCCCTAATCTTAAGATTCACATTTTTTTCTTATGTAATTCAATTTAATGGGTGTTAAATGAGAACATTTAACTGAGAACATCCTTCTGGTGGTGCTTTTCAATGTCTGCTCTGCTTCAGCACCAAAGCATCCCTCTGACCCCTGTCCCTTGGGGTACATGCAACAGAGGGCAGGCCCCCACAGTCAGGAGCCAGTAGTCTGGTCTCATCCCCCTCTTATAACCTTTAACAGGATGGTAAGAATCACTGTGCATGCTACAGGGACTGAATAGGACAATGCAACATCTGCAAAACAGGAAAAGGTTTGCTACTGACCTGAACCTGCAAGATGCCACACAGAGAAAACTGTCAGCCCTGGTGCAGCTGAATCTGTCTTTTGAACACTTCCGCCTAGTAGCACAGATATCCTGCATTAAAAATTGCCTCTAAAATCACATTGATTTAGAGTGATTGGAATGAGCAAAAGATCAACTGCTGCTACTGAAAATCCTAGTTTCTGGTGTATTAAACACCCATCCTATTGCTTTAAACAGCAATTACAAAATTCTGGGTCAGCAGTATGAACCCCTATGTATTACCATTTACTTACTCTTTTCACTATTGTTGAATATTAATATCACCAAGGCTTTCATGGGGCATGTTTGAGCTCTGAATCTCAGAGGCTCCATGTCTCCCCTAATGGAAGCAGTTATCAGCATTCTCATCTTATAAACAAGAAAATCAAGGCAGGCACTGTGACAAGGAAGGAAAAGTGACTTGCCCAAGGTCATCTTGCTGACAAAAGGCAGAGATAGGAAGACAATTAAAAGCTTCTCCTTCACCCCAGCATAGCAAGAGCCAAAATTATCTTCTCACACCACATATACCAGTTCTTGCATTTGTTTCTACCGAGTCTACAATAATTAGTACACAAACACCAATTCACAGGTGTTTGGACCCTGTGCTCAAAAGAGTGGCCAGTTACAAAAGTCTTACTGACCAAAGTGCATTTGGGTCCCAGCCTCTTCTTTCACTGCTTACCAGTTTCTTACAACTCTCATCAACAAAGCATATTTGGTAACCGATCTGTGCAAAAAACCCTGCTGCTCGTCTTTATATACTGGATTGCTTTAATCAAAGCATGACACTGCCGACGACCTTCTGAGTCCTCAGCGCCCACCTGGGTAAAGCAAGGACACTAAGCAGAGAGCACTGTGCTGACCAAACAACACAGGATGCGCACCAACCTCCCGGAACCATCCCTGCTATTTTCGTTCTTTCTCTGCTCGCCTGTGCAGGCAGCCCCGCCTGTCGCTCCAGAGGCTCAGCAGTGCGGACAGCGGGAGAACAGACTGGAAGCTCTGGGACGTGCCCGGCCGCACACACGTGCTGCGGGGAGCACACAGGGACCGCACCGCGCTCTGCTGACAGGCACGGCACAAAGTCCTGCTCGGAGCTCTTCTGTCACCGGGGCGTCAGGCTGCTGTTACCGTGTGTGTGTGTATGTGTGTATACACATAGTATATAGTGTATATATACTATATACATACAGTGTGCACAACGGGTAGTGCGTATCATATAGCTATGAAGACGCTGTATACACAATACTACTATTATTTACAAGCTCAGCCTCGCTGTGTTTCCCAGACGATTTCCAAGGCGCACTTACACAAGCACCCCCAGGATGCGGGCCGCCCCAGCGCTGCTCCGCCGGCGGGGGCTGGACATGCGGACAGGAGGCCAAGCGCCTGCCGGAGGAGGGATGTTCGTGTCCCTCCTGCAGCCCCCGGCCCCGGCAGCCGCCCCACGCCCCTGGCACGGCCCCACCGCGCCCGGCGCCCCCAGCTCCGAGCAGGCGTCCCGGGGCGGCGGCTGCTCCTCACCTGGTGGCAGAGGATGGTCCGCTGGACCAGGCGGGCGTAGCCATCCAGGCGCACCCCCGAGTTGCTGCGGCTCCTCATGGCCCCACGGCCGGCCCGGCTGCCCAGCCCGGCTGCGCTCTGGGCGGCGGCACCCGGAGATGGCGGCGGCCTCTCCCCGCCCTCACGGCGGAGCTGAGCGGGGCGGGGCGGGGCGGGCAGCGGCCCCCGCCCTCAGGCACCGCAGGGACACGGGGACACCGCTGCACAAGCACCGAGCGGGGAGGGTTCGCCTAGCGGGACAAAAGCCCGCCTGCCTTTGTAAAAAGTGTCGATTTTACAGACCCTCTTCGTAAGTTCGTAAAATAAAGCTGAGAATGCCAGAATACTTGTTGGAAGTTTTTCTTTTGCCCAGCCTTAAAAAAAACCCCACCGTCTTGAGATCTGATCGAAGGAAAGCACGGAACAGATGTTGCAGAGTGGTTGAAGGCGTGGTATTCACTCAAAATTCGAAAAGGTTTTTTTCCCGCTGTCTTTTTTGTTTTGTTTTGTTAAGTGAAATTGTAGCATCAAGAGAGTTACTATTGTAACTTTTCATTGCTGTTCTTCGTTCATTGCCTGGAACTGACAGTCGCGATTGAGAAAGCGGCGTTCAGACGAGTTCGTTCCTTCGGTGCCTGTCGGACAGCGCTTCTGTAGGTTCTGCACAGCACTAAAGAGGACAGAGCTCGGAGGTTCATCATCCCTCTGCCAGAGCCGGGCGGTGAAATCCGCGCCGTGCCAAAAACATGGACCAGCTCACTGTTCCCCTGAACTCCGCACCAGCCTCCCCCTTCAGGGCACTGCTTTTTAGAGACCGCACTTAGGGACCAAGCTTGCTGAGCAGGGTGGTGCCAGCTGTACACGGCAGGTTGCTGTTTATCTTTGACTGAGCTTAAAACCTCCTTACAGATCCTCCGAGTGTGCCTTGCAGCCACAAATTAATGCACAGAATTTTACTTTGTGCTCTGGGCGGGTGTTGCAGCTTTCCCTGAGCTCTGGGTGTCCTGGCTAAACAAAGTCCAAGAGATCGAGTACCAAAAGGATACTGTAGCACCATATGTAAAAACACGTTTTCAGCTAGTTTGAGGATGAGATAAAATATTATGCTGCTGTAAGTGCAAATTGTATTACAATATGAGCATGCTATTAAGCGGCCAAGTCAGAAAGGACTCCTCTCCCCTAGGAATATATAAAATGAAAATTATTTCAAGAATCCTAACATTTTTTAGTGTGTAAAAAATAAAATAAAAAAGAAGACTCTCAGCAGGTCAGTGGGATATGTGTATTCACAGGGAATTTAATTACTGAAGCTAAACTCAGCTATGTGCTTTTGCTTACAGCATTCATGTGGGAGAGCTTTGGCAGACTTGAGGGTAGGCATTGACTGGACTAACTTACATCAGGGTTTTCTCTGCTAAAATCCAGACCTGTCAGAACCATGCAAGGTAAAATATGTAGCAGACAATAAATGCAAAAACTGGGTCAGCTGTTTCTCCGAGAGGTGACATACTGTTGATGATGTAGTCTGAAGAGTTGTAACGCAGCCCAGTATTAATAACACATTTATCTAAAAAAACAAAGTTTATATATTTTGTGTTGTACTTGCTGAAAATTTATTACTTTTTTACAGTTGAAAATATAAATATATGAACATTAAATAAATTTACAAGGAACACTGCAAAGGCAATCAGCCAAATAGTTAAAGCATTCACAGAAATGTATTCCAGCTGCTAGCATTACAGGATGGGCTTTTACCAACATGCAACTAAAACCTTGTGGATAAACACAACAAATGCTTTTAATTCTCACCTTCAAAGCATAGTCAGAGTAATCTTGAATGTGACTGAAAGAGCTGAAAGAACCTAGGTGTTGCCCACAGAACCCCAATGGGGTTTGAGTACTGAAGAGGTTCAATTGCTAGCTCCAACAGAGCCCCAGGTAAGAGGCATCTAACTCATGCTTTTTGTTGAGAAGAGTGTTTTCAGTGCCCTCCTGAGCCCTCCCCACTGGGAAAACAAAGCCCCTGCTCCCCATCAGCATGCACCTGCTTCATGCAGCCCTCTTTACAGGGCCTGGTACTCTGCAGTCTGGCACCAGTTTGTCCTAGTTTGCTTCGGGAGCATCCAAATGTTGCCCAAGAAAGCAAATTGAAAAAGCAGTGGCCACAGCTGCACATGTGTGTGAGGAAGAAGAGGTAAGACCAGGGCTTAGGCCAATTTCTGTTCAGAAGGAATCTTCACAATGTTGTATAGTCTTTCAGCTGTTTTACATGAAGAGCCAAAATCCATTTTTTCAGGTAAATATCACAAGAGGAATGAAATTTTGCTTCAGCAATTACTGAGCTAGCACCTCAGTATTTTGTTTGCCAACGAAGAGCCAAAGCACAAGCAGAAATACTCATCAGAATAGCTCAAGAGCTGTCCCTTAAAAAACAGCCATGAAATGAAACAAACAATTTCTCCGCTACTAAATATAGCAGCTGTCATTTATTATTTCTATTTTTTCTTCAACTTGCCTCCCCCGCCCTCAAACTTCTCTACTTTCATCATTGCGAATGACAAATGGCACTGTCTCACCACTCAGTATAAATACTGACCCTGGTTAAATCAATGGCAAAAACTGATGAGTTTCACTCAAGCCACTAACACAACTTAGCTGTACCTAATAATCTACTGACTGCTTTATTTAATACTCCATTCATGGCACTCTACTTGAATTATACCCAATTTCTATCCCTCTATGGTGTACTAAAAGGTAGCTAAAGGTTCAAGACTGATTATGTTTGTTATTTACAGTTCTGCATCTAGTGAATATATTCAAACCACTGTAAGTGATCCACTTACTGGACAAATTACCTTTTGTAGCATTCTGTGTTAAAGTTAATTAACTAAAGAAAAATGCAAACTTACAATAAAAGTTACAAACAAAATACCAATTATTTTTCTATACATAGGTATATTTAAATTTATATTACAAGAAATAAATATAAAAAGTATCATTGAGATGTTTAAAGGTTGATATTTTCTGCTTATGTACATCACTGCAGAGTTTGCTACTAAAACGTACAAAAAGTTGAAGGCGGTATAGCTAACATTTTTAAAGTTAACATCGTTTGTATGCACAAGTTGTAACTTTCTACATTTATACAATACTACTAAGCATTATATCCAGATAAACTTAATTGTAATGAAAAAAGTCTAAATAAAACTTTTGTTTAAATGTAAAAAAACCCTCAAAAAACCCCACTCTGATGAAGAAACAAAATGGAAGTGTGCCAGCTGTAATCTGACATCCAAGAACTTGTCAAAATAGTAGGTTCCTTTTCTTTTTTTTGTTTTAATAATTGTCCTTGTCAATCCATTGCATGGCTGCCTTGAAGTTCCAGTACCATATATTAAATAAAACCAGTTCTTAGTCTGCTCACATTATGTAAAACTGCTAAAGTAAAACTGTACTTCACACTGTCAAACAATGTGCTGTTTAAAAGGAAATCACATTTTCTCCATGGAACTTAGGCTTCCTCTCTTTGAAGTCCTTCTGAGTGAGATTTGGCTTTCTTGGCTGCCAGTATCATCCTTGTCTTGAAGTACAAGTTGTTTGCCTGAAAAGTCATGGAGACACACATCACCATTCTGTACGCTGAAACAAACACCATTCTTCTCACTGGAAAGATGGCCTGTTGAAACAAAAAAGTGCATTCCCTATCAGAAAGGTTCAGAATCAAGCCTCCCATGCTTTTTTAGTCACTATAGGGAGTTCATGCACTCTCATTTTATCCCTGCAACTATTTAAAAATGTGTATTTTTGGTAAATATTTTGTATAAATTTCTTTTCCTGTGTGAAATCCTGATATTTGAGAGATGTTAATATATTTATGCACAAGGATTCCATATTGTAAGCAATGAAGGTCACAATTCTCAAAATGTAGACTTGACTTGGAATAAGTATCACTGGATAATATGCAAAATACTCCTCATTTTAATGATTTGCTTTCTTGAATTAAGTTTTAAAGGTATCTCGGTGTGCCATGCATCTGAAATAAGAATGTGTTTGAGAATACAAGGAATATTTGCCTTTGAAAGGAATTCAACTTACAGCATTTACTTCTGAAGGACAATCAGAATAAGGCCTAGGTCTGATCATGAGTCAAAACCATACTCAGACTGCAGAGAATTTTACACATTTAGGTGGATCCACAATGAACACATCTAATACCATTGCTGACTGAAGCCTTTTAATGAAATGCTCCACAAATGTTTAGTTCACTGGATAAATCTCCTGCCCCTATGTATCATGTTCTAAGTATTTTTCATGAGAATGTGGGTTTTTTATTCTACGTATTTGTGCAAACACTTCAGTTTTGACTTTTTAAAAATTTAGTCATTAATTTAAGCAGCCATCAAGCGCTTAAACGGGCACAAATGTAGACAGGATAAGATGAGCAGAAGAGCTTCGTTCATTAATTCAAATAAGAAAAGGGTTGAAATTATTAAAAATAAACACACTTGCTAGCACTGTGATAGTTGTTTAACCCCCTGCCTGACTAACACTGTTTTATCTTAGGAGTGCTCAAAATAGCTGTGCCCTAATGTCAAAGCAAAAGCTGAGAAGAAAAGAAGGCTTTTCTGTGAACAAATTCAGAAAGGTGGTTTGTGTTCCTCAGTGAGGAAATATGCAGGTTCAGCCATGTGATATCTAACTGTAGTTTTTGAAACATGCAAATCTGCCAGAGAAAAACTGAAAATAAAGAATTATTAGAATGCCATAAAAAGATGAAGTCCTGTAGAAAAGCAAAGTCACAGGCTATACAGACATTCCAAATTTACCATGCTGTCATTCAGTTCTGAATCTGGAATAGCATTTCAGTAGAAGCAGTGATGCTAAAACCATAAAGTGTTTACAGCTCAGTATATTTATGACATAGGTCTTAATTTCTAGAATGTTTTTGGTTTTGGAGGTCACTTTTTAAAACGAAGTGTTGCAATGTTATTCTCAAGTTCCAGCTTTGAGAGGAGAGCAATCAGGTGCAGCAAATTAGAAGGTCCCATGTTCCTACCTAACAGCAGTCTAACACCTTTTGGAGGCATTAGCCCAGCTCTTCTGAGATACAACTGCCACATGTTTGGAAGATTAAGTGTAAGGAATTGCCTACAAGAGCTTTGCTGGGAGCTATCCAAGCATAGGTTTAGCCTCTTCTTCTGGAAGTCCTAAGGATCCAGAAGAATTATTTAGTCAAACTATGCAGGCAAGGTATCATACAAGCCTCTTGATATGAATGGACGATGTGGTATGAGATTCACAGCATTCAAAAGAGACAACAAAATAGGAAATTAGGTGAGTCACCTGAGATATTCATGCTTGTAAGTGCACAGGAACAAGATTTGATCAAAGTTCTTCCAGCTTTTATCTAAGAAGCTTTTGGCACAGGACACACAGACACACTGGAAAGGTCTGATTATGTGAATATAGTAGGACATAATTGAGCACAGCCAACAGAATTGGCATCACTCAATGGTTTAGATCACCAATTAGCATCTCATTCTAAAATACCCAAAAGAACAAAACTTCTTCCAGAAAGCCACAACAGGCTCATTCACTCAGTTGCTACAACAAACAAGTTCAATAGAACATTTCTGCTATTTTACTTTCTGTTGAGAAAAGCAGTCAAAATGTTTTTAGAGGTTTGTATAAGCATGTCAGATGTTGCAGGGAGAGATGACTTCTTTCATCAGAGCAATTAACATAGCAGGGAAAAGGAACCCTACAAGACATGCAGGCTTTTGCACCTGAAAATTTCTGTTTGAAAAGAAATACTTCTACCTAAAAATATTACCTTACTTTGTGTTTAATGATAGTGAGTGTTACTGGATTCTGGTTCTCAACTGATCTGTTAATTATTGCATTATGTGGTGTCCAAACAGGGAGATTTTACAAAGGAATGTTAAAAAAAAAACCAAACCAAATCACAAAAAACAACAACCTCAATTTGGAAAGTTTGGAAAGTTGTACAGGGCATGTCCAAATGCCACCTCTTGAAGTGTTGTGATTTCTCTGCAATATGCAGCTGGTACACTCAAAGGAACAGTGGCTGAGAGGTTATCTGCTGATATAATCCTGTTGATTATGTGCTGTCTTCTAACAGCATAGGCCAAGAAACGAGGACAATACAGCCTCTCCAAGCATGTTCAGCAACTTCATAATAAACATTCCAGTTGATGACATGACTCCTTAGCCTCAACTCTTGATCCCAACTTTTTGTTGGGAAAAATACCTCAGGCATTACAGGAATAATGTTTCTTGAGTTTTGCTTCACGTAGGGTTTCATACATTACAGATTTTTAAGGTATTTTTCTGTTTGAAAAACTGATTTTCTTTACTGAGAGCTCAAATCAGCAGCATGACACGTGCCCTGCAAGAGTGTGAAGAACTACATTATGTTCACTGAAAAAAGGTCAGTTTTTAATAAGCACTTTCAATGGTGATTCATATCTAGCTTTCTCAATGGACAAATAAGCCACAGCAAATTGCAAGTGAAATTGAGTGCAGTGCTGCTTACACCTGCATTTCAACCTCTCAGGAAGAGCAGAGAACAGCAGTGCAAAGGACAGTACTCTGTTAGAACAGGAAGGATGGAGAATTTTACTTCTGAAGAAATACTATTTTGCATTATCTTACCATTCCCATTTGCATGGACTGAATAATCATTATTCATTAGCAGTGTTGTAGAGTTAGTGGAGTTACTATTTGATTGTAAGGAGTTGGAAGAACTGGATACTCCTTGATTTACGGTCTGCTTCTTTAAACCATTTGTAGCAGTCCTACTCCAGTCTAAAACAGAAAATAATACAACTCATACAAGCACTATATAAAAATACAGTTAATAATGCAACTGAATTGATATGAAACCAAGGCTTTACACACTTCTTGCTGTAGACAGAATTATATTCTCCTAAAATTTTAATGACTCTTGATGTTTAGAATTATTTAAATCTAGTTCCTTTTCTCTTGTCCCTTTCTAAAATACAAGCAGCCAACTGTCATAGATTTACAACTGCAGACCAGATCAGAAAAATAACTGAAATGCAGTTGATTCTCTAAGTGAAAGTGTATAAAAAATATATGGCTTTACAAGAGGACAAGTCTTTAGTAACAAAATAACAAAGTAATTAATGTCTTTCTAGGTTTAAACCATGCTTCACTTTGTTTTTGTGGAAGTAACTGGTAAAACTAGGTCTGACCCAGAAGCTGGAACAAATCTTACCGTTTCTAACTGACCAAAAGTCTTCTGCAAAGACATGCCTTTACCCTGCAGTGGAAGAGGTCATCTCTTAGCAGTTAACAGCTTAAGGCAACAGCATGTAAACATGCAAGAGCTGCATCAGCTACCACCTTTAAAGAGTATAATTTTGGAGGTTTACTGTATCTTGGATAATAAATTAGAACTGCAACTGCAGCAACATGATCAATTATTTATGTTTTTTTTTTTTTTTTGGTAACTATTATAAAATACCAGAAACTTAACACTAAATATAAGTATTCAGTAGTAAAAAAATATTAATATTTACCAGAGTTTTCAGCCAGCCTGAATTTCCCACAACAAAGATATCTTCTCCACTGTTTACGGACATTCTCCTTTGTTACACAATAGAAGATGAAAATGAAGAACCCTGCAAAGCAATAACAAAAGATTGTTGCAAAATTCACTTTTACTACTTCCTAATGAACAATGTTTTTGTTTACTTTAATTTCTTTTAAATTTCTAATAAAAAGTAATGACACCTTTCTTTGCTGAAAACATTTACAACTCTGAATGCTGCAGAGCACTTTTCCTTACATACATTCGAGGAATCATACACACAAAAGAAAAAACAAATACAACCATATGCACGAAGTGCATAAAGTTTACTTTTGTCAAATAAAAAAGGAAAAATTCTGTAGATCTTGAAATTTATTTAATGATTTTGGAAAAGAATTCAAAGCAATGTCAAAGAAAGGGTGTGATCAGACCACACTATCAGACTATGAAGCTTTTTTAGCACATGGTGTGATACTGTGATGTCTTTTATTACCAACTAAACTGTTACCACCAATGCTACAAAATTTTGAGCACTCATCCAAAGAAAATAATTAATATCTAAAATAATAATAAATGGTACCCCCTTTACCACAATTTCAAATATTTACTCAAAGGGTAGTGCCCATCCCATCTTCTACCAGTGCCACATTACAGACTGTCTACTTCTCATTCCCTACTGACACAGGGTAGCATCTAACTTCTCCTGCTTGAAAGTTCAGCCCAATTGCACCCCTTTAAGGAAATCTTCACAGTTTCCAATCTGCAATGGGAAACATTTGTATCAGGTTTAGAATAAATAGTAAATAATAGTAAATCAACACAGCAAATAGGGGAGAGGTATATACACTGGACTGCGATTTTCATTGCTTTAGTCTCTCTGGGAAATCATCTAGCCAGTCATCTAAGTGCCATTTAAGCAGAAGTTTGGATCCAAACTTCAGGAGGGCAATTCATGTATATTTAGGACACTGGGGACAGCTACAATACCTCCTGTTTATATAAAAGTCTATGCAGCAACTCAGCTTTTGGATATGTCCAGTAGCACCCTGGCCTTTGCAAAACTTGGTGTTTTCATATCTACTTCCCATATATTCTTAGGTGCTGTATAGGCCATGCTTAAGAGTTGGGTCACTACTTTTAGATGTTTCAGCCTTGCCTGTCTCAATGACCCTTTGGTGAATGTCAAACCTCCCCCAGAACCCTGAGGGGAACTGAAGAAGTAATACAGTTTTCACTATGTTAATTGCATTATAACATGAACACTTAGAATAACTGAGTATTCAAAATTCATCTGCTTATTAGTGGAAACACAGTCACTTCCAGAGAGATCTGGTTTCCATACACTTTTAAAATGACAATATTTATACATATACCATACCTATATAATTAGTATCCAGTTTTTCTGTACCTTATAACAAAACTGCAATTTAAGATTACTGTAAAGCAGAATCTTCTCATCTCTAATATAATTAACATATTACTGCACATATAAAAGTTACATTTTTATTACTGAATCAAGAAAGTAATGTTTCAAAATGTTTGCTTTGTTGTATTATAGACAGGGAGCTGTTACATGGAGGACAAACTTACCTTGTAAGGTGTTGAAAACCGTAAAGAGGTAAGTAAATACCTCATTTACTGTGAAGAAAGCAAACCCCCAAGTAATTCCCAACAAGAATGTGAGGCCAGCAACACTCCTAAGGTCTTGGATACTGGTTTTCCTTTGAGCACCAAGTTGTTTCTTCTTTTTGATACGACAGAGCTGGATCAGCACAACAATGAACATGCTGATATTGATCAGGAATATCAGGCAAAAGTATCCCACAGCAGTAATATAGAAGACAATTCTATTTTTGATCCAGCAGCTAGAACAAAAGAACAGCCTGTCAACCATTATCAGAAACAGAAATTAAGTGAAATAAACATGAGACAAACTTATAGTCTGTTGCATGCAAACCATTTTTGCCTTTTCCAAAAAAAGTGGGTTTTTTGGCCAAAGGATATGAGCCTTCATACAGGCAATAACCCTAAAACACATGAGATACTGTAGAGTTATACTATTTCAAAGCACTGGTATTGTTTCCTTGCCTTCCCCCCCTTTACTTTAAAGAAAAGCAATTTGTAGGACCTCCCTCTACCCCTCATCACCTCCCCCAAAGCACCCCCCTTTAACTCACAATTCATCAGGTCCATTTATTGAAACCTTTCCAGTGGTTATAAGTCCATAATTATCTGGTGATACTGCCAACACAAGGGACACAACAATTGCTGGTAACCCTAAAAGATGATGAGCAAACACATACATAAAAATCCCAACAGAGACAGTATTATTGGTACTTGAAATTATTGTATTTTGCTACAAAATCTACAACTTGTTTCTGAAATTTGGCTGTTGAATTCTGCTGACTACTAGTTGTCTGAAAAATTGCAGCATTCCAACTGCTCAGGAGCGTAACTTCCAAAGAAATAAGAGGAGTCCTTCACAGCCATCTCCAAAACTTTCTGAATAAACCAACAAATACCATCAGTCTTCAAATTGATTAAAAGTATTTCTTACAGGATAACTGATTTTCTTTCTTACACATGTTTTAAGAAACAAATAGGAGATAAAAATCAGGCCCAGAATCTCTTCATCCTCTTTCCAGTTAGATATGGTTTTGCTACTTTTTGTTAGCAACAGTGCTATTCCAGAAATGGAATATATACTTACTGGCTTTTATTCTCAAAATAATGGAAGCAGGCACATTCAAAATTGGTTCTATTGTACTAGCACAAGGAAAATTCATTATCACTTTGCATTGCAGAAACTTCAGTTCTGCAGTTGAGGGGACTCCATGCCTCAGAAACGTAGAACATATCACAATATTTAATGATTGCCTGATTTTCACTTCTGACCTGTGTCACATTCACTAAAATACTCGATAAGAGGAATTATCTATTTAGCAAAAAAAGGAAAAAAATATACATACCCCAACCGACAACACAAAATTTAAGAATGTATTTCCGCACATAGGTGTTAAACACTTTCACAAGGGCCAGATACATGTGGAAAGCTTCCAGGCCCATCCAGGTGAAGGAAACCAAGAGGAAATAGTGAAGAAATACTGCGACTGCAATGCACAGGCCTCGTGTATCGTACAGCGCGATCCATGAGTCAAGGAGAAAAACTAAATTGAGTAGAAGTAATGCAGCACACAGTTGAATAAGTATTTTGGAGGGATAGTCTCTCCGGATTTTCCTAAAAAAAAAAGAAAATTCATGAGATGACATCAGCTGTTGATGGATACCTGGCTAACTTCCTCTCTTGCAGTCCTTGGCATTCACAAATGCCAAGAAAAAACAAATTTACATTTTCATTTATATACAATGCTTCATGTGTTGCATTTATACATAGAGAGAATAATTTATAACATACTTCCAAATTAACAGTCTGTACATAGAAAGTTTTTTAGAAAAGGTTACATAAATACAAACAATCTTGGAGTCCAAGTGTTTAGTACCATGGGGGTTTTTTTGTCCATTGTATGTTGGACTTCTTGTTACATTGCTACCCAATCCCAAAAGGGGTCTGTTCTTTACTGCTAAACTAGATCAAACTTTTGACTGGGCATCTAAAACCTTGATAGAGACAAGTCCCACTCTTAGAATAATGAGAGAATAAAGAAAGAATACAAGTGCTTTTAAAAATGCTAAAATTCTGTAGTTTTTTGTATGTTGTATCTTAAATACGTTCCTTCACACTTCTATTATGATAATCCATTATAAAATACTTCTTCACTTGCTGCCTAGAGCCTCATGATAAATCACTTGTTCATAAGATTAACATTTCTGAAGACTGAATCAACATCTTCCTGGTGAACTGGCCAAATCTGTGCATTATTTGTGGAGACAGAATTCATAACTATTGAAAAGAATTTCTCAGTGAAGACTAGAATCAATCACAATAATGGAGCTCAGCTGAATGGGTACTTACTCAAAGGCTATGTAGGTCACAAGAGTAATAGAAAGAAAAATTGCAGAGAGGCCACAGCCTATATACGATATAAAAGTCAGTACCAATTCTTGTGTGGGATTCAAAGGAGTGGTTCCATACAAGTCCTAAAACAGAAACAGAAGTTATTTTCAGAGAACAGGATTATTTAATGGAAAAAATATTTTAAAAAAACCCAAAAAACCAATTAAAATGCACCTTTCCCTCTACATGTGTAAATAAAAAAAGGACTCCATTCTTTTCATCATGGCTCTTGTAAAGATTAGACGAAGAAAAAAGCTAATCTAGTCTGGTAAAGAGCAGGGAACTGGGACTACATGATCCTTATGGGTCCCTTCCAACTTGAGATATTATTTTATAATTCTATGACCCTAACTGTGAAACCCCATTTGATTAAAAACCTGTTTTAAATTTGATTTCCTAAATTTTATTTCCTAAATTTTATTTAGAGTATAAATAGCTGCCTAAATGTAAAAGCTGCAGCACTTAAAGAATTTTTTTCCCTCCAGTAGAACCCACAGACTCCCATTCAACAAGGAGTTTAAGCATGTGACTAATTGTATGGCTATCTGAACTAACACTAAAGGGAATAGAACCTGAGTATTATTTATTAGGTTGTATGGGCTTATTGGGACTTCACTTGCTTAAGACAACTCAAGGTTAAATGTGTTCTTGAACAAGGGTAAGATTGCATAATTTTTAAAATAATTACCATCAAAACTGCAAAACTTGTGAGATGGTTGCATGAACAGACTGTTTCATTTACTCTACTTTCTTTAACTATGCAACCTTCGTATGACCAGCCTCCATGTCCACCTGTTAAAAAAAAGCAGCTTTGTTATTGTTAAAAGGCTTAATTTATATTAATATCAATTAACCTAGCTAAAACAGCATAGCATCTTGGGTGATCTCAAGCACTCACCATTTTTACTGAAGTCCCAAAAAACACATCTAACTGTTGAATTATCCTGTTTAGGAATAAAAAGAAAAAAAAGCCCAACTTACTAACTGAGTTAGTAAGTTAGTAGTGAGTTTAGGATCAAATTATTTATGAATCAAAAAATTTACAAAATTCAGGCAAGAATAAACACTGTATATAGCAAATATGCCTGTTTTACATGAACACAAAATTAATTTAGGTGCATAAAAGGATTAATAGTGCAAACTGCATGCAAAAATATGCTGAACAAATCTGAAGTCACCAGACAGGAGCTAACTCTTGTGCTTATGCAAATATTCTGTTCCTGGTAGAACCTTTTCTATGAATGCTCTTTCACTGTCTTCCCACACCATACAAATTCTTGGGATTTCTCCCCCTTCCAGACTTTGTAGCTTTTGAAGTCATGACCACACAGAAGGAAAAGCCTTTTCATTTGCAAATATTTCATCACTTCTTACTATCACAATGTTAAACATTTACACATAGATTTCCTGACACACATGCAAATTCTATAAACACCAGCAGCAATACACTATATTGCTACAAATACTGGATACTTCTACAGTTATATCTCAAAACTTATTATTATGTCAAAACAAGAAAAGACGCCACTAAGCCAGCTCCTGAAAAAGGCTCCAGGTGCATTAGTGCAATCCCCACATTTTTGCAGTTTATAATAATTTAGTATTTTAAACTCTCTTAAGATATGAGATTGAAGACTTTAATCCTTGATGCTCCTTTCAGAAAGAGATAGTGTGTAAGAATCCTAATACTTCCAAGATGACACAATCCTGTGTTTCAGCTCCCCCAAGAAAAAATATTTATGTTGTTTTCTGGCCATGCAACACCCACAAAGGTAATGACTGCAGCATCTACCATAGCAACCCACACTGTCAGTCTTCCCTCTAAGAGCTTTTATTCTTTGTAGAACAAAATAGAAGAGTAAGTAAGAAAGGTAAAAGCTGGATGAATTTGTGGTAGAGCAAAATTACCTTACACTAATTGAGAACCCAAATTTATACCATTGGTAAATAAGCAAACAGGAGCGATTTTTAATGTCCAGGTGGAGATAAAATGTCCACACTAGTAAAGCATAAAAAGCTGACCTGTATTCTTAGTAAAATGTTTCCACTCCTCAACAACTTCAGTGGAGGCAACAAAACTGTATTTTAAATATGAAAAAATGTAAATTTTACCTGATTAGGCTTGATATTCTGCAAAACAACAGTAACATTTGTCTTTAAGTTACTAATTGTGAGGTTAGCAACACTTGATGATATAACACTGCTGATTAAAGATGCATTCTTCAAGGACAGATCCTAGAATGACAAAAAAGTGCTAGATTTTAAAATCTTGAAGGAAACAATACCAGAGTATAGCAGAAGCTCAGAGTATCAGAAGCTCATTTACTACATGGAGCAAGCACTGGACAAAAATAATTACTTCTTAAGTCAGAAGTTTTAAAATGTGTTTTGTTGGGGGAAAAAATCCATTCATATTTTGCTCTAAGCTTGAATTTAAAATCCTTACAAATGGTCAGCCAAAAAAATACCTGGAAAACAGTGGTCTTTTTGAAGAAGTTGAATATAATTCTAGAAGCCAAGTCCAACTCTTTAGTGTGTAGATTCTTCAGCAATGATGAAGGAAGTGTAATTGATCCAAGATTATTTAAATTGTGAATTGCCTGAACTCCTAGAGAGATCTGAAAAATAAACACCAGGATTATGCTTTGTTTCAGTCTCCAAATAAATAAATTATTATTTCTTTTCAGTTTAAAACTTCAAAATAAATACCTCTTTAACTACTGTCATAAACCCACTGCTGCTCTCATTCATCTCCTCCTCCAATGCACTTACAGGACTGAAAAGGATACATCCCATTTCAGGTCTGCCTACCTTTGAAAATAATCCGGCTTTAACCATTTCCCTACAGAGACATAACACACTACTGTGTGTTTTGTATTGATTTGGAAAAGGTGAGGAGCAAAACCCCAGGTAGCTCTATGAAGCTGTAACTATGCAGGGAGATCAACATTTCACAGCATGAAAGCCTACAAAGGCAAAGAATTTTTATAGCTTGTAGGAAGTATGTCACAATTTGGAAAAAGTGGAAATAGTCATTATTTGTCAATACATTTTTAAGTTCAGGAGGTTAAGATTATGTTCTTAGATAAGAACATAAACCCTAACTTTTTGATCATCTGGCAAAAATTACAAAAGTAAACTGGATAAGCTACAATTTAGGTACCTCAAAAGCTTAGTGATCTAATATTGTACAAAAAGGGATCTGAACTTTCTCCCATTTTATGTGCTGCAAATTTTATTTGCTGTCCTTACAGGCCAGGAAGCTTTGTTTAGTACAAAATCTCTCAATTCCTGTTGTACATTAGTCCTTTACATACAAATATCATCACCTCAGAGTTCCTGGGAGATGTGAAACATTAGTAGTACTGCAGAAATAAATTATGAGTTTTGAAAGAATGGTTGTAATAAGAGTAACAGTGTGAACTCCCCAAAGTGCCCCAACAACATGGTTTAACTCATCTATTTAGACCAGAGCACTCCAAATGTTTTTGATCATGCATCCCCTAAAAGTTTTTGAGCATGAACCCCAGTATATATCTATCCATAAGCTACATGTATGAATTAGTGTACTAATATATTATGCAAATTATAGAATACGGAAAAATTTTAAGAATATTAAAAATTACTTTTTAAAATGTGGTTTTTATTTAGTAATCATATAAATAACATTTTCCTGCACTGCAATGGACTGTCATGTGCACACCCTGGACTGTTGTGTACTCAAACCCCACTTTGGAGATCACTGCTGTAGACAGCCACCAAAGAAATCCTGAATCAATTCCACAAAAGCACTCCTGTTGCTCTAATGGGAAGTAGACAATACTTATTCAAAATTTTCAGTGTTTGACTGCCAGCGCCATGACATAAAAAATCATTCCTTAGCAAATATCTGTGTCAGCACTAGCATCTCCTAGTCATCTCACATTCATGCACTACTGCTAAGAAATAGAAAATAACTCAAATGTTAAACATTTACAGAATTTTCAGTAACACAGGAAAGTTCCAGTGCTACATATAGCTTACGATACATTAAGCTATTTTCTTCTCTGAGGAGGCAGAATCTGTCAAAATTGGTCCAAAACTTTCCATCTCTCCTTGTTTTAGCCTCCAAGGCTGGTATTGTCCATTATTTTCTCTGTCAGGAGGGAGGTTTTGAATAAGATAAAGGGGATCCAATCAAACTTTCTACGCACTTCTTTCTTGGTGAGATGCCATTAGTGACAAATGTTCTGAGCATCATTATCCAACAACATACATAATAGCTCTTTCCTGGAACCCTCTACAATTATTTCCTTCTAACAGATGAAGCCATCTGGCAACACTCCTTGACAAATTACAGCACTGTCATGGTGGTTGAATAAATAACTCATATTTCAGGGGGCTTGAGGCAAAGTTATTCTGCCAAGCACTTTGTCCATTCTGGTGTTCTAGCTGTACCCTCTCCAACAGCTTAATAGTTCTGCCAGTTTCTGCTAAGTCAGCTCTCTTTTACACCTATTTACACAGATGAAAATTTAAGGAAAAACTGTGAAGGACTTAGAAAAAAAGTCTGAAACTAACATTAACTAAAGATCCTGAAACTGACATAAACAAAGAACAAACTCATGTTCCTATAAATATAAAACCATAAATACTTTAAAATAAATGTTTGACAATATGTAGGTATGGTAAGTATTTTGTAACCTGGAGATCAGCTGAGTCTTGGACAGCAAAAAACATGTCGTCAGAGCGGATTCTGTTGGTTTTGACAACTGCCAGAGCCAAGGAAGGGAAGACAAATTCAGCAGATGATGTTGATAAGTTTAGTTTTAAGCCAATATAGTCCACTAGTTTTATAATTCTGTTAAGAAAAAGTATACTTATTACTACCAAGCACATACATCCAAAATTCTCAAGCAAGTTATAGTTATGGAGCAATAATCTGAGTGTAGTGCAAAATGCTCGCTTATTACAATGTCAACAAATAAAACCCCAACGTTTTCCATGGCATTATATTACAGTAGAGCCAGTAACATTAGAATGACAGTTCTTCCATTTTGAATAACTACATAAAAGAACAAGAAATATTCTTCTGGATTATGATTACGAAAAAGTGAAACTTGCTGAAGCCAATTTATTAAGACAGTAAACACAACACTCCTGTAATCTATTGCCAAAATGACCTACCTGTTAGAAATCCGTGGTGGTAATGGCTGAGAAGCAGTGAGGATAGCGTTCACCTCACTAACCATCCTTTCTACATCTTTTGGCCCTATTTTTCCAGCTGCTAAATCATTTTCTATTTTGGACACGATTTGCTCAGCTGTGGCGATACTAATGGTGGTGTGTACAGAAGTTATATTTGTGGTAGCTGAAACAGTTTTTCCTGTGACAAATGAAAAGTTAAACATTGTGTTCAACAAATGATGTAAGCTTGAAGAAGCAGAAAAATGAAACGGTTCTCTTGATTAAAAAATTGGATCACTACTCGTAAGGTTTCTCAACAAGTTATCTAATTCCTCCCTACCAGCTACTTTGCAGAAAGGTAATTTAATTCTCATGAAAACATAAAGCAATGTTTCAAATTGCCAACATTAATTTCACATTTTATTGATTTCAAAGTTCCTAAACCTACTGTCAAATGAAAGTTGTCTCAGGGTTTTCACACAGAATAGAATCACAGAATCATTTGGGTTGGAAAAGACCTCTAAGATCATCAAGTCCAGCCTTTGACTAAACCTAACCTTGTAAACTAGACCAGAGCATTGAGTGCCATGTCTAGTTGTTTCTTGAACATCTCCAGAGATGTTCCACCACATCCCTGGGCAGCCCATTCCAATGCTTAACAATCCTTTCAGAGAAGAAAGTCCTCCTGATGTCCAACAACCTCCCTGGCACAGCTTGTGGCCATTTACTCCCATCCTGTCACTGGCTGCCTGGGAGAAGAGGCTACGATCTCCTTTCAGGGAGTTGTACAGAGTGATAAGGTCACCCCTGAGACTCCTCTCCTCCAGACCCTTCCCCAGCTCCGCTGCCTTTCTCTGGACTCGGTCCAGCACCTCAATGTCCTTCTTGTAGTGAGGGGTCCAGAAATGGACATGAGGTCTGAGGTGTGGCCTCACCAGTGCTGAGTACAGGGGACAATCACTGTCCTGGTCCTGCTGGCCACACTATTGCTGGTACAGACCCGGCCACTGGCCTCCTCAGCCACATGGGCACACCCTGGCTCATGTTCAGCCACTGTCAGCCAGCACTACCAGGTCCTTTTCCTTCAGACAGCTTTCTGACACTATTCCCCAAGGCTGGACTGTCCCCTAGGGTTGCTGTGACCCAAGTGCAGGACCCAGCACTTGGCCTTGTTAAGCCTCTAATACAGTTGGCCTCAGCCCATCCATCCAGCCTGTCCAGATCCCTCTGTAGAGCCTTCTTCCCCTCCAGCAGATCAACACTCCCATCCAAAGTAATTCACAATAATTGTGAGTCACCTCTAATATATATAACATTGTTTAACGAAGTTTAAAAGCAAATTCGGTATATGGCATTCAAACAAAAATAATTATTTACTTATCATATTTACCTGGGGTCCCACGGCCGTCAGCAGTAGAATGAGGATGAGAAGGTGAGACAGAATGGTTGACAGGACTAACAGTAGGGGTCAAAGACATTGTGAAAGGAGTAAGGGGAACAATAGGTACTGTACTAACATTTTTGCGACGAGATATAGATTGGCTTGTAGCAGGGGGAATTTGTGCAACAGATTGGGTGATAGCCTCAAAGTGGCGAGTTACAATTGGAAGTTTTTGAGGCTCAGAAGAAGAAAAGGAAGAATGTTTAGTGAAGCCTACAGAAGGAGAAAATATTGTAGAAGTCTTGTTAAGGTGTGCAGCATCAGTTTTAATTGAGAAAGCAGCATTAGTGACAGATTTCGTTGCAGGTATGGGAACCGTGATTGATTTATTTGAAGTTATGGAAGAAAAAGTTGGCATGGTAGATTGAGCAAGAGACTCGGAAGAGGAACGTGTAGTGGTAACACTGGTGGAAGGCATAGAATTTTCAGAGAGAGGGTTTGTAAGGGGAGATGTGGAAAGAGTTCCAGAAAAATAAATTTCTGTGAATGGTGGGATCAGTGGTCTAATTGTGGGGCTTTGTTTAGAAGAAAGTATAGTGGGGGGGATAAAAGAATTAGATTTGAGGAAAGTCTGTTCAGGGAGAGAAGGAGAATGAGGGGAAGGAACCCATATAAAATGAGGTGGCACTTGTATAGTACTGTAAAAGAAAAAAAGGTACAAAAATCCATGTTAAGTTTAACATTTTTTCTATTTTAAAGAAAACAAGTTATAATAGAGGAATACATATAAATTATATGAACATACTAATAACAATGTATATTTTAAAACTAATCAGATTGGATGTTTCATGCTCTAATATTTAGAGGGTTCTTACATTCTATTTTGCTGTAGTTGTTAGCTAGCAAGTCCATAAACAAATACTACTACTACTGCCTTTGCTGCCTATTCTGAAGGTGAGCTGTTGAACACAAAAGCCAGATGCATCATGGAAAAGAATGAAAAAAAAGGGATAAGAAGGGAGGGAAGGGAAAGAGGGAGGAAAGAGGAGGGAGCTACTTTGGAAAATGCCTATCAGCTTTTCCTTGTGGAGTCCTTTCTGGCTATTACACTGAAGCATGGAAGTTGACTCTAACCATGTATTAGAAAATTTAGGAAATAAGCAAGCGAAATTTTGTATTTATACTTACTACATTCGTAATTCTTCAGCAGTCAAGGAACAATACTTCGGTGATGAACAGCAGCACTGATCTGAGATGACAAAGAATCATTATCCTTAAGCATAACAACTGCTAATACCATTAAGTAGAATATTTAAACATGTGTGTTATGTCTTTAAACAACATTACATACTGAATAATTTATTTTGAAGTTTTTTCTCAAATTAGTTTTTCAAAAGAAAAGAACTCCTGACCAGCTAGAATATTGCCATATCCCCGGATTTTTGTTCAAAGCCTGACAAGTTCAGATTTCTCTTTTTTAAAAAATTTTAAGCAAACCAAAATGTAACACTACAGCTTTTGAAACAGAGACAAATGGTATGAGCCAGTACACCATCCTGTCGCAGTATCACTAAGAAAGCTTGGATACTTAACAACCCTTTAAATTCAGATGTCATTTCAGCAAGACATTTATTTTCGCAGCTTATTTTACACCTAATCCTTTTAAAGTGAGCTACTTTCTATTGAAGTAGCTGGCAATTTTATACCAAAATGTTTTTAAAAATTATTTCTATCACATACAGGCCCTAAAATCAGAAGGCTGAATTTTTATGTGTTTATATTACTCAAAACCAAAAATATTTGGATCTAAAAGTAAGCAACTATCTTGTCTTTTTAGCTACTTGAAGACCACATGTAAAGACATAAAATTGTGATGAGACTGTGCTTAAAGCATAACTTACCAAGCTGACTTATTTTTGCTTTTTCTGTTAAACTGCTTATATTCTCTCTCCCAGCCAGCTTCATTATGAAATTGCAGTGTGTACTATAATGAGAAGAAAAAAGCTTAAGACTCAAGAAACAGAGCTGCCTCATCTTTATAACACATGCAACTAACATCAAATGCTAAATGAAAGCACATTAGTACAAATGCTAAGTGTGAAAGCACATTTTTCCTAGGCAGATTTTGGCATATTTTTAATGCAGGTAAACCACTATGCCAGGCTGATTAAAAGCAGAATACATCAGTTTGTGGCACTTATTGTCCCTTATCTCTATTACGTCAATTCTTAAATGGAGTCCTCCCTGATCAAGGTTGGTCATTAAAGAGTTGAGAATTTTGTATGGATAATAATGTAATCTCTCCGCTGTTGGTGTAAATATGTCAGTGTTCATGAAACCTCCACCACCTGAGGAAGTCAGCATTCTCTCTTGACTTTAGAGAGAACTTCAGTGACCCATTCAAGCATGTAACTCCATCTTTACGACTACAGTTCGAGGACTTGAAGCCCTGCCCAAACTAAGGAACCTCCAGTAAAAATTTTTCATTCAGCAAACGCAAACACAGAGATGAATGAAAAGGTTTATTTCCAGCTTATAAGAATGAAAAGATTACCCTAGCGACTGCCAGTATATGACATGAAGATGTGATCTGACTACTGTCTCTTTTATTTGAGTGTTTTGGACTCTTCTTTCATCCTAATCCAGGAAGACAAATTCAAGTATTTGGGGAAATGAAGTTTCAAATTTTGTTTTAGAATACAGTGTTTCCAAGATGATAATTTTAAAGGACAATTTAATGGCGAGTAGCAATTAAACTGAGACATCATCTATATTTCAGGGTTTCCAGGATCACCTCTCTGGAGCAGCTTTGCCATTCTGATAATCCATGGTTTCCAGACTCTAAACTAGTTACTTCCTCAGGCTCCCCCTACCCCAAGGATGGTTGGTTTCCTAAACTGAAGAACAGCAACTTGGGATGTCTCAAGCAAATCCCTCATAAAGCTCGCATTGCATTCACAAGTTCTGGAATTCTGGTGCTCCCGGTTACGTGACTCAGGTAATACCAAGATGCAGAAGAAATATGGCAGGGAAGCCTGGGCTTCAGCAGAAGACTAATGAGAAGCAATACATTTGGGTTAAACAAAACCAACAAACTCTAAAAGGTTTTTTCAAAATCACTAACGCCAGGACAATAATGAAACCAGAATTTCTTTGTTAACCTATACATATTTCTCCAGCCTGTTTCTTGAACTTCTGAACTTCCTAAAGAGTTTGTCCTTTTCTCCTGCTACAGAGCCATGCGTACTTCACATATCACAAGATAATATATGAGCTTTTAAATATATTGTCTTTAAAAATTTAAAAACAAACCTCTGGTTTTCTGCACTGCATTCCATAACAGAGGACTGAAATGACAAATGAAAACAGAAAAAAAAAAAAAGTTTATAAGGAGAAATCAGAAGTGATGCTTTATCAGAAGTAAGTTGGAAAAAAGTTTTCCAGACAGTAACAACAGTCAGCAATCTTACCTCACTTACTGCTCGCAAGGTTTTGTTGAACTCTGAAATGCTTTAAAATAAAATATTACTGTTATGGAGGTTTTAAAATTATGTTTCTAAAAACAATTACAACAATTTAATTTAAAAAACAATTACACAGAAAAAATATTTTTCCAGTTAATCAATGATTTTTTTAAAATGAGGCCAGTTTTAATACTGTAAAACCACCAGCATTAAACATTTGAAGAGCTGACTTTAATTAGTCACTACACAAACTAAATTTAAACTTCTGTCATCACATTTGAACATCAACCCATTGTAAATGTTATTTAAAAGAGCAAAGATAAATCTTAACGTTGCCTTTTGCCAAGCATTACTTGGAATAAATTTCTAAATTTATACTCAAAGCCACAGAAATAGAACGAGCAAGAAATATGGATTTCTTCTACAAACAAGATTTGTTGGCCAGCCACATCTTTTTGATTTTCAGGGCAAGATTGGGAAATATTCACTCATTCAAACCTCTCCTTATAAAGACTGGGAAAGAAAAAATGACACCAAAATAAAATATAAAATCATAAATATGAGTTCAAGATTATTTATTAAAGAACACATAGCTAGGAAAGTTCTCTTCATGATTTCCTACCAGACAGACTGAATTCTTAAATTATAACAAACATTTGGTGTATCATTTTTAAAAAGAAACTCCAGTGGTACATAAACTAATTAAGAGTATTCTGATCAGTATGAGCTTTATGTTAAAGAGCAAGAACGTATGACTTGAGAAATTTTTAATGTGCAGGAGTAACAAAAAGTCTGCTCAACACATGGAAGGTCTCACTTAATCTTTTTCAAATATAAAAAACATTTCAATTCTTATTCAGAATCACTTACCTCAGTTCTTGTGGGGCATGTGCTGGAATTTCAATTAATTTTTTGACTTGATTGTGGGTGGTTATGTTATTAATCTGTTACGAAAAAAGATCCCACAGCTAAATACAACCAGTAATTTTTAGCCTTAAAAGAAAATTGTTCATTTCATACATTTTAATAGGCTGAAATTACAAGGATAAGAAGCACATTTTCTCATGAATACACTGCCACAAGTTGAAAACAGAACATTGCTGTCACGGTATATGTGTATGGAAGGAAATGTTGATCTAGTATAGACCAAACCCCAAAATCTTTGTGAAAGATAGGGGCGAAAGGACAGTAAACTCACCATGTCGTATGCTAGAAAAAGAGGGTTAGTTTGTAACAGAAAGCTTACTCCAGACATTGAATGAATTTTTAAACTCTTAAGTGCAACAATGGGACAAGCTCAATAAATTACATAAATAATAGATGACAGAATACTGGCAGTGAAAAGTCAAGAACTGTAGTGAACAACATGATAGAACTGAGCTAAATAAGTATGATCTAGCATTATGGTCTGGGGATACACTGAGGTTTATCTAAAAACTCTTTTTATATATGTATTCTTATGCTCTTCTGGTTACCAGCATTACTGGTTATTTTTATATTTTGTGCAAACAGCAAGGGCCATGAGGAAAAACATCACCTAATATATGTGGCATTGACTTCCCCCAAGAAATATTCTGCTAAAAAGCAAAAGAATTTCAAGAGATGGAAACCAGTTTTTTCAGAAGCTGTAGGTGTAATGTTACCATACTAGGACGGTTTCAGCAGGCATTATCACCACTGAAACACAACAGAATGTAGAGGTGGCTTTTGCCAGGGGCATGTCCCTGCCCAAACCCACTGCTCTGAGTGCAGCTGCGCAGGAGCTCTTCTCTGTGGTTACACTGCTGGCTCCTCTCATGGGAGGGAGGGACTGCCATGCTGACTACTGTCATGCTTTCAGGGACTGGCATGTGAAATCTCAGGCTGAAGGCTGACAGGGATGTGTAGGATAGAGATACAAGGTCCTTCTTTTTTCCTCCCCTCCGTTTCCATCTGTACCAACTGAACATTCTCATCCTTGCAGTATTACCTTGTACTGGGTCATCTATATGGTCCTTGCCATGCATGGCACTGTCCTCTTAAACCTCTCTTGTGTTGTATAAATGGACACACTCATGTTACATAAGCCTATTGCAAAATTAATAACTCAGTAACCACAAGCCAAAAAACACAGAATGATGCAAAAGCATAATCGAAAAAATACACAAAAAGCCATAGAACTATTTATGAGAATCACAACATGAATTATTTCATGATATAATCCAGCTTTAATTATGCCCAAATAGTTGCTATCTAGTGATACTCATCTTCCAAAGGCAAGTTAAAGGCCTAAATTAATCTCCAAAGGAAGATCCTGTGTGCCTAAAGGTAAATTCTTGAGATGACCCAGGGCTTCCCCCTCCTTTCAGTGGCTATGTAGAGAATACAGGTTCTTACTGTAGGAAATTTACTTAGCTGGAATTTTAAAATTTAGCTGCAAAGCAGCTGTTTAAAACAGAGCTGTTCTATCCACTGCAAATAGTTCCTTATACTGCAAATACAGTAAGAATCATGTTACTTATTTTAAGTGTAGACAAAGAAATTCACTTCAACCTCCCTTACAATGAAGTTTTAAAAGAAAGAATACTTACTATTTCTACATTTAGTGATGCATTATTTTCTTCACTTGCCCGAAGTTTTACCTTGCCCACATAGAACACTAAATCCAAAAGTAAAGAAGTTAGGGAAAATCCATGCTAAAACACAGAATGTAAAACTTTTTGGGAATTGAAAAACTTACTGTCTTGTGTTTTGATACAAGGGAAACAAGAACACTTGCACTAGCTTATCTATTTTTGCAATTGTTCTTCCATCTTTTCACCTATTTCAACAAATGAACTAGTCCAATAGCTTCATTATTTTCTATATATTTAATTTTGATGGCCGTCCCTAAATTCCTTCTAGTTAATCTTTTCCCAAAACAGAAAAACTGCACTTCACATTACTATAAATAGAACTCCTTAGCTCACTTGTTTCTTGGGGTTTTTTTCTCAATCCTTATCTACAATTGTGTGCCTTTGATGAGAAACCAAAGATCAAAAGTACAGGAATCTAAACACTTCCTAACCTCCCCACCTCTAATTTTTTTTAATTCATATAAAATCTCTCTAAATTTACAAGGAAATTTATCACAGAACTAGCTTTTACATGGCAACTAAACATTGCTTCATTACTCAGAGTATAAAATAGTTGGATAAGATTTTTATGTAATAAAAGGGAAAAGAAACTCACTAACCTGAATAATTACAGGCACGTGTTACGTTGCATACAATGGTTTCTCCTGCTATAGATTTTTGGGAAGAAAGAAACAAAAAACTACTGATTTAAAAAGTTAAACTTAAATCCAATACAATCACATTTATTTACAATTATTCCAGTGTTTGAAATTCATCTTCTGGAAGTATTTGATATATTGTCTAGGCCTCACCTCTCTACAGCACTTACCATGACATTTTCCAAGACTTAGTATTCTGAAATATGCTGCCTTTGATTAATTAATTTTGAATAATTTTCTGCAACAGTTTTGACAGAAGACTTAAATGCAAGTGGTCTCAATTTTTATTTTCTTTTTTTAAAATTTAAATAGAAACAGAAACCAGCATATAATTGATAAGCTCCTTAATTATCACAGAATTCAATCACTAGGCAGCATATTACCTACTTCTGAGGATCCTACCATGGCTCCATATGATAGCATGAAGCTAAAACTGTTTTACCTGATGGAATTCAAGCTATGATGACAACAACCATGTACACTCTTATCTAGTAGAACATGCCTTCATTTAGTTACAGCAAGCTTTTGGCTGCTCCGTATTTTCCATGTTTTTTAATACAACCTACACTGCTGAGAAATAACACTGATCCTAAATTAGGGTACTGTAAACAGATGGTTCTGTTATATAATTTCAAAATAAAGCACTGGAAAGATATTTGCATCCAAGACAAAACTCCTACACTTGTTCATTAAAACAACTTCCCTTAAGCAGATGGATTGGCCTCCATTAACAGAAAAAAACCAAATTCTATTTTTTCTGCTGTTATCATTAGTAAGTACCAAATGAGAAAATAATTTTTTTTCACTTTCTCTGTGGTGCAAACATTTGACTGAAAAAGTTTGGTGCTTTATAAATTTTATCACCATCAATAAATAAGCCACCAGAGGTTACAGACTGTAAGCTGTTGGCAATATTCAAATTATTAGAAAAAAAAATTCAGACAGCAGTTCAGAACCAAATAAATTTGATGGTTGGTCTTGATTATCTTAGAGGTCTTTTCCCACCTTAGCAATTCTATGACCCTAAATTTGCCTTCTCTTTTGTTGGTAGTGAAATAGTTACAAACCTTGTATACTGCTTTTTTTAAACAATCCTTAAAAAATAAAATGCTCATAAATAATTGATAAACAATAATCAAATGTCCATATAACAACAAATTATTCACAGAGAACAACTTATAAAACCGAACACAAAATCTGAAAGTGCCACAAAAGATTAACATCAGCTCCTTTTTCCTTACAGAGCACCCATTTGTGTGCCCTCTAGTCTCAAGATCTCTGCATGCCACCAAAATGCACAAGAATAGATTAGCAGTGTGGAGGATAAAAGACTGATCAAAGATCACCAGGGCTTCCAGTCCCCAGAGAGCATCAGATAACACAGCTGCAATGTTCCTGCAGGTCATGTTCACACAGTCAAATTATCCTTGTCATCAAGCTCCAAGCCAGTTCTTCCACTTGCCCTAACTCAGGGCAAATCCATTGAAATGGGGCTACTGAGCTTCTACTTGGATAATTAAAAAATAAAATTCAGCCTGTTCCTATTGTGCTGGGCTTGCCCTGAGGCCAAAGACAATGGCTGTATTCAGTTGGCTTCAATCTGCTAAAAGGCATGAAGATTTCTTTTTAAGCAAACGTGATCCCTGGCATTGTTTCTTACATTTTTGTGGTAGCCTACTGCTCTGACTTACAAAATAACCAAACTCTTCTATATGCAGCCATCTAGAAAAGCACTGCAGAATTAGTCCTTCTACCAGAGTGGACATTAATGTGAGGTAAGGCAGACTCTTAATATGACACACCACAATACCAAGTAAAAAGCATATTAAAAACATTTGGGAGCACACTTCCTGAACTCACACACACCCAAAATTTGAGATGCACAAAAATGTATCAGTTGGTGATAGATGAATCCTACCTGGCGTTATGGTGGAGTAATCATCAGTTGTTGCAAGAGTTTCTGTTATTAAAAAAAAAAAAAAGTCAAAAGTTTTCACATTTTAACTTAAGAAAACCCATGCAATATATGTCACAAAAATAAATTCTTATTTTTATTTCAGACTCTGTCTTTCCAGGAAAAGTGTAAACACCTGACATTCTTAAAGAAAATTAAGTTACTTTCAGTGTGGGAAATGCAAAAGCAGCAAGTGAAGTAAGATCCATTCAATTATATGTTTGTATCCCCATCTGAACTAGTGAGTCCTGGCTCCCTTGTTCAGAGGAGAAAGCTTTTAAGGTGATTCTTATTTATCCTATTCTACATGGGCACTTCAGCATAGGAGGAATCCTGTTCTAAAAATGTGTTTTTCCATCAACAATGAAGAACAGCAGGATGTCCAGGTCCCATACAGGAATCCATACTGATATGGAATGAAACTACTCCTTGTTTCAAATGGGAAAATCAGGAAAGGAAAGGGTTACGAGTTCTTCTGATTGAGTCTTTCCAGATCCTATTTGACAACCCCTTGAAGGAACATATAAAAGTGTCTTCAAGGAATGAGGTGTACATTTTAGTTCTGTAAAATAGCTTAAATAGTATCAGAAAGCATAGAAAACATTCTATGTACAAAACCCTCCATATGCTTGCTAAAAAATATATCTGCCCTGTTTGGCTTTTGGTAAGCAACACAACATTTTGAATGAAAAAAAAAGGTTTACAGGTCAGTTAAATGCACCTTAGAGCTCTAACCATGCAGACTTAAAATAAAGATTGCAGATAAATACAAATTTTAAAATTGTGTAAGAAAATAATTTAGAATAAACAAACCCCAGTTACTAAAAAAAAAGCAATAAAAATGCAACGAGCATCTCTCTTGAAACCTTACTCTCCTTGTGCAAATTCTCACCTGTACTTTGTGTAGTCTCCTCTGAAGACATATCTGAAAGAGAAAAATTCATAATAGTAAAATCTATAAAAATAAAATAAAACAAAAAAGCCCAAAAGTCTAAATCTAGCAAAATCTAAATAAGAGAAACATTAATAACATCTTGCCTGAAGAATTAATAGGATAGGCAATAAAAGTAACAACAGAGAATTCTAGAGAAAAAAAGATAAAAGAAGTAAAAATTGTATTAAGAAAGTATTTTACTTCTATGAATTTTTGAGAAAAAAGATCAAGCCTGCAAGATTTTGAACAGAAACTGAACATTATTTACCTAAATTTCATTTTAAGAATAACTGCAAAGCTTGATAGGAATGTTCACATTATTTCAATACTAATAATTGAAACAATTTTCATGTTATTTAAAAAGTCTGGATATCTGAATACAACCAGCTGGGAATCAATTTTCCTCAAATAAATTCCTTTTACTGGTTTCATTCTTTCAGAAGATGCAGATGAATTTTTGCATATCCAACTGCACTAACTGCTTAACCTCAAGTACCTTTTCCTGCATGAACTTAAAATGTTCAGAATCAGAGATGACACACTGGGTTTGGCAAACTATCTCTCAAAAAAAGCTGGTTTTGTCAATAACCATATATAAATAAAATAGAGTAATGATGCAAAGTTTTTTTCAGCTACATCAAAAGGAAAAAAAAATAAATTAAGACAATAGATGAAAATTTAAAGGGCTATGCTTAGTAAGAATATTTTAGGTGTCAGCACAGGAATACAAAGTGGTTAGAAGACCACTTTATGTCACTTCAATATGACATCTTGTTGATTTTTTGTAAGAATGGACCAGAGCAGATTCACAACAGAAGAAGAAATTTTCTGAGGCAACTAGTCAGAACAGGAGCAGAGTGAAAACTAAGTGCTGGTTTCACCTGTGTTACTTGGCCTAGTATATACTGCACAAATATTGAATGTGATGCAGTTGTTGAAGATGAGCCCTTCCCAAAGAGAGACTGTTTTTGTAATATAACAAGATCATGTGTGTTTGCATCTGTGTTATTTCTTTTATCCAGAGCACTCACTCTGTCAGTATACATTAAGCAAGAAAGCAACTGGCTTTCACACAGGTTATTTCTGTGTGTCTCATTCTTAATTTTTTTTTTAATGCTTTCGTAGATGATGCTTATCACCTCTGGTTCCAGAAGTTGTTAGAGCCCTGTGTGTGTGTGCAGTGTAGCACTCTGCATGAAATGCCATCTGCTGGGGTGAGAGGAGATGTAAAGGAGCTCTCACTACAGTTTTCCTCCTCTGCCACCTCTGCAAACTCTTCACTGTTCAGATAACTGAACAAAAGGCTCCTGATCAAGCAACTTGCACCTACTTCAACCCAAGCACCACTGCCAGAAGCAGTGATCCTATAAGGTAAGTTATTTCATTACATCGTAGGATGAAACAAGTAATTTGAAACGAAAATATTTTCATTTTGGAACTCTATTACATTACAACCTTTCTGCACTACCTCAGATAAAAGCAGATTCACCTAAGAGGAAATAATGAAAATTGGAAAAATCAGTAAAGTCCCGATTTTCTTACCAAAAATTGTTGTTGCAGCTGATTCTTCAGAATCTGTGAATTTTATTTCAGATTAAAAAAAAAAAAAGGAAAAAAAGACCATTATGAAGTTTCAGACACTTTATCATTATCACATTATCATTTCAGATACATTATCACCCTCAGCAGGCTTTTCTTATTTATTCCTAAGTTTACTGCATTCACCAGAAGAGGGCAACACCTGCTCTTTCAGAATGAAACTTCCAGGTTGTCAAAAAAGGCAGATGTAATAATCTCTGGTTAAAAAAAAAGTCACAATTTTTATGCACTCAAATTAAATTCGATGCAGGACAATTTTTTTTTTTTTTTGAGAAATACTGGATAGTTTGAATTGTGTAATGTTACAAAACCACAATTTTATAATGTTAAAGACCAAGATACGTGTCACACTAGCTTGCAAACTACATGTTTATCCTGAGTGTCCTGCTAATTCTGGGAATGGTAATCAAGCATACACAGCGAGATGGCTCTACCTGGGTATGAAGAACTATTCTCAGACTTTTTATAATAACAGTGAGACTTGCCACTTAAAATTTATCCCATTCATATATATTCTCTTTTCTATCCTGCAAAAAGCAGCGATAAAAAAAAACTAATTAATTTCAAGTTTGAACCTCTGATCTTAACAGGAAACAGCCAACTACTTATATAGCAAATATTACTATTGGATTTTTATGTAGTTACAGTCAGTATTTTGATCAAAAAGAAATTAGGAAATTTGACATCTTGTTCACATAGCAACTTTAAAGTTGGCCCTTTCAGTCACTGGGTTGTTTTTGATATTGTCAGAGACAAGTCAAGTTACAGTTATCACAGAAATATAATCTAAAGAACAGCTGGATGCAAACATGAAGCACTATTTTAAAAATATACTTAAGGTGTTTCAACATCTCTCAAAGGTCAAAAGTCATCCTATAATGTTACTTACAATACACTAATTTTACTGTAAAGCTTTTCCTACTGCTGCAGAAGACTTAAATCAGAGATACCAAAAGTCCCTGAAGGAAAACAGATTTTTTAAAATTAAAAATACTAAAAAAGGATTTTCTGAAATGCTAAACATTCATGAATTACTTGTTCCAGTAAGACTATTTTGCTTGCTTTCTTGAAAACTAGCAATAGCTTCTTTCCAAAGGATAAATGTGAATACAATTACTGTAATGAAGGGAGAATCAGAATCATCTCAGTGATTTTATTTTCATTTTCTCTGGAAAATTACCGATGCTATTTGTACCACAAAATTAGCTAATAAGCCACAAGGATGATGTGGAAAATTAATTTGCAAATGTTTGCATATGCTTAACTATCTCCAAGAATTAAAAAGTAACAGCAGCACCAATCTTACTACACACTTTCCAAAACAGAAGAACAAAGTGGCAAAATCCCACAGAACCCCAACATACCTGTTATTTTTCTGCTAGGCAGAGTAGCAGTAGTATCAACTGCAAAACAAGAAGATTTTTTTGAGAGCAGAAGATTTTATATATATTTGTACACATGCATACACATACACCTTTTTAAAAACAACCATTTTAGATGTGGTACTCACCTCACTTCAAAATGGTTTGCAAAACTACTTTGCATCCACTGAGAAATATGTGTCAAGACTTTTTGAAAGCTGGAAGTTGAACTCCTTTGAGTTCAGTTTTTTCCTCAGTTTAACTCTTTATACTTATGGAAGCTACAGATTAGGCCATGAGCTTTACCACTTCCATTGCCTATTGTGCTTCCTTTCTATTGTGCTATCCAGCACATTTGCTTGAGTGAAGATGAAGAGGACTAAAATAGCAGCAACTAAAAATGTAACATGCATATGAACATCATGATATGCATGCACACCATATAAATACTCAGGTGCAAGAGTATTGTGCAAGAGCTGCACTACCAAAGAACATCTCAACAGTGACAGATCTGCTGCCAGAAATGAAGCAGCTCAGGTGGACATGGGCTGGGATGAAAAGGAGAGCTATTTCCTCCTCAATGGGCCCATGAAACATGTCCCCAGGGACAGCCAGGGAGATAAGAACACACAGATGGGCTCTTGATCAAGGGGTGGATCTGGCAATTGAAGCCCTCACACTCATGAACGTGAAATATGACACCATCAAGTGAGCCAAGTGACTAAAGCCTCCCTGGAATAAAGGGGGTGGTTGGGCTATAAATGAGGAGGCCCAGCAGATTGATTAAATCACACCACTGCAGCAAACCTGCCACCAAGGCAAGTGCTATGTGCTTCCTGTGGTGGAGGAAAAGTAGCAGACAGCTCCAAATGTTCCCTGCAGCCTGCCACCACTCAAAACAGCATCCTGGGCCTTGAAAAAGAAGTAGCAACACAGCATCACCTATACTTAAAGCACTGTTACCTATTATTTCAGCACCTTTAACAGGTGAGACCCTGTCTGGGCAAGGAGGAAGAAAAACTCTTCTCAAGTCATTGAACCTGGTAGGACACTAAGCATAGTCAGGATTCAGACCCAAGGGTAGCAGAAGAAGAAAGAGATTCTCCCCAAATTGTGGGAGTAGGTGGGACAGTTCCTCCACAGGTAATGCCTTGATAACTGGCCAGTCCATCACTGCCATGTCACACTGGCAGGTACTAAACTGTGCCACACAGCCCATGTGCAATGGACATCACATCACACATTGCACACACATGTCTAATGGACATCACCCACATCCTTGGAGACGTCGCTGCTGTCCAGGTTGCTGTAGGTGACTCCACCACTGCTAATGGCCTCAGATACTGATACCTTCTTTCTTCCATCAGTGGTGGTCCACTTGCACCTGTAGTCTACATGACCATCCTCAAACTCTGAATACAGTCATTCAAGCTCAAATCCCTGTGGGACCTCCAGTAACCATTCACTTGGAGATGACACACAGCAAAGTGCTCTGAGGGAACAAATTCCTAGGTAGCAAAGTATGCAGGAGAATTTGGGCAGATGCCTAGAGCAGAATTCACTTCAGATGGCATGGGAGTTTGCACCCAAACTGCCAAGGAATCCTGGTAGAAGGCAGACCACTTGCAGCAAGGATGTCTGGCTTACACCAAAGACAGAGACTTTTGGCAGTGGTGGTAGAAGTGTTGGGTCCTGGCATACACCTACCAGGCCCGTGTCCCACACCCTGGAAGGGGCAATAGGATCTCTGGATCTAAGGAAAACAAATGGATGCTGCAGCTGAATCAGAGATACAACTCTAACCATAACAGTTAAGGGGGAGCTATGGAAGTGGAGGTGGACCCAGTTAGGGAAGGAGGAAGAAGATCCTCTGATGTAGGAAGACAACTCAGAAGAGGCAGCCGGTTCTGCAGCAGGATGGCCACAAGAACAGGAGAGGGAAATGACAGAAATCATAAATGAGACAGAAATTAATCAGTTCCTATCCCTGAGCAAGGTGTGAGATGCACAAAGATGACAGCTGCCAGCCAGGTAAGCAGATTGCTGCCTGGCTACCCCAGTGCTGGGATACTGGGACCAATGATCTGAAGTCAGACACAACATGAGAGCTTGACAAGATGAAAAATATCAGTTCATTTTTGTTGAATGTCATACACTGCATGAAGCAAAAAGCAGCAACTCTGAAATATGGCAGGATGAATACATGTAAATCAGATTAATTGCACTACAATTTTTTAGGAGTTTTCCATAAAACTGTTAGTTTTAGTTCATTTACATCCTGGGTAGAAATTTTCTTATACAGAAGAAAGAGAGAGAGAACCAAAATTCTTAGTAAAATAATACATATCCATTAACTTAAAGCATAAGGAAAAATTCACACCTTTATACATATCAGCCTACTGAATTTAAACTCCTTCAGTAAAGATAAAAAAAAGTTACATCGAACATCTCTTTTGAGACAACTAGGATACTGCATACAGAGAAGTAAAATCACTCTTTTTGACAACTAGAACTGTATGAACTTGATAGATTATTAAAATCTAGATATAACCCTAAATTTTATAGTAATTTTTCAGGAAAATTAGGACTTCTCACTATATATTAAGTCCAGATAAAATACATATTTACATATTCCTGTAAGGTATGTGTTCTAGAGCTCTTATGTACAAGTGCTGTTACTTCAACATTGTAAAGTAATGATGAATTATAGATGCTACAAAATTATTTTCTTAGCATCTAGTGTAGGCTTGGGGAAGACTCTTAATACAATACCAAGACAATACCAAGTTTAATGTGCAGAACTGAAGCAGTAGTCAGATAAAACTATTCTGCATTGTTTAAACAGCAAATAATTTTTTAAAGGTAGAATGGGGTGAATAAAGATAATTGACTGAACTTCTGGTTAGAGAAGGAAGCATCCTTCCACAGGTGGGCAATCTGACTTTCCTACCACAGAAAGTAAATTCTATCTCCAAAAGTTTACCTGTCCCTAGTCCTGTCCAAATAAGTTTACCTGTCACTAGTCATGTCTGAATTATCTCCAAAACAAGCTTTGGAGGAAATTAAATTCTCAAAAGGAACCCACCTCAATATGCAGCATCTCAGAGCAAACACTACCACACTGTTTCTTCTGCCCATTTAAAAAATAAAATCTGTACAGGGAATCTAACTTTAATATCTTTCTCACAAACTCTTGTGGAGCCAGTGGAGACAATCTTACTGTATACAAGCTGCCTTTTGCATCCTCCATATCCCTTCAACCACCTCATGAATTTTTGAGAATTCAAGTAGTACCTTGAGGCAGGTACAAAAATTGTTCATTAACATAATTAGTTTTGTAGCTTAGTAAAAAGAAAGTGAACTGTAAAAATGCCAAAAGCTTTTAATAGCACAACTTGCATTACAGGGAGTAAAACAAGCTAGACATGAGCCATGAATATGGAGCTGGCAAATGCAGCAGCTGCATTTGATCACATGCATAATCTGAGAGGCACTTTTTATATGGACACCAGTCTAACCATGACTTCTCCTACAGCACAATAGTCATGTGCCTACAGTTGCTAGAAATTACCCATGAGTATGAGGCTTGTCATTTATCAAGGTCCAGCTTTAAGTTCATTAACCGAGTTTTTAATCAGAATCACCTTTGCATACAGAAAGGAGGAGAGACTCATATATAATTTATTTGTTAACCCTCCTCCTTTGCTGTGTTAAAGAACAAAAAAAGAAAGTGAATAGATTTATTGGAGAAGGATTAGAGTTCAGTCTAATATCCCTAAAAATATCCCTAAAGTTGACATGTAAAAAGGAAAATAAAGTAACTCAAGATGTGTTAGTTACAAGCTAACAGAAAATTCATTGCCCTTAGGTTGTTTACTATTGATAAGATCATGAAATCCTCACATAAATGAAACTTCCATTTATTTGCTCTATGGATTTAATTTGCAACACTGTTAGTTTAGGATCACTTAATCAATATACTTAACATATCCTATTCCAAAACAAAGGATTACACATTGTAGTAATACTTTGCCACATTTTCTCTAATAGAAAACACTCTTGAAGATTCAAATAGTAATTAAATAGGCAGTATTATTCTTTGCTTTTGTTGCAAGGAGATAGAATAAGCTACCACAAGAACTGTTTGGTTTCTTTTCTGATGGAAAAGGCATCTTGATTAAATGAGATAAGCACCAGTTTCTGTTACTAACATGCATCATTAGAAACAAAAGCAGCAAATCCTTTACTGTCTCCAAATCCCTTTGTACTGTTCCGACACAAATAGCTGGCTAAGCCACGACCTGGGAATCCCATCTGTGTTCCACAGCTATGAAACGTGTTCTGTAGCTCTCACCACAGCTCCATACCACAGCTGCAAAAATTGTGACAACCTTCCTTTCCCAATGAGATCGTCTGACAATGGGAACCAGTGTAACTTCAGCAGCTCCAGACTGGCAGGAGACTAAACCTATTAACACTACTTAAGGTTAGGTGAGCAAGCTGATGTAACTCTGAGAGAGACCAGTACCTGGCCCTGTCTAAAAAAATAGCCTTGTGCTTACAGCATTCCTTAGCATGACAGCTTTTAATTCTCAGGCTACTCGATCTCTTAGGATGGGACAGTCTACACATGTTCTGCTGACGCTGTTCCACCAAGCAAAACAGAATTGAAAAATTAATTCAGTGAAAGGGGAAGAAAGGCAGAAGAAGGCTTTGTAATACAGTGGTCAAGATGGGACAGATGGTTCTGGTGCTTACAGCAAAAGCTTGGTGGCTATGTAACTTGGTCCCCTGAAGCCACAGTCCTTGGCTGTCACCACAGAATGACATGAGACAACCACAACTGTATATTGCTGCTAAGGTCAGTTTTGATTTACACGTAAAAATAAACATACAAGGACATTTATAAAAGTTAGATTTTCTAAGTAAGAAATTACAGCACACTTACAGTGCTGATGGTTTTTTCACCAAAAATTCAACTGATTCAGTCAGTGGAATTGATTTGCATGAAGCATTCCCACCTGAAAGGCCAAAGCCAATCTTTTAGTTCCAAACAGATATCTAGTAGCACTTTTTGGGTTTTGTAATTACAAGCATATAAGACTTAAAAAGTCAATTCCAACTTGCAATTTTTAACTCTATACAGATCATCTGCTAAACATTTTTACAGGCAACAGTTACTATTTGTTACAGCAGTGACCAGAACTGTGCAGCCACCTCTGCAGTCCATTTGAATTCAGTGAAATTAAGATGCCCAGCACTGATGCATTTTACAAGACTTGCTCATGAACAAAACTGAGTAGCTCAAACAGCAAAATTTCAAACTGGTGCTGTTCTAAAACCCAATTATTTGCAGAAACAGACACTGAAAATATGACATTCTATTTTCCTATTCAAATTAAATCCGTATTTTCCATTAAGAGAATGGGTCCCTTTAACATTTGACAAACCTTTCAGCTGAATAAATGTTCTGCCAAATGAACCATTCTGTCACACAAGGCATTGATAACAATAACACATAAAAATCCTCCACAAGTTAACAGTTGTTAGTTGCACACTGTAAACATTAGCCTATCTTGACTTTCTATGTAAGGCACATTGTATATAAGTTTTTTATTTTGAGGCACATTGTATAGAAGTTTATAGGATATAACTTAAGTGCAATCTTAGTTTTATGTTTTGGTATCCCTCATGACATCTTGTATCTACTCTGACTCCATGGAAGGAGCGGTGGCACCCTGGAAGAAAGGACAAATTATCACTGGCCACTAGACAGAAACAAATGTCACAACTTGTTCTCATCAGGCTCGGTCACTTGGGCCAGTTCATTTTAGTATCCTTAACAGAAAATTTAGGCTCAGTATTTTTAACTCAGCTTTGAGGTTTCACTGCTTGTAAGAAATTCGGTTATAAATACAGTTTTTATTTGTTTGTGGAAAGCTGTACATTAGATACTGAGGTGAATCAAATTACCACTTCTCTGGAAGGCTGATTTCCAACAAGCCACTTTGTATGGTATCACAGGAGAGGGAGGGAACAAGAGCAAAGAAAGAGAAGGTCAAACATGTATTCTGTTAATAGGTACAAAGTAAAGTGGCACATGACTAATCAAAAAGGCACTCCAAAGTCAGGTATTTTTCCCATCACATTTCCTTCAAGAGCTTCTAGAGGTTTTTCTTCTTTAATATTCTGTCCTTACAGTTTAAAAAAAAAAAAAGGCATTGGGGCAAATAATTTACTTTTTCACCTTCTGCTTTCATGATCCACTCAGTAAACAAATAATACAGCCCAAGGGTTGGTACCCAACACACTGGGATGCAGACTGGATGAGTGGATGAGTGACAGCTGCATTTCCACTTCCTCCCTGAGGATATAAAGTCTTGCGACTCCACCCTCCCTTACAGGAAAGATGATCCTGCCATCAGATGGGCACACAGTTGGGAAATCTTTAAATGGGATTACATGAGCCTAATACCTATCTTCTACTGTCCCCATCTGCAAACTAGAACAAAAGCCCAAACTGAAATTTTCCTCTTCCTTGAGAATGCAGAGGCAAAATAGTCACACTGGGCAGGACACTGGTCACTTCCCATTTCTCCCATCAGCATTAAATTGCTCTGTACCCATAAGTGTGGAAACCCCCTCCAGCAACACCAGTAGCAGGCTCAGCAATATTGAAAGTCAAAAGAGTATGTGAAAAAGAGAAGGCAACATCTTAATGTTGAAGGTTGGACAGGACAGTTTAGTTTTGATTAGGATAAAAAGCAACCAAAAGCAACAGGCTAAAAGTTACAACACTAATATCACAAATGAGACAGCAGTGCTTTATCTTCAGTGATACTATTTACAGTTATGACCCAAATAATCTATTTATTCATTGAAATTTGTTAAAGATATCCCATTATATCTGTGCTCCTTGCATAAATGCACAGTGTAACAGTTTGAACATTTGTATTTAGATTAAGAAAGTTACTGTTTAATGTATAACTGAAATGATTAATGTTTAAACAGGGCATTTCACTGTGAAGTTATTATTAAAGGCAACTTAAAAATATCACATGTAAAAATGACAACAGAAGAGCTGGTACTTACAGGTGATTATAATTTCTTTTCAAGGATTTAGCACTTTAAAATCATTTATTTTCTTGTGTGTTTGTTCTCTTAAATCATCCCAAAATTTAGATTACTTAGTAGACTTTTTTCTTGGGTTATACAGAGACAAGAGTGGTATCATTCATATTGTCCACATTAAAGTATGTAGCTACAGAGGAATCATTCATCAAGGCATAAGATAAAGAAATTTTCCAAGGTTAGAATATGGAATAGCTATGTAAGCATAACTTTTTACCCTTACGTATTTTTAAATACCAGGAGGTGATCTGCAAAGTGAGAGACATTCAACCTGCACTCTTCTCCCTACATCACAGCTGTTATGCTACCTCTCACTCTTAGCAGGAGGGGAATTACAAAGGAACTCAAAGAATGTGTGTGGAAGGCCGGTGACACACCAGGTGTGTGACCTCCCTCCCTCTCTGGCCCTGCCTGCAGTACTCACACTGCTCAGTGTGCAGTGGCCACAACAAGCAGGAGGGCCAGAAGGCTCTGCCACTGGAAGGAGCAAGAGGTTCAGCTTTAACTCAGACGTAAAAATTCACCACTGAGAACCATTAGTCCAAGAGATGTAATCAGCCTCATCACAAAGTGGGAAGCAGTCAGATATGGTCTTTCTTGCAAATCTTCAGATGCATAAAATATGTAGCTACTGCAAAGGTAATCCCAGCCACTTCTGGGGAGTCAGCTACTCAGCTAAAGTTGAGCATACCTTTAAATGTTAAGCATGCGTGTGAATCTTACCACAATCAGGATTTTGATCCGTATGAGACCTCAAATTGTTAAGAAAAAGAAAATTAATATATCTTTGATAATTTGAAAAATTTTCACTAAAATAAATTATAAAACCTAAAGTAAAGTAATCAGAAGAGTCAAGCAAAAAGAAAGGCAGGAAAAGTGATGTTAAGTGAATCTAGACTTATTAATGGAATGGATCACTGCCAATGAGACACTAATTACACAATGGCTTACACTGCATGAAGACTTTGAGTGGTTAAGCAAAGAAGAAACCACAGAAATTACGGTAGCCTTTGATGGAACATTTTACAAATAATTATTTTATGTAGGCACAAAATGCTAACCAGGTCATAAAAAAAAATTCTGAAACTTGTCCTCCGGCACAATTATGCCTGTAATGAACCACTTCCTTTTGACCTTTTGTGCCTACAGAGGACTTCCCTAAACTTTAGCCCTTTGCCAGTTACATTCAATGTAAAATTAGATCCTTCTGCAGACTTACTACTCAAAGTCCTTCTGTTTTAATACAAAACAGAAAAGCTTCCCAAATCAGCTAATTTTTACACAGGTGTTCGGAGGAACTTACTGAAAGAAATGAGATTGTAAGAGTAGTAACAACATCAATTAAAATCATCTGACACAGACTATTAGATATTTCTACCGTAAAAGCTTTGGTATCTATTGGACTGGTATTTGCTAAACGTATGCTTTTCACAGGATGACTTGGTGGGGTAATCAGCTAAAACTCACCTATTATTAAAGGAAGGCAAATAAACTATAACAAAATTCCAGCAAGCTTCTCTTTGAAAAGCTGTTAATGTCCCATCTTATCTAGAGGAGATAACTTATATCTGGCAGTAGAGATGGTCTCTACACTGAAACAAACCCCTGTCAGCATAGTCAGTCTGGCTAAGCAACAAAGCTTTGGAAACCATGCATCTTACACACTCACTAGGAGAGCTCTTGCAGGTGGACAAAGGATTCCACAAGCCGCTAAATCATGAATTCTAAAATCATTAATCAGTTGGGGCTGGAGATGGGCATTGCCTGACCAAGCTGCCCTGTGATGGTCAAGGATGCTCAATATTCAGGGCAGAAATTGCTGGAACAGAAAACAGAGGTTGTCCTTTCTGACATCAGTAAAAGACAACCAGATGCTCCACTCTGACCGAGATTTTCTGCACTGTCCAGACATACCTCTCACAGACTTCCTTTGTATGTCTGGTAGCCACAATGTTCCTTCTTTCAGCCTTAGGACTGTGTTCCTTCAAGCACAGCCAGACAGGAGTAAAATAAAGACAACCTTTCTTCAGCTCCCTTCCCAAGTCACACAACCAGCAAAGAAGATGTGCTCCCAACTACAGCATCAAGGCTAGCAAAGGCATTTCATTCATTTCAAACCAGTGCTAGCAGCATTCTCCATGAGTCCTGGTTTGTTGGACAGATTTCTTTCTCCCAGAAAAAGAAATCTGGTCACCTCATTTTACTGCCCTTACTAAGACACTTTGAATCTAGTCCAGTCAGGCAGTGGTTATAGGATTACATAGATAAAAGATATTTTTGAATCTGCATGAAATAGATAGGTACAATTTTAAAGGATAAAGATGATGAAGATTAAGACTTGTGCCACATTTAAGCTGAATCACTGATGCTATATAAAAATTCTAGGAAACAATAATTGAGCTAGTCATTAGCTCAATTAAAAACAATAAAATCTCTTAGGGGATAATGTAATTTCCTATGATTTATAAATTGTATTCCATCAAAGCTTGATTCAAGTTTGTGGTTTTTGCCAACAGATATGATAGCAAATGCTAAAAATAGGATTATTCTCTTACTTGAATTGAGTTTCTCTGAAAATAAAACCTTGGATTGGTTTGCTTCAAATGTTTTTTATGGTTCTTTTTCAGGGCAGAGGGAAAATTTGAGAAATGTGTAAGAAAATTTGGTCATTTTAATAAAGGAGACATTACTGATACTGATAAAGAAATTGGATCCTCCTATAATTTTTTGCAGATGTAGGCCCTACCAGCTGAAGATGGTGTAATGTGCCAGTTGAAGCAGTGAAAAGTTGCACTCATTCAAGTTTAGGCCCAGCAAATGTGCAGAATGAGAACCAGCAATGCTTTCCTCTGTATTTATTCCCTGAACAGAAGATGTGTAAATAAATTATTTTAAGACGACAATGATACATTCCCCAGACTCCAAGGAGTTTTAGTTGCATGCACCTACTCTTGTATTACAGAAATGGTTAATAGACAGAAAAGGTTAATAGACAGAAAAGTTGAAACAAGTTGAAAGTCTTTAAAGGACTGATGCTATACTTTCTCATTTGAATAAAAACTAGCAAAAGCTGCAGGTCTCATCAATAATTTGATTTTGATTTTAGAAATAATTAATAGACTGAGACTGTAAAATCTGGAAGAGAAATGCTAGACACACTCAGATTAACTACTGACTGAATTACTATTTCAAAAGCAATGCAGTGGTACTTACCACATTGCAAAGAGTTATCCTCTTCTATTGTCATGTTGTAGGTCCAATCCTCCTTTCTCCAGCGTATAACACCACTATCCTGGCAGTCCTTAGATTGTGTTATGTTGGCCTTGTCCCACATTCTGAACAGGTATAGCTCCCCAGTCATACCCTGGTGAGGTGATGTAGCTGTACCTTGCAGCTTTGAGCAGCCAAGTAAGAACTGGCCCTTTCCAGGCAAATAAACTTTCCCATTTAGTTTCTTGTGAAATGTTTCTGTTCCATTTATGAATATCTTCATCTCCTCATTGTCACTTTTCCACTGGATACATATTTGGTTCCAAGTGTTTTTACGAAGTCGTATTGCTGTGTTTATTTGTTTTCCAAACAACCATATCTTCAATTTACCATGATCTCCTGTAAGTGCAAGATCATATTCATTTGCAGAAAGGTTGGTGTGAAGAGTCTTTTCAGCATATACAAATGCTGTCCACGGATTGTTTGAGGAATACAGCTTGAGGTGCACACAGACAAGGAATTCTCTCAAGGGACGCAGAGAAATTCTTGATGACATACTCCAAGGATCTTCACATGCAGTCTTGAAGACGGCTTTGTATCGCCCTAGGAAATCCTCCTGATCTAAATAAAGAAAAGGCGATTTGTAAAACCTTTAGGTCTTAAAAAAGATCCTTTATATAAAAGTTATTCTTCCATATTCTTCCTACTGTTTCTAGGCATTTCACTAGGAATTTTCAAAACAACAAATTAAGAAACAATCTTGTAACCTACCCCTTTAGATTTATTTTTGTGGTAGGGAAGTGACAAATTTGGAGGCAGTCAATAAATCCTAGCTGCTCATGAAAACTTTGAAGTAAAACTTATGCACAAGACCAAGGATGACAATGTAGAATCACAGAATCATTTAGGCTGGAAAAGACCTCCAAGATCATCGAGTCCAACTGTCAACCCAGCACTGCCAAGTCCACCACTAAATCATGTCCCCAAGTGCCACATCTACACATCTTTTAAGCACCTCCAGGGATAGTGACTCAACACCTTCCCTCTGCACCACGGTTCAATGTTTAGCAACCCTCCTCATGAAGAAATGTTTCCTAGTATCTAATCTAAACCTCCCCTGGTGCAACTTGAGGCCATTTCCTCTTTTTCCTATTGCTGGTTATTTGGAGAAGAGACAGATCCCCATCTGGCTATAACTTCCGTAAGGTAGAGAGCAATAGAATCTCCCATGAGCCTTCTTTTCTCCAGGCTAAACAATCACAGGTCCCTCAGTTGCTCCTCATAGGACTTGTACTCCAGACTCTTCACAGCCCTGTTGCCCTTCTGTGGACATGCTCCAGCACCTCAAAATCTTTCTTGAAATGAGGGGCCCAGAACTGAACACAGGATTTGAGGTGTGGCCTCATCAGTGCCAAGTACAGAGGGGCAATCCCTGCCCTGCTCCTGCTGGCCACACTATTGCTGACACAGGCCAGGATGCCACTGGCCTTCTTGGCCACCTGGGCACACACTGGCTCATGTTCAGCTGCTGTTGCTCAACACCTCCAGATCCTTTTTTGTAATGCAGTTTTCCAGCCAGTCTTCCCCAGTCCTGTAGTGCTACATGGGGTTGTTGTGACCCAAGCATTGGACCTGACACTTGGCCTTGTTGAACCTCATACAACTGAGGCTTTATTCTGCTCCTCATCCCTGTCTTCCATTTCAGGGGACTGGGTACTCTCAGACTAAGGCAAAGAAAGCATGAAGTACACCAGCCTTTTCCTCACCCTTTGTCACCACATTTCCCCCTTCATCCAATAAAGGCTGGCGATTCTCCTTCGCCCTTTTGTTGTTAAAGTATTTATAGAAACATTTTTGGTTTTTAGCCAGACAGTAGCCAGATTAAGCCAGATTTCTGACAGGAGCCAGATTAAATTTTAGTTGGGTTTTGGCCCTTCTGATTTTCTCCCTGCCTAACCTTAAGGCATTCTTGTAGTCCTCCTGAGTTTCCTGCCCCTTTTTCCAAAGGTCATAAACTCTTCTTTCCTGAGTTCCAGCCAAAGCCCTCTGTTCAACCAGGCTGGTTATCTTCCCCACTGGCTCATCTTTCAGCAGGGGATGACCTGCTCCCTCTCCTTTGAGAATTCTTTCTTGAAGAAGAATGTCCAGCCTTCCTGGACTCCTTTGCCCTTCAGGGCTGCTTACCAAGGGACTCCATCAACCAATCCCCTAAACATGCCAAAGTCTCCCTTCCAGAAGCCCAAGGTGGCAGTTCTGCTGAGTCCCCCGCTTAAGTCTCCAAAAATTGAAATATAATAATTTCGTAATTGCTGAGGCCTCTAACCATCACATCATTCACCAACCCTCTCTGTTGATAAGCAACAGGTCCAGCAGGCACCTTCCCTATAAAACAGGCAGTTCCAGACAATGCCCCAAACACTGAAACCTGATCATAACTGTTCAGTTCTTGCAGGTGCCTCATTTCTTCCATTGTCCCAGTACAGGAAAGGACAGATTTTTGTGGTTGTAGATGTAAACTCTCTGGAGCTCTTATTTTGTGGAAATATGCACACTTCAATCCCATAATCATTATCGTGGCTGTTTGCTTTATGGTGTACACAGCAGCAACAAAATAAGAAAAAGTTCCTTTGGAACATGAAATGGAACAACAGAAAAAAAGGAACAGCCTGTCAGATGTTCAGCCAGTGCAAGAGAACACACTACTGACACCTTTAAGGAGGTAATTATTTATCAATATATACATATATATTACATATATGTATATATATATATATATATATATAAAAATAATGATATATAATATATGTACTATATTATATATAGTACATATATGCAGAGGTTTTATGTACACTCCAGAAGACGTATGGGATTAATCATGATTGGTCAGGGTTGGAAAGCAGAAAAAGATCGTCCAACATAGGAACAAACCTTTTCCATTAGCTCCTCTGTAAGAAGACAAACTTCCAGGCAACTTGGATCAGGGTTTTTTTTTTCCAGGGCAGATTATGTTCATAGTCCGAGTTAGCTGTCAAGATCACAGCCAGTTCTTCTGTAATGTTCTCAGGCAACCAGAGCACCAGCTTTCATCAGGCCAGTTCTGACAATTTTTCTGTCTCTTGACCTCCAGGCTCTCAAATTTCTTTTTCAATAGCAACAAGGGAAAATAAGGAGGGAGTTTCTAACTTCCAACTGCAACTTGATAGGTACAACCTACCAGAAATGTTTGAAACAGAAAATATATCAATCCAGTTTCATGGAAAGTCATTGATACCTATTCTTGTTGCAGCCTATAGAGTTGAGAGTCCCTCTGTGATGCTAACTAGCAGAAGCTTGCAGGCATTTTTCACAACCTGGAATCACTTCTGAAGTTCAACATACATGACAAAAATGCCATGCAGGGCCATAGACCAAACAAAAAATCAGGTGAAACAGTGGACTTTGAATGGTGAGTTAATACTTAGATTGGTTCTAAATGGCAAAGGAGAAGAAAGACATTCTTGACCTAATGGCAAGCCTCCCTTGCCTAAGCCTGCAGCATGAATTCACTCATTCAATTTGGCCACTTATCAGAGTTTGAAAGCAAAATCTGGGATACTGAGTTAAGAACACTTCAGTATGGAAAATTAATTTTTAAAATTACTTAAAACCTGGATGAGGAAGACTGGATGGGAAGGGAAAGTGTCACGGAATATGAGATTTTTCAAAATGGGAGCTCAAATATACCTACCTTTTAAAGTAAAATTAAAACAGATCTCCACCTTACAGCATGGACAGATCATAAGGAAACTGATTTTATAAAGGAAATAGCCAGCTAGTTACATGCCAACACTGGTGACACAGTCTTTCCAAATAAAAAAAATTGCTCAAGTCTTTCATTATTAAGTAGAAATTGACTGGTAAACGAAGTTTCCTGACACAGGTTCAAAACTTGAAGTTACTGGTAACTATCCAAACTGACAGACTGGAATTCCATTCCTGAGCAAAAACACTAATCAAAACTTGAAGTATCATCAGCAGACTTGGTTTTGGAAGTGAACGAATTCTGAGAGAGGCTTGATTTCATGTGAAGCATGTATTCAGTGTTGATATGCCAATAGTGGATTAAAGGGCTGCTAAATTCTATTACATTCTTTAGGGGAATTGTGACTTCAAAGTTGTCAAGGGAGCCAGAGTGGACACAAACTTGTCAATGAAAACAGTTGTAAGACAGGTAGCCAACAGAAATTATGCAAAATGAGGTCAATCTGCTGATGATTCTTCTGGTCTGCTTTATATAACCCAAAAAGACTGCTGTTGATCAATACGCAAGGCCTGAAGAACTAATTTAAACTAAGAAAAGTGTTTACATAGAAAGCTCTACCCTTCTGGAAACTGGAAAGCTGGCCCACTTTGCTCTAAACAGTCATAAAAAAAAGGGCCAAAAAGAGATGCCAAAATTAAGAGAATAGATACCGATATTATCTGAATTGTTGCAAGAAAGGCTGGAAATTTTGATATGCTTTATCTACCCAAAGAATGCTGAAAAAGCAGAAAGGAAATTGTAATCATAGTCAGAAAATGCTTTGTTGTTCCAAGTGAGTGCAGTACAGCATTACGTTAGAAATTAATTATCAGTTTTATCTTGACTAAGTCTCCTTGACATGTGGGTGGATGCATTGTAAGCAGGAGATGACATTACAGTGAAGCCTTTAGAAGATCTGTTAATCATCACTTATTTCTCTAGCAATGGTGGTTGTGGGCAGTGACCCACCCTTGACCATGGAAGCAAGGAGCTGGAACTGCCTGTGCCCTAACAGAGGCATCCCTGCAGTCTCCTTGCATGCAGACAATACAATACATTCTGAAAAGTAACCATGAACACACCTTTTCACCACAGCACAGAGAAGGAGCATAATGGAAAGAATGCTTCAAACAGCTACAGACTAAGAAAAATCAGGAAAATATAAGTAATTATAATAATTTCTCTTAAAAAATTAAAAAACCCCACAATTTGGAGTGAAGGGAATTCCATTCAATAGTAATCATGGGCTGGGTATTCAATGTCTTTTGCTGTATTTGGGCACACAAGCCTTTTCAGAAATGCAAATTTTTTCTTCTTACTATATTTATCTCTAAGAGATGCAAAACCTGGGGGTTCTGCCCTCACTTAAGCTAAAAGTATGTATTTAATAAGCATGTTCTCTTAAGCCCTAAAAGAAATCCTGAAATGCATGCACATACTTCCAAATGTTTAAAATTAATTTTCTGAGAATGACAACATAAAACAAAAATGCATCTTTCTTTTTTCTAAATATTTTTGGACAGTGGTAATTGGTATCTTTACAAAAGATAGCCACCTGTAGGTATTAAGAATTAAACATACAGGAGCAGATTATCTCAGTACATAAGCACCAGTATTATTTTCCTCATATTACTAATAACCACTGGATCAGTATACAGCTGAGCATTAATACAGCCAGGTGTTCTCTTGAATAAAAATAGTCACAAGTTTATGTGTCTGCACAATCTGGCTTTTCACTAGTAACAACTGTTATTAACTTCCTTGCAAGTGTTTGCCACCTGTGACACATCTGGCTTGATACAGTCCATTAAAATGATGTCAAAAGACTCTCATATACTCACATATTCCATCTAGAGCTCATTATTATTTTTTATAAAAAGTCTAAAACTCTAAACTTGCTACGTGTGGGTCTCTTGATTCTGTTGAATATTTTAAAAATCTGAAGCTAGGAACTGTTTCCCCAAAATCAATTTCATCCCTCCTTTTCATTCACAGTTCTATTTGTTTAGCTAGGGATAACCAACATCACATTATCCAGCATCCTGAGCATCAAAAAAAACCACAGAAAGGTCTTCTCTCTTCATATTTTTTGGAGAACACCAACAGACTTTGGCACCTCAGATGAGAAGAGAACTGAGTAGAGATGCTGCTGGCAGTACTAACTTCTGACAGCCTAAAACCAAAAAACCCTACAAAAAATAGATGGAAAACGTAAACACACTCTTGTGTCAGTTTAGCTTTCTTTGATGATTACTGACAGTTGTAAGTGATACAAAGGTGATAAATTAAATCCCTCTTTGCTTGCTTCCTCAGAACCTTAGATACTGTTAAATTTTCCCTGTAAAAACTCTTCTGTGACATCTGTCCATCTGTTGAGCAGCTCTGTCCTTTTTACTATTTAAAGTACAAGAGGTTAACACTTCTCCATCTTAGTAGCAGGTTTATCACCTGAATCTCAGATTCTGTCTCAATAGAAACATTTTGTAAGAGTTACTGTATCTGGAGAATTAGAGTCAAAACTAGTCTAGCCTGTAACCCATGGAACCTCATTAGTTGTGCAACATCATTAAACAGGCATACTTAAATTGAAAAAATCAGGCAGTAAAGCAGAACTGTAAGTTCTGACCTAGAGTAAAGTAACATGCCATGACACAGAAAGAAGCTTCTGAAGCTAGCCATTAAATACACAGCAAAAAACACTCTGATTTTTTTAATACACTGAGCAAATTATTAACATGATAAAATCATTATACACCATTGACATAAGGAAGCTTTATGAATGACAAGCACTGTTATCTTTATCAGCTGAGGTCCAGAGCAGTAACAGACTAACCCTCAGTTGACAGAACAGCCATGAATAAACAAATTATTTTACCTCACTTTATTCTACTTTACCTTACACAAAAGCATCACGTCAGTTATCCACAAGAAATGAAATTATTTTTCATTTACTGTTACATAAAGAGCATAAACTGCCAAGTTCAAATACTTCATTTCTGTTACAGATTTTGGGCTTTACTACCTTTTCCTTAGCAATATTCAGAACCACAACCAAGATCAATGCAGAAGGATGTTCTACACTCACACACGCCCTAAACACAACAAAGCTCAAAGGATCTTTTGGTGTTTTTGTAAGAGCAGTGTAAAAGATTTAACAACATGTTCTGAAAATAGTAACACTTCCAGCTCAAGAAAAACCCAGAAACAAAATAATTTGTCTTGTTATTACAAATTGTGTTTTGGTTCTCTCCTCATCCATAGCCTAGAAGAAGTTACTACCAATGATTTTTTATGCAAACATAAAAAGCATCCAAAATGCTAAGAACCAACTGTTTCATTTCTTGTTAGTGACAGTTTTTCCTCTTGATTTCAAGAGGCAAAAACTCGCCTGGTTGAATATATTTAAAAGTCCTATTCATCAAGACTAATGTTATTTATTTGGAATACCGACACTAGACAAATCAGGAAAAAATTCTCTTACCTTTGCTTGCTGTAGCCAAGAACAACTGAAGTAAAAGGACTGCTTGAACAATCCTGAATCTCAAGAAAATGTCCTGTATTCTGCCAACACAGCAGTGCTGTTTTTCCCCGGCAACCATTCTAGAAGAAATAGATTAATAAATAAACCACAATGACTAGAAAACATGTAGGTGTGTGGACATTACGACAAAATATGTTTCCAGCATGAGCATAGATCTTCTCAACCCTGATACACTATTGGGTATCCATTGCACAGAAATGCATGGATACTCTGCATATTGCCAAGACACTAAGAGAGAATGTGATGTTTGCTGAAAGGGAAAAAAAACCCCAAAACCAAAGAAAACCCATCCAAACTAATTCTCCAAAGACTACAAACACATCAGAGCACGGCCATGACTCCTTGCACAAATAAGACTTTCAGCATTTGAAAAATATATTAACAAACCCCTCCAAAAGATTCGCACACAACAACAAAAAACCCAACCCAAAGCTGACAGAGCAATCATGGAAAGGTTGTCCAAAAGCTTTAATAATCTCAGTAAGTAGGTAAAAAAGCATCTCTTCAGTCCACTACCCACACTTTCTCTCACGTGGCACTTTAACACCAACACTATGAGCTAAGTAAGCAGCAAGATTTTGATTCCCAATCCTCATCTCATTATCAAAGCAAGAAGCTACTAAAAAAAAAAAAGACAAATGCCACAAATCACTCTGCCTCCTATTATTTCATTCTCTGAAATATTTTTCTTAAGATCTTTTCAAAAAAAGGTGCATCTGAATGTTTTGCATGCTGAAAGAAACATTCAGGTGCTTTTTCTTACACAAAAAAAGTTTAGATACATAGTGGCGAGTTCTTCTGTAGCTGATTATGGAAACATGCAAAGCAGCAAACTTTACATGTTGAATATCTTCCATATATCAGCTTTAGGGTAGATCAGAGCGTCCTGCCTGACACCAGAAGTTTAACCTGGCCATCACCAGTTGGGTGCATGTGCAAGTGCATTGGTGAGCACTCACACTGCTCACAAAGTGCACTCTACTTCTGCTCGGGCTCTGTCAGGCTGCAGTAGCTTCCCTTCTTTGCAGGCATTGTTAAATGGTGAACTCCTCCAGGAGTTTTAAATTTTTGGGGCTAAATAGTAATTTTTTTGGAAGCATTCACACAAATGTAAATATTGATTAATTTACAATGGTTACTGTGGTCTGAACTATGCTAGAGAAGTGCCACAGGAATAAACTAAGAAACAGTGAAGTTGCTAAGTAATTAAAACTTTAGAAATTGATTCAACAAACATGTAAATAAATTATAACCATATAACAACATAACATAGAAAGCATAAAGCAAAGGCTTTTTAAAAATTAAGAGCAGTGCAACATTGTTGCCAGTGTTTTCAAGAATTATGCAATGCATAGGACAATGCAATACTTCTAACAAATAAAAAAAAGCTGACAAAATAAATCACATGCTAAAACAATGGTCATATCTAATATACACATTCTTATACAGGAACAGAACAAAACCAAACAAAAACATGTAAAAAAAGACCACAAATGTCAATGGTGGGCTAGCTTTCTAAAGATCCCCAGGAAACATGTCCAGACCTGTCCTCAGCTTGCTTCTCTGAATGCCTAAAAATCGTGTATTAATAAAGCTGTTCCATCAGCAACTTCAGTAGCAGAATTAAATTAATTATCCTAAGAACTTGATAATGAAAATCATTGTGCTTAAATATGTCTGACAACTTCAAGGACTGTGCATTTACGATGTAATTTCCTAGGATCAAAAGAGATGCTCATCCAAAAACTGTTTCCTTTCTTTGCTTACTTACATTTCCCAGTCTAGTCTCAAATTAGGTCACTTCCAAGCAAAACCAAGCTGCACATATATCTATTCTTCCATTTTATGGGGAAATCTTTTGTACACTAAACCGTCCATCCATAGTGACATATTTAGACAACAAAACAAACACAGCTTCCAGCATCCCTTTTCTCTACTACCAAGGGCTGAAATGTGGATGGGATGGAGCCCAAAAATACTCAGTGGCATCCACAAGGCATCCACAGAACAACCATTGATGCTGGTAAGTAATGAGGCAAGCTGCTTGCTTTCTCTCACATATGATACTGATTCAGAACAATCCTAAGTTCCTTGCTCTTTGTTTTCTCCTTAAGCCTCAGTCCTGCAAACAGACACACATGAAATGAGCTGACTGGGACAGAGGTTTACTCCTGAACCACCAAGCATGCCTTCTATTTGGTTTGGCAGAGCTCATTAGACAATGATGTTAGTGTCCCACCCCCAGAAATAAAAACTGCATTGCAAAAGCCTAAATTGGAGTACAAGAGCCAAGAAATTCCTGGTACTAACTCCAGGCCTGTCTGAGCACTCCATAGCCCTGAGGAGTTTGAATGGACCTTCCTCTAACTCCAGCATTTCAGAGGGAGCTTTGCTAATTGTCCATCGTCCTCACTTCCAGAGCTGGGCCTGGCAAAGACAAGTGGGGACAGAGTCAGAGCTTCTGGCTGACTGAACACAGTCACATCAAGAACTCCAAAACTGTTCAGAGCTATGAAGGAAAATTAATGATCCCAGGCAAAGCAATAAAATCCAGATAGCAGGAATATAAAGTGAAATACTAACAGGGTCGCAGCTCAACTGGCTTTTTGCAAGACTTTGGACAGTTACACTAGTTCAAGATTTGTTCCAATATCCAGATAAAATATACAAATAAAAGAGTGGGGAAAATAACATTTGTGTTCCTTTATTTTTGCAGCAATGCCATTTAGACACTACCAAATAAAAATATGGTGCTGTCTTTGGTATATTTTTTAAAGAAAAAAAGCAAGATATAAAATACAATTTTACCATATCTATTCAAATAAGATCATATGATACATTCCAAAACATTTGGCCATTATGTTCTTCTTAAACTTATTTAAGCCCTTTTCTGTATTAGAATCCTTTCTTTATTCCTAATGATCCTGAACAGTAATGTAATTGCAGCTATATAGTTGTGGACATTAAAGAATTAGGCATAAGGGATTCTTTTCATTTGTTATTAATTTGCTCATGTGTTCAAATTAACACTTGTATTGCTCTTCATAATAGATGAACACAGTGTGACTCAGAACCCAGGATAATTATGCATAGTTTTTGCAGCAGGATGAAAAATTTTCACATGTATATCAAGCAAATCTAATTAAGTACAACAGTTACTGAGCCACCCAAGTGTGGGAAAGAATTCTGTGCACAGACTTCAGGTAAAGATGTAACCATCTGGCTTCACTTTCTCAGCTACAGCTAAGTGGGTTTTATTTACAATGAGCTAAGTGTCTGAAATAGATGACAATATAAAACATTTCTTTATGGTCAGCAGAAAAAAAGAAAATTCAGAAAATAGAAGTTAAAGGCTCAGGCTCTGTTATGTCCTGTTTGCTCTCTATGAGGAGTGTCTTATTTTGACTGATGACAACCTTGTACCCAGGTCTCACAGCATTTCACACCGTCTTATTAGTTTGGAAGTCAATCTATAATTGAGAGTGCTTTTCTTAAAACAAACAAACGAACACATGTTGAAAAATTGGATATTTTTTTTTGTCTGTTGAGTTATACATGTCTCAGTTCTGCATTAATGTCACACTCTTTGTAAATTACAGAGGTTAGTGGAAGATGGTATAAAAGACAGGAAGATGGTATAAAAAAGGAGTCTGTATTCCTATCATTAATAATAATAATTAGCTCAAGCCTTTCTATTTTACTTTACTACTTTACAAATGTGCACCCATAGGTGACATATCAAGACATTTAGCCCTTACCTTCAGCAACTGCTTGCCTTGTACTACAGCAGATACGTTTTCATAGGATTAAAGCCAAAGAAAGTGCAAAACATAAATACAGCAGTTGTGTTCTGTAACATATTTTGTTAAATCACTTCTGGAAAAATTTCACATCCAAATTTCACAATTCCTGTTGAAAATACATATTTACTGGCAGTCTTTAGCATTTAATAAACCATTAGTTCTTTTATACTAAGTTTTAGACAGAGCAGGTTCTCACTGCCAATGCATAAACAGCTGGTTACAGAAACTTATGTTGGAAATCATGGCCCAAAGCAATCATTCATTTACTTCCAATCATGCTGTCTACTGCTGCACCTCAAACTGCTTTATTTAAGCTACACTTATTTCATCCATAGTCTTTGGGTCTCATTCTCTCTTCTGTATTCATCCCCTACTAAGATTTTGGATTTCAATAAAAATATTTCCCAAATTTATAAAAGCTACTGCTGAGGAGGATAATAATGAATGGTAAGCTTCTGCCTGCTCTTCTGTGACATTCTGCCTTATTCAAGTCTATGCCAGGTGACAAAAGGCTTAAAACAAGGACAACAAACACATCATACTGCCCAGGTATGAGAACTTCTTGTCTTTCTTTTCAGAAATATAAGACTGTAGACTTCTTCCACCGACACTTTATATTTTCCAGACTGGAACCAAAATGCAGTGAAGTTTTCATGTTATTTTTAAATTTTGGCTGAAGCAACTTAGATGTAATAGGGAGGACATTTATGTTGGAAACTTGTGTGTCACAGTAAATCTTGGCACATACGGAATTCATTGACTTTACAGCAGAAGTAGCTGAGTAGTAGCATCGAGTNGTGTTTTTCCAGAAGACAGTAATAGGATTATTACTATCTGATAATAATTTGGTTTTCATTAATTTTCTCCAGTGTTAATCATGTCTGTAAAAACTGTATTCTATATAGCCACCATAGTGTTATATAGTCACTTTATGTAAAACACCAGCCTTTTCTAAGACTGTAATCGTAATGGTTCAAGTTCAAGGACTTTCCTCCTGACATAAATCATTACTGTTTTCAAAGATATTAAGTATTTTACTTTTTAATAAGTTGGCTTACAGAGAGCAACAAGCCACTTAAGCACAGACATCAATCATCTGCAAAACTCATAGTTGGTTGCTTGAGTTCTTCAGAGACTGGAGGATGAACTCTTTGAGAAATTCATTCTTTTGTTTAGCCTTTCAACTGTTGCAGGATGCTGGCATCAGAATCACTTTTTAATATATTTTATTTTACTTTATAAATGCCAGCTGTGCAAGCCAAGTTCTGCCTTCAGTTCAACTCACAGATCTCCCCTTAGATTAATTTAAAAGTGCAAACTTAATCACTTAGGCCTGTGTAAGTGGATTCAGGAGTGGAACATGTTATGGGATGGCTCTCCATTATGGACCTCAGGGACAAAAAAACTGCACCTTTGGTACTTAATTCTCTTGTACAGCAACTTGTGCTCTATATAGTACAAAAATAGGACAGGGGGCAATTACAAGCAAGTTTTGTTCCCTCTCACCCAGACTGGAAATGTTTCACCTCCTCATATCCAACTGTCACCTGGGAGATGAGCAAGAGGCCTTTCTCCAGCTCTTATAGAAGTTTTACACTATCCAGGAAATCCTTGTCTGCATGGTGTATTCCCTCAAGAGAGCAGTTTTACCCACACCCTCTATTAATTCTAGAGCAAACTAAAAAGCCCTTCACTGACAATGCCTGAGCTTTGTAAATTAAAAGAGTTTACAAAGTACTGATGAAGCACAAGCAGCAGAGATGCAATAAAAGTAGTCATGTTTGCCACAAGTCTGATTATTTCAACTTCAGGCAGGTTGTTTACATTTTCCTAATACTTTGGGGTATGGAAATATATAGGTTTAATGGAGGGGGGAAACAACAAGATGTGTTCTGCAGAGTACAAGACCATACAAAGGCTGGCACATTAGAAAAGATTAGAAGAACATTATGCATGCACCTTGAGCCATATTAAAGCATGAGAAAGGGTCTACAGACATAAGTGAGCACAAAAGACTACTCAAAAAGTTTTTAAAAACCTCTGTATTCAGCTACAGGACTTGATTTGATGCAGAGAGAAAGAGAGAAGGACAAATACTTCTAAACCTCAAATATTCATGTCAGTGAACAATGTAAGCAGGCTGTGAGGAGTCAGGTGAGCACCAGGCATGCCAAAAAGACTGTCTAGCTCATGCTTTTAATTTTCCTATTGTACAAAAAAAAAAAAAAAAAAAAAAGAGTTCTGAAAGTTTCATCTTACTGTAAGTGGAGGAAAATAAAAAGTAAATTGTTGTTTCTGCTCAGTTTACATTTTCTTCCCCACACTCTTTTCCAAGCTCTCTTGGCTTGAATAGCAACACCCTAAAAAAGAAATTATACTGTGATTTCATCCTAAGCTTCACTTTATGGACTTAACAGGTCTCTTGGATCTTGCACTTGGAGCCATTAAAATTTCTCTGGACGCTAAGGAGCAAAGTATTTGGTGGAAGTTTTTGGTTGAAAGAGAGGGCGTGGGGGTGGTTTAAAACAGTTTCTCAGACTCTTTAAGTCAACAGCCCAATGACCAAAACTAATTGTATCACAGAAATAAAACTCATCAGTTTGGAAGGATGGCTGCACTGAATCAAGCATCTTCCAAAGTCCCACTAAAACTCTGATATAGAATATGGCATCACCACCCTACACAGCCCAAGGAAATACAGTCCTGTAGGCACTTCAGTCTCCACGTGGGGTAAATGCTTAGGGAACCTCTGTTAAGACATTCTAGGAAACAGGGTTATGCCAGAACAGCATTCTGGGCCTCCTTTAGAACTTCTCCTCCTCAGGGTTCAAGGTAAGTGTCTGCAGAGGAGCAGGAGATGGTTCCATTGCCCACGTTAGACTGCTACAACTGAAACAAGTTAGTCAGTAGCAAACATTGGTAAACACTTGAAAGCCATCACAAAGGTGAGTAGGTGACATGAAAGCAATTCAGAAAAGTTTATTTAAATCTGAACCATTCCTGTGTGCACCCCCACAAATGTATCAGCGCAAAAATTTACTTTGTACAGCTACACTCCACATGGCTTTTTTCACCATCACTGCCTCTATAAAAAAGTTATTAGCATTCTCAGAAATAAACCACAATCACCACATTGCTGACTTGCCAAAACATAGATGAGGGCGAAAAAAGGAAAGCATTTTTAAATCCAACTTATATGAACACACGGAATATGCTATGAATAAATAATGGAGGAACAAAGTCACTTCAACACATGAAGCCCATCAAAAACCTATTCAGTCAGCTTATGTCCATAATTAATTTGGTGCTAAAGAAACAAAGGTATTCAAAGTCTGGTGGGGAACTTAGAACTTAAACATTAGCAGCGTTCACAATCAGCCATGCCCAAATGTCTAATACATCCAGGCAGAGAGGCACAGTCCTTTTTTCTCCAAAGAAAGGGACTTAGTAAGAGAATATTTTGACCACTAAAACCATCAGTAAAAGATTATAAGTTTTGTTATGTGTGCACAATAACATTTCCACAATTATCACAATCACATTACTCCTTGTCTTTCTAATTCTACCGTTTCTAAAAGTGTCACATCTTGTCAAACATGACAACTTCTGGCAAACCTTCTGGTGGATCTCTTAGAACTTAACTTCTTGATGATTTCTTTAAGGAACACCATAAATGAGAAAAAAGTGCTTAATTTGTGAGGGGTTGTTCTTTTTTGGTAACTAAGGCATCACTTGAGGTACTCATGCAAATTTCAGAAAACAAATACTGGGATAAATTCTGGTAATTTTCTATAAATTCTACAGATTGAAAAAGTATTTTAAGTAGATTGAGGAACTTTATGAAGTATTTCTTTTCTATCTACTGTCTCATCTAGTATAACTGATATTCTAGTTTTCTTTATTTAAAAATAAACAAAAATAAGCTCATCATGTTACTAACTATACTTGTTCTATGAGCTGTTAAGAGCATCCTATTTAAGCAGCCAGCAGAAGAGGACCTAGAGCAGAACAACAAAATCACATTTTTATAAGGCACTAGCTGAAAAGCAGCTGTTGTGCCAAACATGATTTATTTTTCTGTGCTACAGAACTCATCAATAAAAGAAAGACAGAAAACGCTGAGTCTGGGACTTGAACTGGCAGACACACTTTTAAAATCTTGTATCAGTTCCACTGCACAACACCTGCAATAAAACTGGCCTGATCTGATGTAGGTAACACTCACAGGTTGAATACCTGTGGCATACAAAATATTCAGCTCACAGCTGAAGACAAATCCACGTGACTCTTGCAGGGAGGAGTTTGAGATGGGTTTTTTTGGTCTTTGATTTAATATTAGCTACAAAAGACCCTTTGTCCATCCTGAACAACAATAAATTTCAAAGATATTTTGTCACAAAAAGAATGCAAGACTCCCAAGTAATTGAGTCCTATTAATTATCATATAGTTATACAAGCCTATCTTTTCCACAGAGCAATTATAGAGCTTTCCAAACTGTAACTCCACCAGGAATTTATGACTGGAAAGAGTAAGACCCTCATATTCATGAGCACCTGTCTAACAAACAAAACTATCAACTCCATTCATGTTCACAAGCTGAGTACCACCTACCAGCAAATTCATATTCTGTAAATCCTTGCATCTGGAAAAGAGCAAAGCTTTTAACTGAACCTAGATATACAAAACTAGTAGACCTACCATTTATCATAAAGCTAAAATTTCAGGCCAAATAACATGACTTATTCATGCTAATTCTTACATTGAAGTCTATGAGATTACTTGCATGAGCTCCCCCTACTTTGGCCTTCAAATTACCTAATCTAATATTCCACTGAAAATATAAAACTGAAGTGTAGTGGTCAGTTTTAAAGCTAAACTGCTTTTGCCAAGGCCAGTGATCATGTTACATACTAAGAACTAAAAATTGTTCAAATTTAACAAGAGTTATTCTCCCATGAACTCCCAAACTTTCTCAATCTGCCAGCACTCTACAGTTACTTGTGGAAGACCTGACTAAAAGCACTCACAGCACAAAAACTGTGTAAACTGAGTAATTAACTTCAGAACGGAAATTTAGTCCTTCATCTCTCTCCAACAAGCCCTAATCTGAGCCAATTGCTGTTGATGTATTAGAAACAGAAATTTAACATTAAATTTGGAAGGCACTGAAGAAAAAAGAACATGCTAACAAACTCCATTTGATCTACAGAACTACCTTAAGATACTAAAGTAATATTAATAAAGATACCAATAATACTAGTTCACTTGGTACCATAGTGGAAATGACATAACATTATCTTACAGTGTAAGCAGAAAATTTTGTGGCCCCAATTTGTATCTCAGCAAATTTTGTTTACGTTCAATTTCTTTCCTGCATCTTCTTTCATAGCATTCCATTTCAGAGGTTTGTCTTCATCACTAAATTAAAGTGTGCTTACTCGGTGAAGACAAGTACTTGGAGATCCTCCTAAGCAAAGATGTTTTTTGTTCTTTAGTTTCATTCAATAAACACACTACTGGTCACCTAGCAGAGGAACAAATTTTGCTTGTTTTCCCCATGGAAACAGTTACAGAAGTCTGCTTTCCACTTGGGAGTACCCTTAAGGACAAAAGCTTAAGAACAGGAATATCAGCTTGTGCAGTTCTCTTCTAGTGAGGATGTTCACTGTTAGCCTGTGCAAGCAAAAGGGAGGAACTTGTTCCAAGTAGACACACATAACAGGAGATTTACTTTTTCAGTACAAGTGACAGAACTGAAGACACAACTAATTTGCTTTGGGATTGATATGTCCTAGAGCTGGAGGTTGTAAACTCTATTTTGGCTCATGTTGAAGCCCATTCCAACACACCTTCAGCGTTACTCTAACTGATTTGAGCAGGGAGGTCGGCGCAGATGATCCACTGTGGTTCCTCCCAACCTTACCAATTCTGTGATTTCATGTAAGTCAAAATGAGCCTAGGCTTGTACAATCACACATTTAATTTGGATAAGCTGGATAATTTGGATTTAAGCTGGATAAGCATACCTTGAAGTAGTTTACAAACATTTATTCCCTGTTTCCACATAAATCAGTGCAAGAAAATAGCACAGTACAGCAACAGTTTGGTACTGTTACAAATACTACCCATGAATGATGAAACCTATATATTTCAAAAGCAAAAATAAAGTCAGTCAAGAAAGGATACTTCCAGTACACTTAGCCAGTGAACCTGAACTCCCCCCCACCCCCCAAAAAACCAAAAACAAAACCAGACAACCGCCCCCCCCGCTCGAAATAACTGTTGTGTACAAAAGGTGGCTCTGAAGACATCACTTTGAGCGATACAGGTTTCAGTGCAGAATGCATGCAGAAGAAGCAGGGAAAACTTTTAAGCTGAATATATTCTCTGCACCCATTCCCACAGAAAACGGGGGTGAGCGCAAACCCGTCTAGCAGCACTGTCCCAACGGGACATTACCCTGTCTCTTCGATTAAACCGCATTCAAACCCCACCAACGCCTCTACAAAAATCAACCACTTTTTAGGCGAATTTAAACACGTTACTAAATGTTTCTCGTCGCTGACTGATTAAGCACACAAAATAACGCTGGAAAGCTGAAGCAGAGTTTCCACCGGCAGCCCCGGGAGCTGTACCTGGTGCGCGGGACGAAGCCGGGCCGCGCTGCCGCAGCCCCTCACGGCGGCCTCGGCCCGCACCGGCCCGGCGCGAGTCCCAACGGGCCCGGCCCCGCCCGCGGGACCTTCCCTCAGCCCCCCGGGCCGCGCTTCCCCGGCCGGGCGAGACCCGCGGTGCCGCTCCTGGGGAGGATCCGTGACTAAGCGGGAGCCGCGGGACTCGCCCGCAGAGGTCGGAGCTCCCCGGCCGGGGCTCCTCCGCCCACCACCGCCGCCCCCGCGGGACCTCCCCGCCCTAATCTCGCTCGTCCCTCCAGGAAGAGTCGGCGGGAAAGCCCATCCCAGAGGAGCCGCGCACCTCTGCCGCCCGGTCCCGCAGAGTCGCTCACCTCCCCCCGGCTCAGGGCGATTCCCATTCCCGCAGCCGCCGCGCTGCCGGTCCCTCCCGCCCTCGTGAGCTCCCCGCTCCGGCCGCCTCTGCTCCCCCGAGCCCGCAGCCGCTCACCTGGAGCCGGGCGG
>VWZP01004916.1:0-33550 GCA_013396995.1 Dicaeum eximium | reverse complement strand
CCCCTCCGTGCTGTCCCGTCCGTCCCGTCCCGTCCGTGCTGTCCCGACCGTGCCGTCCCGTCCGTGCTGTCCCCTCCGTGCTGTCCCGTCCGTCCCGTCCCGTCCGTGCTGTCCCGACCGTGCCGTCCCGTCCGTGCTGTCCCCTCCGTGCTGTCCCGTCCGTGCCGCCCCTCCTGCCGCGCCGCTCGCTCAGCACTGGGCACAGCAGGCGCGCCGCCGGCCCCGGCAGCTGGGACAGCCACTAGACGGGGGCGGAGGCAGGCGAGGGAGGTGCTGCGAAAAGCCGAGGGAATCCGGCGCAGCAGCCGCCGGCGGAGCCGCCCGGGAGCGGCCCCCGCCGCCNGGGCGCGGTCCCGGCGCTGCGGCAGCGCCTGGGGCGCAAGGCTGGCCCGGCGAGCAGCCCTGGCCGCCCTGGGACAAGGCTTGGGGACACTTGGTGGCTGCACACAACCAGCTGGGGAGAAGGAACTACCACTGCGGATAAACTGTTCCACATTCCTTGGTGGCAACGCGTTCAGGGTTAAACCAGCCTTCTGTCTTATAAAGTTTACTTCACCTTTAAAACAGACTTAACTACATTAAGCCCTAATGTTAGCATAGGTTTTACACATTTAGCAGCCTTCATTGCATTTGAATGAGATACATTTCTTCCATCCGTTCAGATTATTGGTAGTGTAAATGAGCTTCACTATCACGACTGCAGAAATCTGAAGCTGTGAAGAGGCACTCCTCTTCCACTTTTCAATTGCTTGGAATGAAGCATATTCCGAAAAAGCAGGATTTTCAATGACTCATTTCACACGAAATGCTTAGAACTGCTCCTTTCATGTAGGCTGGAGGTTTGGTACCGAGGCAATGCTGGAAAGAGACAAAAGCCTGGCTCCAGGGCATAGCTGGGGAAAACACATCCGGAGGGAAAGGCCGGAGCTTTAGGCGACAACTCTTCTCAGTGTTACTGAAAATATAAGACAGGGACAAATTCTAGGAACTCCACAGACAACAGGACTTCCCGAGGATGCAAGGTGTAATGAGTCCACATGATGAGCATAGTTTTGTGAAGAAATACTTGCAAAGAAGAAATGGGGGTAGATGAAGAGGCTTGTTTTGCTTAGATTTTGCTTAGATCAGTGGTGCCTTTGGATACTTTGGAGCTGGCATCTAGTCAAACACAAGGCCAGTGCTTTTTCAGTTCCTCACATAGAAAGAAACAGGAGGCATTTGTCTTTCTCTGCCTTGCTTAGTGGAATATCTTGCACTTCCTCAAAGGCTTAAGGACCACAAACTCTGCTCTTTTCCTAGCTTAAATCACCTGTGAAAATTATAACCACTTCTGATCTGGATTTCTGAGGTCAATGAGGAAGATAAGAAAAATTGTCCTAAAGTCAGTGCTAAGAGTGCATTAATTGCATAAGAATGACATTTATCTATGAAAATACTTGCCTGGTGATTCTACATCAGTTCCTTTTGACACATCCACAGACAGTGCTCTTTACCAATGTGGCTTAGTGATGTCTCCTCAGAAAGGCTGAAAGGTTCAACAAGGCTGGAAACTGAAGTCCAGCTTACTCCTGGACACCTTACCCACTGGTAGTGCAGGGTTACCAAGCTTTCTGTGTTGTTCGTTGTGTGAATAGTTACGGGTGTACTGTACTACAGATAAATGGAAGTCTGTCTCTGTCTATCCAACACCTCTGACAAATAATGCAATGTTTTGGGTAAAAATCAGCCAATTGCTGAATTTTCAAGCACTGAAATGTAATTGCAGGCAAGGGATTTACCTCAAAATACTTATTCTCTTTCCGCTCAGACGAAGTTAATTTACTAGGAGAAATTACTGTGCAATTTGCAAAAGGAAAACACTGGATTTATATTTTTGTTTATTTAAACTCTGTATTGCATACAGCTGGGTGGTGTCCAGTAACACAGAGAAACTAAACCAAATTGATTTGTAATGACCTAAAAACTAAGTAAAGAACCTAATGCCCAGTGTATTTGTATTGCTCTGCTTAGCTGCCATCTATGCCATCTGTACAGTTCTGAGACTACTCTGGATCTGGGCAGTGTTGCATGGAAGCTAAAGGCAAACTCCTATGCACTTACCAAGAAAACACAGACTTGAGCAGCTCTGAGGAACAAGCACGGATAATTGGGTAACAAAGAACTTTTCAATCCCACTAGTTGTGCCATGTTTTTGAGAAAACACCGGGAAAAAAAAAAAAGGTTACGTTAATTCAGATTGCTCAATGCCTCCTTTATTGTGCTTGTGCAATACTGAACACTGGTTTAGTAGGAACAGCAGGTGATAAATGCAGGTTTAAGAAAATGATACTTCCTTGAAGAGAAGGAGTCTAATCTTTCCTCCCCAAACAAAATTATCGTATGAAAACATCTTAATTAAAATTAATATTTTCTGGATCTGGAAGACTCCAGAAAATGGGAGCACAGATACAAATAAACTGGTGTTGATATCCAGTTTGGCCATGCATTCTTCTAGTGGGAAAATACTGGATTTCAGGGGTTTGACAACTGAAGTGTTTAATTTTCACCCGTGTTCAACAGGATTGAGTGTAGAAACCCCAACAACAACTCCAGCAAAGTCAGTGACTAAATTCCCATTAAATTAATTTTAAGCAAAATTTCACATTATTCTTTCTAAATGGTTTGGGATTATTAGTAGTAGTATTAGTATTACTACTACTACTACTACTACTACTTCTATTACTACTACTTTAAAGTCTTTCTCTATTTATGTTTGTGTATCTATACATGTTTCCTAGAGAGACAAGACATTACCCTGACATGATGTGGTATTAATTTCATGTTTAGAATTTACCTATCCAAATGGTATTTGTTCTGATTATATAATTCATGTCTGGGTAGGAAAAAAATGTATGTAACTGAGAAGAGAAAGAGGAGAGGGGAGGTAGTGGGAGAAGTAAGGTCTGTTACCCTTTTCATTCATGCTGTGAAAGTTTGAAGCTGTTGTGTCACCAAGATGCTTGACAGGACTTCACTATTTCTTAGTGGGCAGGACTGGGAGGTTGCTTTGCCCTGTGATGTGTATATGGTGGACCCCAAGGAGCATAAATCTAAGGGACTGGCTATTTCAATGAATCACATTAATATGATACCTTTTATGTCAAATCTATCTGGCCTAAAAAACAAAGCAAAAGAGATAGTTTCTGTGGCTCTTGGTTTTGTCTGTCTTCTTCTCTACCATATGATACATTTCTGTGAACTCCAAAACCTGATTGAAGGTACAAAAAGCAGTTAAAATGGTTACACTTCTCTCATATATAAGTATAGTTTCATATAGAAGTATAAGTATATAAGTTTCATATATAAGTATAGTCCTTCCCCAAAATCACTTCTGTTCTATATCATGTACTAGTTATCAGTCACGTAAATTACAGCTGTTTAGGTAAAAAATATGTTAGGGTTTTTGTTTTAACTGATGGTAGCACTGGAGATTAAATAAAATTATCTATGAGTCCTTCAGTCTATTTTCTGCTCTCAGCATTACAAAGACATAAACAACGAGTGAGCAATTTTAGGATAAGGAAGTGATATGGACTAGCTGTGATGCTGAAAGGATTTAAATGTATCAAGGGAGAAGGATCTAAAACCTAATCTTAAAACTGCGCATATTAGGCACAAAGTTGAGAGCTTGATTTGTGAAAAACAGTTGTCTCTCATAAAAATTTGTGCCTGACCAATACATCCATCCCTTACAAAAGAGCCCTTGGAGTAGATACACCTATCTAACATTCCAATAGAATAACTACTTATTAATATTCTTTTGTCAGAAAGTAGCATATAGGTGTGGGTTCCATGAGCACAGTGTTTGCTGAATGTTAACTGAGCCAATATATAAATGAAATCTCTTGGATATGTAATCATTAAATAAGGAGGTTTAGTCTATCCAGCTGTGATTTTACATATGTTGTCAAATACTGAGTACAAAACCCAGGGTAAGATTTCCTCTTGACTGTAGTAGTTTCTTCATAAAAAAAGAAATATGTCGTGTCTTCCTTACTGAAAGTCCAGGAAGGGTTTTTAAATAGTAATAATAAAAACAACTGTATCTTTGTGATTAACTTCTAAGCCTCAATTCACCATGAAATATGCATTTCACTGCTTGTATCATTACTGATGGCAAGTGACATTTATGTTCACCATGTTATTTGGCCCTGCTGAATTCCATGTTGCAGGCTGCCCTGCTTGCCAACACTCAGCCATGTCCTGTCAGACTCTATTCCAGTTAAGTGTCCCTATGGCATTTGCATTCCAAAATGGGGTAAAAGTGGAGGCAAATTATTAGGTATTGAGGCCAAAAGAAATGACAAATCTTTGCTACTGTTTTCTTTAACAAAATTTCATGTACCTTACATGAGGAGTGAATGATTATATGTAGCAGCAGGATGAGCACTGTGCTCTGTTGGGTGATCAGGCCTTCAATACTTCTCCCTCTGCAAATGTTCTCATGCAACACTCCATTCTGTGGAACTGAGGAATTGTGACCTGCTGGACTAAAAGGTGAACAGAGCCCAAGAAATACCATTTAAACATTTAAAAAAGTTATTTTATGGTGAGAGTCATTGAACACTGAAGGTTGCCCAGAGAGCTTGTGGAGTCTCTACCCTTGGAGATGTTCAGAAGAAGTCCAGATATGGTCCTCAGCAGCTGCTGCAGCAGCCACTGCTCTGAGCAAGAGTTTGGACTAGTCCAGAGGTCCCCTCCAGCCTCAGCTGGTCTATCACACTGGGAGAAGAATTTCTGCTAACACTCTGCTTTCCCTTAGAATAAAATACACCCTTGGCCAAGCAAAGGACAATGATACTCAAATTGTAAAAAACTTGAGGGTGATGAAAGGCTCACACACCCAAAAGCCCAGACCAAGGTGCTAATCAACATTATGGGAAACTACAAGGAAGGGTTGCCAAGGAAAGCAATTCTGAAGAGAACACCTGGAAAGGACAATTAAACCTTTCACTTCTCTATTTATGGCACTCACTCTCTTTTAATTGTACTGACATTTATATTTCCATTAAATAAACATTTTAAAGGAGTTGTAACTTGTCCATAAAAAGTAAGTCTGTGTGGATCTTGGCAGGCAAATTCTCATTCTGGGAACATTTCACATTTTTGCTTTTCTTTTTTTTTAAACTTTTTTTGTAAAATAAGTTCTGTTAACCTCTGAAAATTGAGACTGACTCTAATGGTTCCACATTAAATGCTCTTGTGTAGTAAGGCTTTTATCATAGCACGAACTGTTAAAATAAAGCCAAGGAGGTTACTATACCCCTGTTGATTCCTACATCTGTGTAACTGGTAAAGCAATAGAGAAGGATCTTTTTTATCATGGAACACTTTTCCAGCATATGGTCTGCAGTGTGTATCTTTCACGTACTAGGGAAAGGATTTTAGCTTTCATGCCAAGTCCTTTCACCCCTGAAAACACTTTTTTTTTCTTCTTTTCCTGAGAGGAAAATGTGTGTTCATAGCTGTCCTGTCTTAACTCTGTTCTTGGCTTTGCTATATCTTTTAAACAAAGTATGTATTTCTCAGCTGCAAAGTAAGATATGGGTGGTGTAAAGGCAGTATAAAATGTAACATGCCATCATGTTTTGAGGAAGGCAATCTGCTTTTGGTGTATCAAAGGACAGGAGTTTCACTTCTCCAGTTTAACTGTAATTTACTCCCTTGTTTTGCAGTGTTGATCTCTGCCCACTTTGCTGTGAGTGACTGAATCAGGGAGTGTGGGGAGACCTTTGGAAACTGTTTCTGTACTTCTCAAAGACCTTTCTGCTGAACTTTCAACTTCCTTTCCAACCTTGTCCATTTTTCAATTTTCTGGTAGTTTGGAAGAGAGGAAAGTTGTTCTTAAAAGGTCAGCTAATCCACCCTGCCTTTGATTTTACACCAGCATAAATCCATTTAACAAAGTTTCTTTTCAATCATACTGAAATGCTTGGGAGGAAAAACAGAGTTTGAAAGACTTTTTCCAGAAGAGACCTTCCTCCCTTGCTCTGCCAGGGGTGCAGGAGTATGTACACATGGAGGTCACAAACCTGACTGTTAATACTTATACTCTGCAGAGGATTAAAACAAAGGAAACATCTAATTTTCCAAACACTTCAGGGTATGTAGACTTTGCAACACATGATTTCTGAGTTGAAGACTGGAATTTCAAGCACTATTAAGTGGCACCTTCTGGGACAGGCTGTGTGCAGCCAGACAACCTTCTACAGGTTCCTCTTCTTCCACAAGCCTTGCATGTGGTGGGAGGCAGCCACTCTGCATGGTAAGAGCCCTCACATAATGTATGGCTTATCTTCACCTGGGAGGCACTGAAAACACTCCTGGGATGTCTGATGGAAAGGGACAATAAAATGGTAGACGCCAATTAGATTGTTTACATATAGAAGAGAGATAATACTCAACCTTTTTCTGTATATATCTGTCGTTTGATGCTAAAGTTCTTTTTATTTCGTCTTTTAAAAGGTTAAAAGTGATGCTAACATGTGGTGGTGCCAGAAATCTTTGTCTAAGTGTACCCCAGGAGTTTTAATAAACCTCAGCCCTGCCGTTAGTTGTGATTTGACTGACATGCTGAATGCTTTGTGCAGAAAACCCACTTCTACCTAGGTAATATAATTATCAATATTAAATGTTAAGCAAACTATAATTGATATTTAAAAAAGAAGAGCATAAAGCCTCAAGTGACAGAAAAGTAATGTTTCTTTTGGTCTTCTGTGCCTGTCTCATCAAATAGTTTGGAATGTATTTTTACAAGTTGTAAGTCTTTCACAAAACTTGTTTTTATTTTTTAAAAAATAGCTTTTCCAACTGGAATTACTCAATTGAAAAAACATGTTTTTATAATACAAGTATTACATTTTGTGTCATTGGGTAACCTTGTTTTGCCAGGGTTACCTTTCTGTAGTCCCTAAAGTTTTCTGGAGGTTTATTTGGGGGGGGAGTTGTTTCCTTGGTGGTTTTTTTTCTTCTGAATTTTCTTTTATGACCTTCAGACTTAGGCTGGTTTGCCATGAGATTGGATGTTACATAATTTTCTAAAATATATTACCTCCAATATTAAATTAAAATTTATCAAGATCCTGAATGTTTACATTATTCAGTGTAAACAGATGCTCAGTAATAGCATCTGTGTTTCAAGTATAGTTCATTCCTGCTCAAAAAGTCTGAAGGAAGTCTACACAATGTTTCTTTTGAGGACCTGGGTATTATTGGAGTGATTAATAGGTCCTGTGGAAATAATCTGGACATAGATGAAATACATTCTTTGTGTTTGTATTTTGGATGTCGAATTGGACCTAGTGTTGTGTTTTGGAAAGACCATGACTTTATTTTTAGGATCTTTTCTCTGTGATAATTTATTTTCTCTTAATTATCTTATCCTTTGGTCACTGTACTGATTATAGGTTAATTTTTGCAAAGACAAAAAATGCCCATTACTAATGTTGACAGAAATTTGACGTGCCTTTCAGTAAAGGCCCTATGGTGGTCCCTTCTACCTTCAGCAAAGGATTGAGCAGAGACTTCTTAATTCCAATTTTTACTAATCTCTTTGCCAAAGAATCACTAAGGTCTTAAGAGGGGTTTTGTCTAGTACTCTTTCTTCAGAAAGGTCTATTCAAATGGAAATGGGTTGGGGATGCAGCTGATTATACTGGGTTCTTGGGTCAGAAAATGATCATGGCTATGGCCACAAAAGCAAATAAACAAATAAAAGGGACAGAAGACAACGATGTTACAAGTCTGAAAATAATATTGCCAAACAAAGTCATCATGTCAGCTGACACCTGGAACTTGCCTCAGTAAGATGCAGTTTTGCTGAGCTTGACATATGGCTCTAACAATAGTCCTCAGTTCTCCAAGAATACTGTGAAATGAAAGGATAGTATCATGGAAAAATATGCAAGAATATGGATGTCTGTATTCATACAGTAGAATCTAATTTTTTTTTCTCAGTAGCTGTGTTTAACCTTACATTCCAAATTATTTTTGAATCCATTGCACACTGAGATTCATATATTATCTTTGGCGACCACATATGACATTTCATGAGGTCTGGTCTTGGCAGTTTTCCAAAGGTAGTATAAGGGCTAACCTTATACTACTGATTACTTCAGGAAAATTACATTTGCAGTCTTTGGGCAATGCAGTCTTGGGTACCTTGCAGCTTTTTTATCTTCTGAATTTTTACTTAGCCACTTAATAGCTGTGGTTTCTTTGGTTGCTGGTATGTACATTTTTCATTTTATTCAATGATTTAGTACCTTAAAATATTAACCCACAGAAATATTTTCATTTCAAAATAATTAGTCATATTAAATTCATGATTGGTTCTTTAAAATATTAACTCAGCTTTATGATATCTTCAAAGACTTGTCTTCAAGGTTTGTCTTTCAGGGTATTAAAATGTTTTAAGCTGAACAAATTGACTGCAAATGTATGACATCTACAATGTAATTTCTGGGATCTCTGGGTTCCAGAGATTGTATCAGGCATAGGAAGTGTAAGTATTATTAAAGTCACTAAGGACATGATAAAGCAGAAGTCACAGGGAGCATCTGGCATGGGTTTCTCTCTGCCCCATCTGCATAGTTCTCAAGTTCCATATTTTGCAGCACTGTGGAATGAGAACGCTGTCTGAGCTGCACTGAAAGCATTTAAGAAGTGGCAGTATATTGAAAAAGAAAACAGTCATTGCTGCTTATAAAACGGAACAGAAACCATCCTAGAGCACGTGGTGGGTTGGCCTCCTCCAGCTGCCAGGCATCCACCCAGCTGCTGTCTCATTCCCCCTCTGCAGCAGGACAGGAGGAGAAAATACCATGGAAAAGCTCATGGTCAAGATAAAGGCAAAGACATCAGTTACCAATTACCATCACAGGCAAAACAGACAACTTGAGTTGGGAAAATTGAGTATATTGCCAAGTAACGTTGAGTCGGATGGTGAGAAACAAAGGAAAAAACTGAAATATCTTCCTCCCACCCACTGTTTTTCCCAGGCTCAAATTCACTTTCTTCCTGACTCATCTTCATTTTCCCCCAAGTGGTGCTGGGAATGGGGCATGGGGCTCATGGGCAGTTCAGGATAGGTCTTTGCTGCTGTATCTTCCTCACACTTTTCCCTGCTCTAGTGTGGGTCTTCTCCTTGGGCTACAGTCCTGCAGTATAAACCTGCTCCTACATAGGTCCAGCAAAGGATGCAGTTCCCATCAGAGCCCACTCCAGTGTGGGCTTCCCATGGAGTGCCATGGATATTCCTGGCTGCACAGGCAGCAGTGTGGAATCTGCTCCACCATGATGTTCTGCATGGCTGCAGGGGCACGCCTGGAGGGCCTCCTCTCCTCCCTTTTCCCAGTCCTGTGCTGTCTGCAGGGCTGTTTGTCTCACTGGTTTTCCTCATTCCTCCCACTGCTGTGTGGCATTCTGCCCTTTCTTACACCCTTTTCCCAGAGGGCACCACGTTGGCTGTGGGGCTCAGCCTTGCCCTGGGCTGGGTTGGTTGGGGCAGTCTGGGTCTGGCTGCTCCTCACATGGGCCGTCCACAGCCCCCTTTTGTTGATTTTAAAACAACACCCTTTGCCACTGAAAGCTCTCCACCAACACACAAGGCATTGCATTACAGCTCAGTGGTGCTGTTCAGACTGTGGTAAATCAGAGTTTTCTGAGCCCTGTGGAGTTAAGTTGTGCCAGTTTGAGAACAGCTCTGAATGAGCACAGACCCCCAGAGGTCCTCCAGTGAGAGACTGACACTTTGGAGTACAGACTGTCTCCCAGTGCCACAAGATGTTGCTGAGACAACAGATTTATTTATGGTTCATGTGGCAGCTGCACACTGCACTGCTAATAAAGTTCCACCATTGACTAATGAAGTATTTTCACAAATTACGTAAGTTAAAAAAGCATCATTTGCACATCCTAACTTGATTATTTTGCATGGAATATGAAGAAAATATGTCGAATTTCTGTAGTTGCATTTTGTATTAAGAAAATGGCCCTTTGTTTTCACAGAGCAAGAAAAAATTGGCCATTTTGCTGCAAAGCTGATAAAAATGTATTTCTCAATTTAGTCACCTATCTCTAATTCCATTTACTTTAAATATGCTGACACTTCAAATTCCTTTTATGCAAGCTGATTCTCCAGCGTTCTGTTGAAGACATAATTGTGGCTTAAAAGGTATTTATTCATATTATATTATTTGAAATATAAGGATGTTGTAAGAATACAGGAAATGTAGATTGTTTAGGCCCTGGTAACTTATCTAATCCTGGTAGCAGATGTTTCAGTTCTGTCTTCAAGCTATTGTGATGTTCCTGGTGGGACAAAAGGAGACTTCAAGACTTCCTGTATGATTGGAATTTATTTTCACAGTTGATAGCTGGAAACCAAAAATCGTGAAAGTGCTTATCTGAAGATACAAATAACATAACAACAGAAAAGTAATTTGCTGGGGAAAATGGGACTTGCTGCCTGGATTCTTTTTCTGACCTTTTTTGCAATATTGTAGGTCTTGACTTGTAAGTATCTCTCCACTCATAATGTATATTTATATACTATATAGTATATAATATGTAATTAATATATGAAAATGTGATAATATAGCAAAATGTCTCTATCGGTCTGAAGAATATGCTTTTAATGCCTGATTCTCTTCTCAGTTTGCTTTTGTAAAAATGTAAATTTATCCTGATTACAGCCATGAAACATGGTTGGTGTGAGGTATATACAGTATTTAATATCTATATGAATTTATGCTTATCTTTTAACCATGTGTATATGCAAATAATAAATTATAATCACCAATATGATTAAAAATCCATTTTGGCTTTAGTTATTTAGTACCATAAGAGCAGAAATTCTTCAACTTTTTCTGAAATGTAAAAATAAAGTTAGTTTGATTACATATGCAGCCAACAGTGTATTCACCAAACTTGAATTGAGAAGTACCCTTGAGTGATTGTTCTCAGCAAGGAATTTTTCTAATAACATTTACTTTGGTACGAAAAGTACTTTTTAATTTGCTTTTTAATTATTTTCAGTTCTTAAGTCACTATGATTCAAGAGAAGTAAAAGAGAGTGTCTGATTGTTGAGTAATGGTATTCAGTTTATTTGGACAAATCCATTGTCTTTGCAGCAGTTTTAAGTATTGCTGGTGAAAGAAGGAAGAAAAATCATCTGCCTGTTATCACTGCATGGGCTAAACATCCAAGTCTTCACCAGCTGAGATCCATTGAACTCTCACATTTCAGGTACACTATTAACAGAGAGCTTAAGGGCCAGAAAATGAAAGCCTATCTTATGGATCTCAGTAAAATATTTAACTGTTCATGATACATTTTGTTTTCAGGTAAAACAGGTATGGGATGCTCAGCCCTTTGTTGAGCTAATCAGGGCCTGATTCTTCTCAAATACAGAAGCAAATCTGGCATGACACTTGGCTAGATGTTATGCTTACTCCTCTTCATCCTCTTCCACTGAAAAGCAAGCTAAAGCTTTGGAATTTGCTATCAGACATGACTGAGTGAAAGCTTTATAACAGCTGCTAGTTCCTTGCAGGCTCTAGATATTGCAGGCTCTAGATATTTTCTGACAGTTTCTCCTCAAGGAAAAGGCAATGGCTACTCTCTGCATTCCATAACACAGGTTATGGCATGGGCACAGTAAGTGATTTTATTTTTTATTAGGAACCACTCTGCCCAAACAATTTTAATCAGAAAGATGCTCACATTCCCTTATAATTTACAACCCCAGTGTATTTTACTCTATCCTTGAAACATGACAAATATTCCCTTGCTCTTTGCATACACATTGAGGACCAAGTGCCGTCTGAGCTTCAACTGCTCTGCACCTTAGTCAGGCCCCACATTTTTGGGCTGACTGCAATTTGGAGAAGAGGATGAAGCATTTCCTGGAGTTGCATAAATGCCCCTTTGACGCACATGGCTTTCAGAAATTTTGTTGGAGATTGAATTACAACAGTTTGAATTGCAAGCAAAATGGGTGGAGCTGGGATAGAAATAAAGATGACCTGGTTTCTTTCTAGTGACTTGCTAACGGTAGATGAATGTATCTTGGCATCATTCAAAGAGTAGGACAGAAAATCTCTGGTTCAGGCAAAAATCTTGTAACAGAGGCACAAGAGAGCAAAAAGCTGAATGAGAAGCTGCCCAAGATACTTCCTGGACATAAAGAGATGTGGGCAACACAGAACTTACAGGTCTTGTTGCTGTGAATTTATTTCAGTTTGAGAGGAGAAAAGGACGTGAAATATGTCCCAATGTCAAATCACCAGAGCAAACACAGAAAGGATGATTCCCACTCCACAGACAATGAGCTACACAGAAGCAGGATTTACAGAAACTTCACAAGGGTAACGGAGGGATCGTTTGTCCCTCCTGTCTCCTAGCCCTGTGTTTGGGTACAAGAGAATTATTTTTCATTTGGAAAGTGTATTTCTGGGTGAACAAACTGAGTTTTCCTACCAAAACAAAAAAAAAAAACAAAAAAAAAAAAACCAAAAACTTATTTGCTCTTAGTTCATTAAAAATCTGCTGCTATCCTATGCCAAAATTTGTCATAGATTGAGTCAGAAGTTTGGCAGCTCTCTCTGATCTGTCCCCCTGAATATTCTCCCCATCATTAAATTATTTGAGCAGTAATGAAATAGAGCTCTGGGAGCTAATACTGCTGCTTTCAACAACACTTTGAATGCGAATCAGAGACAATGGCATTTTTACAGATGACTGAATAAATGAGGATTAATAGACATAGCTGTGAGGATTAAATAATTGAGAATCTCAACTGGATGGAGCAAACTCTCATAAAATGTGCTGGGAAAATGTAATAAGCATTTTAAATAATGATTGTCAAAGATAAAACATGTTTTTAACTACAAAGCCTGGAAATTCATCCAGGTTTATTAATATGAGTTATTCCACATAACCAGTTTAGGTACTGTGGTCTCCCACAAAAGCAGAAGGTAAGTGTAAAGGGTGAAGGTGCTCACAAAGTTTTTACAGGGAAAAGTAAGCAATGAGAAGCTGTTACCATTAAGGACTGTATAAAAAGTCTCTGGGGGTAAATTCATTAAGAAGGGCAGGTGTAAACTCCCAGGCATAGCTGATTCCTATTCATGGATATTCAGGCTGATCATACTTGCTGTAGAGTCCTTTGTCAATAGATGCTAACCAAAAACTACAGGATTTGCAGATGCAAAATTGAATTTTGAATGGCAGTAATGTTATTGCTTCACAACAAATAAATGTGAAAGTGCTGATATACCTGAGCTTCCTCAGCAATGAAGAAAAATATCTGATAATAAAGAAGGCAATTATAAAGCAATTCAGTCCCTTCATGTGTGAAGCAGAAGCCAATATTTGCTCTGCAGTTTCCTGTGACATCTTAGGCAGGCTAAAGCAAGTGTACCACATCCTCCACTTTTCTCAGTGGCTCCTTCTCTTTTCAGATGATGTTCTGCATTGCAGCACACAGCTGCTCGTGTGCCCACCCAGCCAGCTGGGGCTGTTTGGCTCTCACCCGGGTTTGTGCCCCAGCCTACGGCAGGAGGGACCACAGGGGACACTCCTGCCTGAGGAGGGGAGGATGGCTCCGGGGCAGGAGCGGGGAGCAGCAGGGATGGGGGTGATGCAGGGTCACTCCTTCCAGTGGCAGTCTCAGCCTGAAGTGCTCATAGGAGTGCTGTGTCAGTTAATGCAATCATTTCCTGTTCTAAGTTTAGTGAAAACGCCAGATATCGCTGTGTGGTAACTGCTAGCAAATAATTAACACCAAATGTCAGCCAGTTAGGTGTTTGTTGTTATAGATTCAAACTTTGTTGAAGGCTCAGTCGCAGAAACAGACATCCTTAGCAAGCCAATGGCACTTGTTTTAATTTTGGTTTTGCTGATGAAACTGCATGTTGTCTTTCTCAGGACCTGGTGTTTATGTCCCAGTATTTATAATACAGACTTTTTGTATGGAGATTCAGTTTAGAGGATGTAAGATACCCCATCACACAAGGTGTGCAAATAAAACCATTTAGTTATTGTATGAATGAGTGATTGAAAGATGACAAAATTCCCACTCTCATCTGTATGCCATGTATTTAGATTCCAAAGAAACAGTGCCCAAGCTGCAAACCCTGTAAATCACTACTGGGTGCTGAGGAACCTTGCCATCTGCATGGGAGGAGAAGTTGGGCAGGACCTGATGGCTGAGTAGAACAAGTTTACTAATATCTGGACATCCAAAAAACAAAACAAGAGTACATTTTGTACACAGTGGTCTAGATCATGGGTAGTTAAAAAGAAGAAGCTTACCATCTTATCACAGTTTTTACCACATCTCTTTTCTGCTTAATGTATTTCTTTTTCCTGTTGAAAGGTGGCATCTGAGAGGGTTTTCATTCATTTGACTTCAGTAAAACAAAAGTGGAAGGAGAAAATACATGTTGTTCAGGCTTCCTGTCTGAAGACATCTAGGTCTTTATTTTATTGCTTAAGTCAGTGGTCCCCAAAGTAAGGTTACAAATCAGTTACAACTTACCATGTCATGATAAGAGGCTGGAACTATATATTGTTAGGTTAATAGGTAGAATAGACAGAATTTTAGACCATTTGTGATAAAAGCATGGGAAGATTAATGACTATCTGAACCTGTCTTTCAGTTTGTGGACAGGGACATAAGAAAAATGTTCATGGGAGACAACAGCTTCTTAGGGATCTATTGAAAATGTTTTAATTAATTCACAGTAAAATCACTTCAAATCACACATATTTGGACTATATATGTTAGGGGCTTCTCTTCTCTTATTTAAGTATCACAATGCATTTCTCATCCTTTATACGATAGAGACTGTTTCCAGGAGCTCATTGTATGTGGTGATGATTTGAATTCTGATAATTCTGGTCTGTGCCCATAGAACTCTTCCCACTGTATTTGGGTGGATTGTAATTCTGTGTGGATTCTGCTTCTTGCTAAATGACACATGACTCATTGGGAAACTTCTGTGAAGCCTATTTTGTAATATCTGAATCATCACGTGTACCTGAGAAGGTAAAGACCAACGTTAGTAATGTATTTTCTCATGCACAGCCCTGCCCATGCAGTATGTACACAAGAAATCAAAAGCAGAAAGGATTAAAGACAAGGAGCCACTGGGATAAGAAAAACAGGTTTGGGCAAATCAGAGGCAAGGAGGCTACTGAAGATAAGGAGGTTCTGGAAGAAAGTTCCCCTTTACTCCCATGTTTGTAGTCCACAAAGTACTGAATGTTGTGAGAGAAGTTACTGCAACCTACTGTTTGTTTTTGTGTTGGTTTTTTTTTTTTCCTATGGGCATCTATTGTCTGTTTAGGCAGACGCACAGCACTGGGAAGCCACCCAGTCCCCTCTGAGAAGAGGGGACTGGGTGGCACATGGGTTGATGCCAAGTTCCAGAAGCAGCAAGATCTTCCTCCCTATAGTTTAGGAACATGGTCAAGGGTGGCAGGCCTGGACACAGAAATCCAACGAGTGCCTAGTGGGGGAAGCTTCACCACGGGACTGGAACTGTTGCCAAAGTTTCACAAATCTCATGTCAAACTTCAGCATAAGGACATGTAAATACCTAGAATTCTTACACAGAAGATCTACAGTCGCTATAAATCCGACTATTTTTTCCTTAAATAATGGAATTTTTATGTTTTGATGATTTCCTTGTCTTCTAAATTAAAGTTTTTAGGAAATGCAATTTGCAGGCTTTTCTTTCAATAACTGGTGACTATTCCAAAGGTATTGTGAAACTAACTGGGATCTGCACAAAATACCAGTTAGTTTATTTCCAGTGTATTCCAATTATGACATCTTCTTGGCTTAGTGATATCTAATGGTGCCAAGATAACTGCTAACATTTTTTGAATAATTGGATGATTTCACAGTAGTATATAAAACCATCTGATTTTTCTTGGACAGCAATCCAAGATTTTTCAAGTGACAGAATAATGACTTAACTGCAGATGTAATGTATATTGCCTGCTTAGAGATTGTATTCAAAAGCATTATTAAACCCCACCATCTTGAATTGCTTATAGAGTTTTTAGGAGACTGGGGAAGTTATGTTACACAGAGGATAAGTTCCACTCTATCCCTCAGTAGAATTAATTTCCTAAACAGCAATAGGTCCCAGGTATTTCTGTGATCACTTGTGCATGTTATTCAAGGGAAAGGACTATGAACCTGATCCACAGATGAAGCAGAACTTGTTTTCAGTGTAAGAGCTGTGAGAATGTTGAACAAGTCATGGTCTTTTGGCACTTTCACCTGTAGACCAGACATTCCTCTAAAACACAACAGGCAAGGTAAGCTCCACGGCAATTCTTGCAGGGGCAAATAACATCCTCTGCTGAATACTGATCTGACTTTTCAGCTCTGTGTGCCTGATCTCAGGCACCTGTGCAAAGCTGGATCTTTGAAATGGCAAATGCTCACTCTTACCATTGACCTTCTTCCACACAAAAAACCCAGGCTGTTTGACTTAGATATCTAAACCCAGAGTGAATGCCAAAGTCTATTCTGTTGCAGGAATATGACTTTGGAAATTCTGAAAATTGATTCTTTTTCCTAGTTGTAGGATTTTCAGGATTTTAGGACTGAGAGGAGTTAAATTATCCAGCCCATAGAAGGACATTTCAGTTCCATCAGCTCATCAGATACACAAGAGGGAGAAAATGAGTCACATGAACTACCTGGATATTATTTAAAGTTGGTAATAAATAATGGTGAAACCATTATATATTGTTAAAGGCCTCTATTTGATGTGGCATTGTAAAGAAAGCTTTAGGAAAAAAATAAGAAACTCTTTTTTACCTCTTCAATCAATAAAAAAGTAGATTATAAGGTTGGACCTATGCTTCTTGCAAGTGCTCCAAAATAATTGTTTCAGTTACCTAATTACATGTACACATTGTTTAATAAATAAAATATCTTAAAATGATATTTTCATAATGTTTTTATTTAGTTCACAATTTTAAAAAATCACTCAATGATCATAGTATTTAAAATTATCTTTAGGCATGTTATTTGTATTTAAATTTTTGTCTAAATGCCCCTTCACATAATTCAATATTAATGAAAATAGAAAAAATGTTATAGATTTGTGATTTCTTTTCTGAGCATCACCAGCAATTCCAGCTGTAGAGGGGGCTACCAAAGATGGGTGGTTTGGAACAGCAGATTATTTTACAGAGTTTTAAGTTGTATCTTTGCTTTCTATAATTTAGGAATAATAGCTATAATTTTGAGTAATTGATATTTTGGTAAAACAAGATCAGGTAATTCCTTTACGACATATTACCTATAGTGCCTCATTCTTGGTGCCTGCAAAAGTTCCCAAGAACATAAAAGCAAGAGAAGTGTTTCATGGCTTATTGTGATCACATTGCTGAAGTACTAGGGAAAGTGATTGTCTGATTTGGAAGTTCAAAAATATATGTAATTTAACCTAGATCCTAGCATGCCAGATTGTATGAATTCTAACAGCTGCAGCTTTCTACTAAATAAAATAGGATTTGCTAGAATGCAGTTTATACTTCCTAATGAGTTACCAGTAGCATCCATCATGAACAGTAAAAAGTTTATAAAAAGAACTTTCCATTTCTGAAACTAAGCAAATTGGCTTTGCAGTCTGATTAGGTTAAAGTAAAGCATCTCATAATTACCAAAGGAAAATATTTTCAGATACTTTGTAGTGTTTTCTGGTTACATCAGAATATGTAAATAAAAGCTGTGAGCCAACATAAAAATATTGGTACAAAAATGTTGCAATATGAAGGAAAAACTATTACATGAGATCACAGACACTATAATTATCAAATCGTATTTACAACTCAAATGTGTCAACTTCAGTTCTTGTTTCTCTAAAGCTATTAAAATTTCCACGTCACAGACACAGCTGCAAAACTCCAGCCCTTCAATGATTTTAGGAGAGTGAGATTTCAGCTGCTCTGTTAAACTGGATATTTTACCCCAGAACTTTGGAAATTAAATATATATCATCAATGTTCAACTTCAATAATCTTGTTGAGACCATTTCATTTGGAAAGAGAAGTTGTATAAGAGCAGATCCCCTGGAATTTTTTGGCATTGGTGTATCAGTCTTTCCATTATAAATCCTTACTTTGAAATGTTTTTTTAGTATGTTATAACATTTGGCAGAGAGACTTTCAGATCTGGGGAGATTTTTATTTTTTAAATAAAAAAACAACAACTAATTTGACTGTTCTATATTACAGGACACAGTAAAAGAAATGAAACCTGTCATTTCTATATCCCCCAAGCTGATTGCCTTAAAAAGAGCCCTGTTTTCAATATGGTATAAATCTCTGTCATATGGGCTAAGATGTTTAAGGTTTATAGACAGTGAAAAAGGATAAATGTCAAGACTAAAAGAGAACTGCATTTGTAATAAGCAGCTATTTGCTGTATTTGTAATGAATAGATGAATTCATTTATTCAGCATGCATCCGTGATTCTAAGTGAATCAACATTTGATAAGGACCCAGAGTCAGTGCACCATATGTGAGCTGGGAACATGTTTTCCAAAGCCTGGGGAGCTGCAGCAGTCTCTGGGATGCATTAAGGAGTGGCAGAGCAGAGGACACAGGCAGCTGCAGCCTATTCCGTTTTCCTTGGCGGGCGCAGCTGCTGCCTTCGCACAAGCAGCCCGAGGGTGTGGTGTCCCAGACCTTGGAAACTCGGCCAGCCCACGCTCCCCCAAACAAATGAGGCCTTTTCAACACCTACTTAGCATCAGCCAGAGCCCTCCCTGGTGGCCTCATGGCCGGAATCCCACGCACTCGTGGCTGGGTCTGGGCTTCGCTTCTGCTCCGGGACGGGTCACAGAGATGCACCAGCCCAGCGTCCAGCGCAGGGAGAGATGGACCAGCTCATGAACAAAGCTGAAAATGGGCTCATAAAACACTACACAGCTGGAGAGTGGCACTCAGGAGCGGCTTGAAGCCAGCTGACCATGTGCTGCAGGCTTGCTGCTGCCAACACCGGCGTGGTGGTGGGAAACCACAGCCAGGGCAACGGGGAGGGAAGGGACCGTCCTCATCAGCCACAGCATGGCCACAGGTCAGCTGGATGCATGGGAAACAGCCTGGGGTGCTTCTCATCCCACCTTTCCTGACAGCCTCAGGAAAAAAACTCAGGGTACTTTTGTCTGCATTAGCTGCAAAAAAAGTCTGCAGAAATGAGTAATAATCATAAATGGTATTTGTTTGGTTGAAGAAATCCAAAGACTAGATTTTTTTTTTCCTTTTAAACCTTTTAAATTCTTATGCTACGTTATTTTGTGACAGCACTGTTATCAGCTTGGCATAAACATATAAACAATGAGATATCCTGTGGCTAAGTAGACAGCAACAATAGATTACTGTAATGAAAAATTACTTGTAATAGAGAAGTCAAAGCCCAAACTCACCACTATCCAAGAAGTTTCAAATCCATAATGGACCAGAAACTGAGTGTTGAGAAAACTGCTCAAAAGTAAACAATTTGTGCCAAGATCTGAGGAACAGTCCTTTCTACAGATTTATTTTTTCTTTTTACCTGGTTGGCCAAAAATGGAAGATGGTGGTCCTCAAAAATGTTGTACAAGCAAATTCTTCTAGTGTTTCTTCAAGAATATACATAAATGTGACATTTCAGGAAAAAATATTGTAAGAAATCCAATACTTCAGCCAAAAGTATCCCAAGTCTACAACACTTTTATTCCATTAAGACATGTATTCAGCTAACAATTTGAAAGAAACTAATCACCTCTATGTTTTTAGGCCAACAGGAGGAAATGAAAAGCTAACAGAGTGTAAAGGAGTTGGGGATATGGGAAATTAAATACCAGTCTGGTTCCAAGGAAACCCAAACACTATTCCAGCTTAGTACTGGCAGATTTATTTTTAAATTCTCTCTGGAAAGGTGGTGGGAAATCTTTTCACCTTGGACAAGCCATCCAGTAACTGGCTTTGTGCTACCACTGGTCTTATCATGTGACCTTAACCTATATCCTTCTGGTCTTTCTTTGCCAGTTTTGCTTACCTTTCATGCTTCCTTATCTAAAGTTACAGCTCAGGGTTTCCCTGGCACTGTTCTCATTCACCAGGCAGTATCTCTTGCTAAGCACTGGTTAAACTGAAGGTAGGTGCTCATCAGCTGATGCTTGAACTTGGGGATGATATTTAGTCTAGCAGATTTTAGGCAGGTCAGCTGCACTCCTGGGCAGAGCAGGATGCAGCTCTTTCTGCCCCTGGGGTGGCTCCCACTCCCATGGAGCTAAGCCAAGTGCACTGAGATACTGCTGAACACAGGATTCTCTTATGAGACTTATGAGGCCACATTTAGGGCCAAAAAATCCTCTTCCTACCTGTAAATAATTCACACAGGTAGGAAGGTGCCTGTGAATAATTCACAGGTTCACCATGATCACCGTAAACATATTTTGCTGTCCTTAATCTTGTGCCAAAGAGCTTAGGAAATAAATTTCAGGTTTTGTTTTTCATCTTTTGTTTTTTTTTTTCCCAAAGTGTATATCATTTGACAATTGGCTCTTCACCATTAATGGTGATTAATGATTAGTCACATATGTCTAACAACTTTTTCCAGTTGTCTGCCCAGATGTCTGAGAGCTTCAAAGCAGGAGAAAAAAGGAAGAATTATTATTAAATACTGATTAATCAAGGAAAGTCCATTCTTGAGTTTCATGTTGCTGTATGTTAGACTATATTAGAGCAGGTACTCTGTGGAACAGAACACTGTGAATCAGAATAGATCTACAGTTACATTCTACTGTAAAGGAAGTTTAGGTTACAGCTGAAGTTACTTTAAAGAGTATTTTTAGCACTTTATTCTATGTAAAAATGGCATTGTGTGTATTTTATAACACACTAATAGCCATGCTCTTTGTCCTTCCATCTGAGTGTGCACAGCCTCTTTGGGTGTTCCCAATTTTGACTAAATGGCTTGCTCATGTTGATTATATAATGACACATATTTCCAAGGCTGTGCTTGGGTGCAGGTGCTAAGGTCAGCTTCTTCTGTTTTTATTCTCAGGAGAATCTTCAGAAAATGAAGCATCTGTGGTTACATTTATAATTATAAATCATGCAATGAGATCATTGTAGACATCTTTGTTTTCATAATAACAGCATGCAACATTTTAAAGCACACAGACTGTATACAGGAAACAACATTTAACAGGAAACATCCAAAGGTAAAGTGCTCAGAATATTTCTCAGGCCCTTATTTTTATATACTTGGAAGTAGTTCTAAAGTCCTCACTTTTTTTTTTTAAGGCAAGTCCTTCACAGATTTTTTCTAATACTCTTCAAAAAAGTATACAAACTGTACTGCAAACAAAAGCAATGCCCAAACTATGCAGCAATAGAAGAGTCCTTATACAATAAGTGAAGCTAAAGCAGGATAAATATGCAAACCTATTCTGTAATAAAAATCACCTTTTATTGGCATTACTAGCTTTTTTCCTTGTTAAGGAAGTGGCAGTTGGTACACAGTCTGTTTGCTCCACATGATACGACTGGAGATAATAAGCAAGTGGCTAAATATTTACTTGCTACATTCTTCTCCTATATGCTACTCACCAAGTCATGCCACTTGCAGTTTTGCATAGGAAGATGATCAATGATTAACCACAGGTTACAACAAATTCCCTGGACAATCCCATAGATATTTCTGCAAAATGGCTACTGTTTATTCAGGTGGATACACACGCACAGTTTATGTCCTCTTTTTTAGGTGAATTCATTTGTGTCCAAATGAATGGGGTTTTTTCCATATTTTTTTCTGTTCTGCGTTATTTGGTAGATACTGGGAGATAAACTGGGTAGTCCATGTGTCAGAACATCAAAACAATTCACAAAATCATTAAAAGGTAGAAATACCTCTTCATTATCCCCCAAAAATTTTCAGTCAAAACAAGTAATTGCTTAGGCTTGCAGTATCCTGAAAAATATCTGATTTTCTTGAGCAAACGCTTCCCACAAAATACATTGCTCATCCATACTATTTTCTTTGGAAAACAAACAAACAAACAGTTTTAACTCATATTTCATGCCCTCGAGGGTGGGAACAGCTGATAAAGGAAAAGGTATGACTGCAGCATGACTCACATTGTAGGGAGTCCTGTGTGCCAGGCAGGGATCACCTCGATTGAATTTCTGTATGCAAGGACTGTTCTGCCACTAACTGCTCCTCTGGGAGGCATGGCAGTGGTGAAAGCAAAGGGGAAAGGACAGAAACATGTCAAGATAATTTGGAGAGGAATGGGAGTCCAGCACAGGCAGGTGACAGTGTTGTCCAAAAAGAGACAGAATTTTGTCCTCTGCATTCTATGTATTCTAGCTGGCTTCACTGTGCCACTCAGTCTGTGGGAAAAAGATCAATGTTCTCTGCATCATCAGGCAGGGAGAAGGTCTCTGCTGAGCCAGAAAGGAATAGAATAGAATCATGGAGCCTCCTGAGCTGGAAGGGACACACAGGGCTCATCAAGTCTGGCTCCTGGCTCTGCACAGGACACCACCAGAACTGACACCATGTGTCTGAATATACAAATTTAATCTCACCAAAAAATGTCAGCTCTGCAGAGCTTGTTGAGAAGCTTGGCCACATCTTTTCCTGAGTACATCCTGTCTGGAACTTCATTTGCTATTAAGGATATGCAGGCCAAAAACTTATCACTGTGAATCTCTCAGCTACCTGAGCACAGTGTCTTGGTCTGTGGACCACTTTCCCTTGGTGCATCTAGGAGTAAATCCTCATCATAATCATCACCATCTTTTTCAGGGAGTGATCCATGGGAAAACTGAAACTTTTATTTGCTGCTTTTATATGCATGCTTCACTTGCTGATGCCCATGTAACTCTTTGTATGTGAGTGTACTTTAGCATGAATACCACAGAACATTCCCTCTGAAACCCAACCAACCCCTTCGTTTCTTAACTTTGCCTTTACTTAAGAGTCAAGGCAAACTGCAGGAACATGTTTGCAGACTTTTTTCATATGAAAAATATTAAATACTTTCATATGAAAAAATACTTTTTTCATATGAAAATGAAACACCTTTCATCTACTGCTGTACATGCACTCACGTTTTAGTATACCACACTAAAGCCTCTCTGATCTTATTCCTGAGGAGATTGTTCCATGTCTGCTCTCATCACAGCAGTCCTTGTGCCACAACTGCAAATCAGATAGTGATGGCAAAGGAGTATTTTGCTTCCTCACTGATTTCTACATTATATACTTGTCATACCACTCTCAGGAACGAAAGGATGCTAAAAATACCTAGTGTTAAAAAATAACTATTTTATAGGCTACAGGAAGAAAGCAAGAAGCCACTGACTATTATGTAGCATTCTAGATATTTATCTGATTCACTGAGTCACAGAGCTAATGGACTTATAGGATAGCTCATCACATCTGCATCACTGCTAGTGTGAAACTATTTTTATACTACTTTCTCCAGTGCTTAAATCCACTCCTATATCAGTATTTTCTATTTATACTTCTTTTCTTTAAGAACATTGATTTTTGCATTTCAGCACACCACAAAGACCTCCATCATCATTATGGTACTGACTAAGCAAGCAAAAAAATCCTCAGAGTCCCAAGTTTAGAGGTTACAAAGTAAAGCCTCAAAATGCCACATGGAATTGTAGATAATTATCTAAGAGATTCACTGAGTCACAGGCTCATTAATGCATTAAGTCTCCCTCAGTATAATGAGAATGCTTATCTTGGTTCTAGAAGGTGTTGGTGTTTAAAATACTGCTTTATTTTCTTGGATTCCAAAATCACACAAAACATCCTGCTTCTGGCAATCAGTACCTACACTCCCATGTGAAATCATCTGCATCTTCAGATTATGAAACTGCTGCCATGAATTTTCTACTAAGCTCTAATTCTAACAGCTAAATTTCTCTTATCAGTAGTTTTCTTCCATAATGTTTCCAGGTTAGTTACCAAGAATAACAAGGATAACAAGGTCTGTGTGTTTTTTCTAATGTTTGCATTGGATGATTCAAAAAACAATTTACAAATTACTTGACACCAACTGAAATGTTAGGCATTAAAGATGACTCAACTTGCAATCACAACTCATTAGTAAGATTCCAGGGAGACAAACTATCATAGGAAAATATATAACTATCATAGGAAAATATATGTGTGTCCATGTGAAGTTTTGCACTTGGAAAAAATCTTGAATTTTAACAGAATAGCTCCTAAAGGTTTCTGTTGACAGTTCCAGCCCTCACTGAGGTGTGTTATGCACTCATTGTGCTATTCTAATTAGAAGTCATCACAGTTTGAAAAGAATAAATTTTTCATTTTAATTCACACTAAATCTGTATTTTTTCTTTTTTAAAAGAAACATTATATTCATAACCTCATAGTGACTAGTTAAATATCTGAGCTGATTTGCTGCAACACTTAATATAATTACACAACTTGTTTGCAGTTGCTGTACGGTACACGAGATTTAGTCAGTGAAAAATAGGATTGGCACTTGCTGGAGTTCAGTTTGTCTATAATTTCCACTGGTGTTTTCCTCAATAATAAAATTCGATAGTCCTTAATTCTTCCATATCTGTGCAAAGAATTAAACCCCACAGAAGTCGCTGAAGTAATTAATTTTGTCCTGTAAAGTTCAAGAGGTTCAGTCTGTCAGAAAGGTGACTTTCACTTCATGTTTTGTAGCTACCCACAGAAGGGGCACGAGGCTGAAGGACAAACATGCCGTGTGCTTATCTGGGAAATAAGTGCACCCTTGCATGACCTCCTCTGCAGCTAACCCTTGTGCTTGGAAGCATTATTCCATCTTCCCATGGTGTGCAGGGGTCCCTGGCAGGGGCGTCTGTTGTCCGAGCTGGCAGTGAGGTCGTGCAGGTTTGCATTTCTGCTGGAAACATCTGAGTTTGGAATGGGGCAGAGGAACACCAGCCAGGAGGAAAGCTCAGGCTTACTCCTCTTTACTTATTCCCCCTTCCTGCAGTCCAAGCCCTGTGAACAAAGGGATATCTTATCTTCCTGGAAGGACTTCCCATCTCCTGTTGCTTGTCTTGCTGGAGAAATCTGCAGTGTTTGGTAAAGGATGTATCCTCACAGCTCTCAGCTGCACAACCTTGCACCAGGATATATTTACACATCGATGCCTTTCCTTGGGAACTGGAATATAAAAAAGGTGTCCCTAGAATAATGCATATTATTTTCTCCCTTTTCTACATATTTCTAAACCCAGGACTATAAATTACTGTGTAATGATTTGCAAAGAGGGTGGTGTGTTCATTCTCATACTTGATTTTGTTTTTAAAACCCAGATTTAAAAAAAAAAGAAAAAAAAGTAGCATTTGCAAGACAATTGGGAAAAATCAGATAAATACTAATATTTTGATGGATACATTGTCAGAAACTCACAGGCTACTATTTGGTCAATAGCTACTGCTACTTAGTTTTAGCAATAGCACATTTAAATCAATAGCTCCTTTTTAATATTTTATGTCCTCCTACCACTAGCCTGTTCTTGTGTCCTTTTTTCATTGCTAATCAAAGCTATTGACAATGACCTTGACATTTTTCTAGGTTTTAGTGGTTCAGGTTTCACTTAAATTAGCAATCATGGGAACAGTTTTTTGTTGATTTACAACTCACCTACATTTTAACAACTTTGGTTGCATTTGGTATTTCACTTGCAAGCAATTCTATAATTTTTATTTGAGAGACAAGGCTCAAATTAAAATGCTTTTGACATTTCTGTTTTCATTTTATGTAGTATCCAGGATGTAGCAAACTGACTTCTTATACATACCTGATTACATTTTATGACTACAGATTGCAAAAAAAGAATTTCAACCTTCCATTGTATTAGTCCAGAGAAGCCATTGTTACTTTGTGTCCCCACTTTGGGTTTGCAGGGGTTTTTTTAAAGGATATTTGGAATATTTTCTTATTCTACAACTATTCTGTAGTTGTAGTAAAAGGTGTAGAAATTCAATGATAAGTTTTTCTGTGTTTCACTAAAAGTGGAACGTACTTTTAGCTAAAAAAATTATATTTTTTAGGAGCAGAGTTAGTGCACAATTAACTACATCTTAAGCATTTCTTTCTATATTGAGACCAGCACTGATAATATTCTCTGTGACACAGAAAAGCACACAGCATCCCATTATTTAAATTAGGCAGGTAAGGTTAATAAACAAGGGTCCAGAACTGAAGTCACACAGCAATTAAATAAGCATCAATCCAACACTGCTTTTTCACACAGACTTCTTCCTGTAAATGGTGTTTTAGCAATTATCTTATCAGTTGCTACTAGCTCAGCAGTGATTTATATAATAATCCTGCCTGTGTAGTTGGGCTGGTGTTAGATTATATCCATTGAAATGAATGCAGCAGTTGCATTAAATAGCTCATTTACTTTTCAATGAGTCACAGGAAATACTTAAACCAGTTTACCTTGTACTAGCAAAAGCTTTCTACCCAAAGTTAGAAAAAAGAGTATGATTTGATCCAAAACTTGCTGAAGTCCTTTAAATCTTCCCCCTAACTACAATCAGTCTCTTATACACATGTATTTTATAGATATAGATAGATAGATATAGATATAGATATAGATATATAGATATATAGATAGATGTAGATAGATATAGATATAGATATAGATATAGATATAGATATAGATATAGATATAGATATAGATATAGATATAGATATAGATATAGATATAGATATAGATATAGATATAGATATAGATATAGATATAGATATAGATATAGATATAGATATAGATATAGATATAGATATAGATATAGATATAGATATAGATATAGATATAGATATAGATATAGATATAGATATAGATATAGATATAGATATAGATATAGATATAGATATAGATATAGATATAGATATAGATATAGATATAGATATAGATATAGATATAGATATAGATATAGATATAGATATAGATATAGATATAGATATAGATATAGATATAGATATAGATATAGATATAGATATAGATATAGATATAGATATAGATATAGATATAGATATAGATATAGATATAGATATAGATATAGATATAGATATAGATATAGATATAGATATAGATATAGATATAGATATAGATATAGATATAGATATAGATATAGATATAGATATAGATATAGATATAGATATAGATATAGATATAGATATAGATATAGATATAGATATAGATATAGATATAGATATAGATATAGATATAGATATAGATATAGATATAGATAGATATAGATAGATATAGATAGATATAGAATATGTGCAAGCCCACTCCTTCTGTAATTTCTCCTGTCTGCAATAACTCCTGCAGTTTTCAGTGTCTCTCTGACTGGAGTTCTCAGCTCCTACACGGGGCTTGGCTGAGAGCTCAAGGTACACGTGCTGGTAAAGTTCCTCCGTGCTTGGGGCTGCACCTGTGCAAATGAACTCCAGAGGGGTCTTTCAAAGTAGGCTTGGCTGGAGGCAGACTTGGCAATCTTCCAAATGTGATGCACTGCTTTAGCAAGACACTGCAGAAAGCAGAGGGAAACGTAGGTGCTGTTTGCATGAAGTTTAGGTAGGTTCAGAAGAGACAGACCAAGTACCTGGAAAGGAGGTCCTGGGAGTTTCTAAATAAGCCACAAGGCAAACCAGTTGATTTCAAGTGATTTCAAAGCTCAAGGAATCAGTTGAGATGCAAATGATGGCTACGACAGCACTGCTGCAGGAGAGAAAAGGGAATTTGTTTTGACTTGTTTTTCAAAGGGATCTACTTCAGGTTTTGAGAGAGAGAGAGAAAACTGAGCCACATGGCCTATGGACTGAATAAATATTTCCTATCTTATGGAACCTGCCATACAGCAATACATTAAAGGTATTTTCTCCTGCAACTCCCTGCCTCAAAGCATCATCTTGCTCATGTCAGAGTTCATCTCTTTCACTTCTGTTGGGAAATGGGTGGAAGACTCTGGGACGACCAGCTGCAGCTACTGCAGCCCAAGAAATGCAAGGGTTACAGAGCAAGAGAAGTGCCTGGACACTAAATGGGGAGACCCAGTTGTCTGTGGTCTGCTGTGTGTCAGACTGAGGAGATCTTGAAGAAAATGTCAACACAGAAGCCTTCTGGATCTTTTGCAGCTAGAATATAGATGAGCAATACCTGGTCTGTACCTTAGTAATGAGACTGGTGACAATCCAGAAATGTTCCCACCGAGTGTGGTCACACTGCCTGCGCAATGCTCTCCCTCAGCTGCCCCAAACTTCAAACAGATTCCGTGCACTCTTCCTCTCTTTTCTTCACCTCTGTCTTTTGTAAGCCTTTCAGGCTGTATGGTTTGCTTGGTTTCGATGAGTGAATGCTTTTATTTGCATCTTTGGTTAACTTGACATGCATTAAATGTGATTTCAAGATGACTGAATAACAACAAAGCATTCTCCACCCAAATACTCAGTGAAAATATAAACCACAGCACCTTAAGAGTGCTGTAATATGCACCTCCTGTGCATCAGAGAATAACAGTGTGTTCTTCAGATGGGCTAGGGCATGAAGAAACACCTAGTGATTATTGAGTAACAGGGAGGGCACTCTGCCAGGCCCGAGACACGGGGAGCCATGGCTGATTCCAGAGAGCAATCAGGCCTTGTCTTCCAGAAGCACTTCTGAGACAAGATTCACAACGCCTTCTAATTAGCAGAAACCTGTGTTTGTCCTTGGCAACAGCAATAAAAGCTTCAGTGCTATAAAGACACTTTGTTTCATGGAGGACAGGGGTGAGGAGTGTTTTATATTTCGTTGGTTGTTTTTTATAATTTGAGTATTACAAATTGTGGGACGAGGGACAGGACATTTCAAGCAAGAGTGCTTTTGGAGGCTGGACTGTACTTTCATACTGACTCAGAAAAACATTGGTGTAGAAACCAATGATTGTAGGGAAACAAAATTAAAAAAAGCCTTTCTCTGGTGAGGGGCTTTTTACCTGGTTGTTTTTTGTTGTTTTTTTTTTTTTTTTTTTTTTTTTTTGCAAATAAAGTTCAATGTATGCATGGGTGTTTAGATTTTCCAGGGAGAGTCTTAAGAAATTCAGTATGATGAACATTTGGCACTCTGAGGATCACACAGGTATAGTAAGGTTATTCCCAGAAAATCAGCTCTGTTCTGGAAAAATCAGGGTTACTCTTGAAGTGTATGTACTCTTTGCTGAGACAATTGGGAAAGATGCAGAAGAAGGGAGGTAGAAGAAAGAAAAAAGCAGCCAGAAGAGGGACTTCATGGCCATGATATGAGAATTTAGTGACCATGGGACCCAGGGGGTCATTTGACTTTGGAAGATTCTGCCTCTAGACTTTCCATAGGGGCTGTTTGTGTTAAGGCATATCTTGCAGTCTTTGACAGTTTATTGAAAAGCATAAAGTAGCAAAAGAGCGCCAGATGTCTGCCTCACTATCAAGCTGCTGGGGAATGACATTCTATTTTCAAAACTCCCATCAAGAATGAGCTTCAGATTACAACCAGACTAAGGAAGATTTATTAAAAAAAAAAAAAAAAAAAAAGGACTTGCAAGGAAAGGAAAACTAATTTATTCATGGATGTGGTTTAACTGCTGAAAAGAAAAACCTGCATTAGATTAACCACAGATGTTAAGAAATTTACCCCAACTGGTTAACTTTTGTTAGCATCAAATATTTGACTGTAAATAAGTTTTGTAAAGCTGTCTCTGTAAGGATTGCAGACCTCAGCTCTGCCTTTGGTATGGCTGGAGGTTTTACACCACTTCTGGCTTACTCTGCAGTCACAGACCTGAACTAAGAGATTCCTCAGTGCTGTATGCCACTGTTCTCTTTTCTGTGAAAAACAGCAGAACAGCACTTAGCTGTTTAGTGTGAATGCTGAGATGGTTGAGTTGAGCAGTGTCAGACCCTTAAAAGAGGGATGTCACCAAAGTTCTACTGCACTGGTTATATTTTTGTTGATGTTGAAAATTTGCTTGGATACTACAACAGTGGGCTCTACAGAACATGCTCCAGAAAAAGAAAGAAACCAAATATTTGCACATGCTGGAAAAAGAGTGAGTCAGCAATTGAGTGGGAACATTAATCAAAACTCAACAATGAGCAACGTTGTGATGAGTCTTGCTTCATGCTTGGCATTCACCAGAAATTTCTCCCAAAATTTAACAAGTGGATTTATCTGGAAATTCTTTTGCTCAAAAGAAGTGCAGAAAATAGGTGGTATAAAATTGTTATTGTTTTAAACTGCAGGTTTATTCAAAGGACTAGAAGGAAAACTCCTTATTCACTCCTGTGACCTTATTTGGCTGCATGTATGCTATGGAGAGCAGTTAATTAGCTAAAAAGACTCTTGGGCCATGTTATAACTCCTTCCTGGAAAACCATTGCTGTCCATACAAAAAGAAAGAAGGCAGTGAATTGAATCAGGGAGGGACAAAACAGGAGAAATATTTTTTTAAAGAATTCCAAGAGTTTAGACTAATCAAACAACTCAGTTTTCATGGTTATCTGGGTAGCCATTTTGACACCCTGCCACATTTCACATGCAAACTAATAAAATTGATATATCCTGTTGATAAAATAAAGCCGTCATTCATACAGTTGTGTGTTCAAAAAACAGATAAACAACACCATTTGAAAATTACCCAGCGTCAGGAATTACGCAGCCTTCTGTATCAATAGAATTCTGGAAGAAGTCCAGACCTGTCAACACGGAAACAAGCAATATGATTTAATAACTACAGCAAAAAAGTTTGTGTCCAACCCATCTTTAATGAAGATGGAAAGCTGTTAGTATTCCCACACAGAATAGAACATGTTTCGTTTGCATGTGATTTTATCCTGAAAACACGTATTGTTATTGTGAAATCCATTAGCAAATGTTTGCTAAAGAGGGAGAATATTGTTAACATTTTTACTGTTTATTCACTGAAAATTTCTGGACAATGGTCCTGCTTGATTGGCCTGATCTCCTTCTCTGACAAGGTGACCCTCTTCGCAGAGAAGGAAGAGGCTGAGAACGTTGTCTACCTGGACTTTAGTAAAGCCTTTGGCACCATTTCCCACAGCATTCTCCAGAAGACACTGGCTGCTCATGGCCTGGATGTGCTCGTGGCTGGGTGAAACACTGGCTGCATGGTGAGCCCAGGCTGGTGGAGAATGGAACAAAATCCAGCTGGTGGCTGGGCACCAGCCGTGGTCCCCAGGGCTCGGTGCTGGGGCCTGTCCTGTTTAAAATCTTTACTGATGATCGGATGAGAGGATCAAGGGCATCCTCAGTCAGTTTGTGGATGACACCAAGTTGGTCATGTGTGTTGATCTGCTGGAGGGTAGAAAGGCTCTGCAGAGGGATCTGGGCAGCCTGGATTGATGGGATGAGGCCAATTGTGAGAGGTGCAACGAGGCCAAGTGCTGANATCCAGCTGGTGGCTGGGCACCAGCCGTGGTCCCCAGGGCTCGGTGCTGGGGCCTGTCCTGTTTAAAATCTTTACTGATGATCGGATGAGAGGATCAAGGGCATCCTCAGTCAGTTTGTGGATGACACCAAGTTGGTCATGTGTGTTGATCTGCTGGAGGGTAGAAAGGCTCTGCAGAGGGATCTGGGCAGCCTGGATTGATGGGATGAGGCCAATTGTGAGAGGTGCAACGAGGCCAAGTGCTGAGTCTTGCACTTGGGTCACANTCAGCACTGATGATGCCACACCTTGAGAGCCATGTCCAGTTCTGGGCCTCTCATCTCAAAAAAAGACATTGAGGTGCTGGAGCAAGTCCAGAGAAGGGCAACAGAGCTGGAAGGGCCTGGAGCACAGATCCTGTGAGGAACAGCTGATGGAGCGGGGGTTGTTTAGGCTGGAGAAGAGGCCTGGGACGAGAGCTCATCTCTCTCTACAACTGCCTGAAAGGAGATTCTAGCAAAGTGGAGGTTGGCCTCTTCTGCCAGGTAACATGCCAGAGAGCAATGAGAACTGGCCTCAAGTTGTGCCATGGGAGATTTAGATTGGATATTAGGAAAAATTTCTGCTGCATGAAAAGGTTGTCAAGCATTGGACCAGGTTGTACAGGGAAGTGGTTGAGTCACCATCCCTGGAGGCATTCAAAGGATGTGTAGGTGTGGCACCTGGACACATGGTTTGGTGGTGGAGTAGGAAAAGTTCTTGTTTTATATTTGAGAAAAATAAGTTTCTTCCTGTAGAGTGGGCAATTGTTTTTGTGGTTTATGGGTGAACGTTGAACAAAATCGAGTCTGGAATGGCCCCACAGGCACCAGAAGAAGCTAGCACAACACTTGGTGTTACAGTACTTACAACAACGTTGGACCTAGAAGTATTAGTATTAGTTTATCTGGAACAGTCTCAGTCTTTCTTGTACTTAATTAACTGACTTAAAGACAAGTAAAGTGTTTTATGTGAATTAGTATATTGTATCTGATCAAATGTCACTACTGGTGCCTTCTGGTTAACAAGAAATAAATGTAATTATATTCCAAAATTAATTCTGATTAAATATTTCATATATAGGAAATAAAAAGGGAAAATATGGGAAAGAATTCCTATTTCCTATATTAAATTTGCATCTTTTGGAAGCTGCAGCTATGTGGTAGTGATGTAAAATGAATATTGATCCATTCTATATTCCTGGCAAGCTTGATCATTCTATAATGTTTGGAGAACTACTTCATTATAATAAGGAGATTTTTGCCCTGGCACCTCTCTTTCACAGACATTTCCAAACACAAGACAGATATTTTTTGTTGTTGTTGTTATTTTGTTTTGTTTGGAAATATGAATTGTTTTTATTGTTGTGTTTTGGTTTGGTTTGAAGAGGCTATGTTTGCCTGTTCCTCATTTTCATCACAAGCAGAGCAGCCAAAATGACTTGTCCAAACATGTAAATGGGAAAAGTACAGCCCAGACAATTTTTGGTGTCATGCTACTTTTGCTCTAAAGGAGGAGATTAGAGACTTGTTACAGTGTAAATCGGATGTCACCAACCTGTTGCAAGCAGCTGAAACGCAGACCACTAAGTTATCTACATCCCCCCTTCCAGGAGAAACCACCGGAGGCTGTGGGGTGTTTTCCTGGGGCTTCCATGGAGAAACCATCGGAGGCTGTGGGGTGTTTTCCTGGGGCTTCCATCCACGCTGCTGTGACCTGCTGCCCCCAGCACTCGCCCACTCCTGGGAGCCACAGGCAACTTCTGAGCAAAGCCTCCTTTCCCCTCGAGTTTCTGTGGTACATGGAGTTCTTCCCACGGGAGGATTTCTGATGCACGGCTAAGAAGGGACAGCTGCTTCTGATGAATTTCACCTCCTCCAGCACCTACTCTCCTCTGGAACATCACCCTGATGATCTCTGGAAGACTTCTCTGCACATTTCCAGAAATTTGATACAGTTTATTTTCTTAGAGGGAACGGGAAGGGAAGGGAAGGGAAG
>VWZP01004914.1:437892-615774 GCA_013396995.1 Dicaeum eximium | reverse complement strand
AAAGTGAAGGATGCAATATGAAGTTATAAATAAATCCACCAGGACCTCTGTACTTATTCTACCGTGCTATGAAATCTCACCCTCCACTAACATAGACAGCAAAATTATTGGGTCAGTTATGTCCTGTGTTTGCAACAACCATTCTTTAACATTTTCAGCCAAAGCAATATGCACATATATCAATTCTGTCATACATCCAGGCTTATATTCTCAGCTTAGAAAAACAAGGTTTAAAGAATCACAAAACTTCTGTTAACTCATGTCATTACTTAGACTCCATTGGCAAAGCCTCAGCAGTCCACAGGACAGGTTAAAATATATTTCCACTGAAAATAGAAGATTTAAATTTTTATTTACTAGTAAAAATAAAAGTGTCTTGTTTTCTTGTAATTAAATATTTTGATATATTGAGACATTACCTATAAATAGTATCCTACAATAATTATGTCATTAGAATCATTAGAGTCATTAGAGTACCACTTTGTGTGGTACAGTTTATGCATTTTTGTTATGGGCTGCTTATATTTTACATTTAAATTAACAAAAAACCCCAAAAATGGAAAATTAAAAAATGGAACAAAAAGCCATAACAAGAAGAAATTCGGAGGATCTAGTGTCTTTAATTTTAATGGAGACAAATATGAACTCTTTGGAATAAAGACAGAATGTAATTTTTATGATATTGTGGTCTTTCACTGGCAAAGAAGTGGTTCTAAAAATTAGTTTTTCTCTTAGATAGAGACTATGTTCTGGCAGGGCAAAGTGGTATTCCAGAAGATAACTGTAATATTTGGACATGGAAGTAGAGACAACACAATTAGAATAGAAAAGATTATTTAACTCTGTTGAAAATGCTCAACTGCCTCTGGAGTACTGGCTTGTAAAAACCTCTGTATTTTTTTCAGAAGTGTGATGGGCTTTGGGACAGTATTTAGGAATCATTTGATGTCCAGAAAAGACGTGCTAGTTAGAAAACCTAAGGAAACTCAAAGGGATTAGTACATTGAAAAGCAGGTTGGAGGCTTACATGATTATCCTTCTAGTATTTACCTCATAGAATAAACTTTGAATAATAGCTTTTATTATACCTAACAGAGACTTACATAATGAGAGCCAAATGGTAGAAAATATCTTCAGACCTGAAATGTGAACAACTCCTAGTAGAGAGGGTAAGCAACACTGGACAGCAGTGTTTAAAGGCAATTAAGATTTTTTTTGTGTTTCCCACTCAATTTGGAAAGTAGCAACAGGCTTTCTCCATACTGTGGATGCTTTACCTTACAGTAATTCTTTATTTTAACTTTGGACTTCAAAATGTCAGTATCAATGACAGAAAACATCCCCCCTTCTTCCCCTTTTAAGGGTGTATGGAGCAGTTACCTTGAAGAAACCTTGATTCTAAAAGAATCTATGAAAACTTACAAATGTTGCCATTAAAAACAAAGTAAACATCACAATGCATTTCTATACTGCATGTGCTGGTTACATAAGAGCCAAAAAACCCTCTAACTCTGAAATACTCTGAAACTGTGATGACTGGGAAAGTGCTTACATTTAAACCAAATGGATTGATTTGGTGAAGTGAAAGAAGTGAATCACACAGACTTGGATGTCCCTCTGCTACCCTTCAACATTATTTGATTATTTTGCTAATTCTAGAATGCTGCATTCATTCTCAGCAGGTGACTATTGGGCATCAATACAAATTTGTTTTCCTACCTGCTGGGCATTTGTTTTCTTAGCCTAATCCTTTTCAGAACTGTTAACACCTTTTGATCCTTATCTGTTTTCAGCTACTGTTGCCCAAGAAGCTATAAATGAGAGTTTTCTAGCAGTGTCCATTACAGAGGATTAAATTTATAGGGGAAGATCCACTAACTTGTGGATCTTCTGTAACTGGTCACCACCACCCCTTTTGCAGCCTTTGCCAGCATCCAGCTGCAGCCAAGCAAGCTTAGCTTTTCCTGGTGTGCTGGTGAAGCAGATCCTGGTGAAGCTGCAAACTTCTTGCTCCAAATCCATACTCAGGACCTTTTCCCCCACCTCTTCCAGAGCCCTCTTGTGAAAGGAGAGTCCTGCTTTCCCCCAAGGCAGGGCTAAACATCCTTGGACTCAAGGCACACTCACAGAGGGATGTGCAGCAGACGTGCAGATGTTCATCACCTGGGTTAGTTTCCTTGGCCGTTACCAGAGCAGGCTCTGCCCTACAATCCTGTCAGAAACAACTGAAAGAAACTGGCTGCAGGACTGCCTTCTCTTCCCTTAATCCTTCTTTTTTTTCTTTTTTTTTTTCTCTGCCTCTCACCTCCTTTGCTTTGCTTTTGCTGTTTTCCCCCTCAGTGTGAAAAATCATGAAACAATAACAAATTTGGGAAAGACCAACTTTTTTTTTTTTTAAAGTATAAGAATGCTTATTTCCTTTTTGTGGATACTACATATCACTTAGGGTCAGGATTTTCAATGTCTCATTTATTTCAGATGGAGCAAAGTTGAATGCTTCTCATCTCATGTCTTTTTTCCTGTCCTTCCTTCTACACTGACAACCTGTGGAAGAGGATCTATATGCCAAGCTGATGCCTACGTAAGCCCAGAAGGGAAACTTTATGTAGGACAAATTAGACCATTTATCTTCCATCTAGGTACTTTTTTTTAGAAGGAAAAGACTGCACAGTGGTCTTTCAGTATTGTAGATTATCAGAATCTAAAGAGATCCTTACCTTTGTAATACAGGCATATTGTCAGATGCTTGGGATAGGTTATATTTTAATATTGTTAATAAATAATTTTGTGCTGTTCCTGCATTTTTTGATCTCTCCTAAAGAGGGTGAAAGTCAGGTTTAATACTTCAGAACCCAAATCTACTTAAAGTAGATATTACTATTTCACATTCCTTATTTGTCTATGTTACTATGTGCTATCCAGTTGCAAATATAATAGTATACTTGACTTATATCAAGATAAAACTTTTTAAAATTCAAATTCTAAAGAGGAGATTCAGTTTGGATCCCTGACTTCAATCAGTTTGGGTTAATACATTTTCTTCCTGTTCCAAACTGTAGCTCACATCACAGTGTCTAGAATTTTATGCTTTGTGAAAATTTTTCTACCAGTGGAAGACACACAGACTGAGCAAGCACACAATTTTCCAGGGGAGGGCTACAGTCTTTATCAACCCAGGAAATTTCTCCTATTGAAAGATTTCATGCTGGAGCAAGCTGCACACATCATTACCCTCACAGAGTTAGAAAGCTGCTTGCTGAAATCCATCACAAACCAAACCAGAGCTGACCTGGCATGTAATGAGCTCACCCAGGGGCAATGCAACACAGATCTGTATCTTGAAAGCAAAATCTATCCTGGTGCTAACATTTATGTTTCAGTATAAAACTGTGACATTACATAGGTTTTATACTCCCTTGATTTGTGTTTATAACACAACAAGGGATTATTTTCCTTTAATGGATTATGCCCTTTGGTATTCTCAGGTATGCACACTGAGCTTATTTTATGATACCACAAGTAGTTTTTAGGGCGTTTTTATTTAAATGCTATGCATTATATTTGAATGAATTTTTTTCAGTTTCTGAATTTTTACAAAATATCTACAAATTATATTTATTTTTAAATAAATAAATCAGGATCCCATCTGATACAAAACTATTTTGATCTGTGTTTCAGTTAAAGGAATTGTGTTGTAAAGGAGATTATAGTTAAAAAAATGTGGCAGTCCACTCACATCTGATTTTGCAAAGGTATAAATAATTGAGGGGTTTTTGCATATTCTTCTTTCCCTTCTATCCAAAGGATACATATTCTTAAACAACAGGCTTCTCTGAACTATCTTTTTCAACATCTTGTTTTGTGGAAAGCAAAAGAGGAGGCAGGGCAGGGGTGGGGAAGAGAGGGAGAGTTTAAAAATATAAGAGGAAAAATATAATGTAGAATAATATTTGTGGTTCTTCTAAGAGTCTGCTTTACCATTGACTGTGGCAGCCACTGCTGGGCTTATTTTCTCTTTTTCATTCTCTCATTCTACACTATTGCACCCTCTGTTAAGATAATCTTAAGTTTACAGAAGTTCCTACATGTCCTAACAAAGTACTGGAATCTGCTGAGGACTCACTGAAAGCTATTTTGTAACAATGGGATAATCAACTTAAATTCCCTCTGATCTCTTTCAGTTTTATTAAGGCACAATCAGCCTAATAGGAATTGCACACCAAGATTTAAGTTTAGGAAGTGGGAAATGCAAGCTTACTGCAGGCCTTGTGGCTAAACTGCATCCAAGACTTGAGAAAGAAAACATGTTGGTCCAGTAAATCCCCACATCTGTGGCTTCAGCCATGTCATCAAGCTACCTTGTTTCTGCATTCATCTAAGGTTCTATTTTAGTGATTGTCTTCTCCATGCTAATTTGCTTGTGGGCCCCAGTTTGGTGTGATTCAAGTGGTTCTTTGGTGAGGAAGCCTGTGAACAAACCAGAGAAGAGTTTCATGTCAACAATGATACTTTCCAAGAAGGGTAACCAAAGAGACTGAGGTTTTGAGAACAAGGTAATTCTGTGCTGGAATCACTCATATCTATAAGGAAATGAGATGGATGAGAAGGCCAGAGGAGCCAGGGTGCAGGAGGAGGAGATGAAGTACAACTCTTAGTCTCGCTGACTGGCATTTCAGGTTTCCAAGAGAAGCAGGTCTGCCAGACTTCCATCTGACCTGCAAGACATTGTCCCTTGCATGTTAGGTCAAGTTCTGACTGTGCCCACTGGATGAGAAGTGATTTTATCATGTTTGCCTGTTTCTTGATCAGATTAGCTCCCCACCTCATGGTAATCTGCATCGTGCAGTTGTGTGTTTTGGGTGCAAACACAAAAAAAGCCTTCCAAGGTAAATTCCTGTCAACCTCTTTCTATTTATATATGGGGCTTACCTATGGAGACATTTCCAATATGTTAGTGAATGAAGCTTTGATCTACAACTTAAGACACATCCCTCTGCCTTTTCTGCTGTGTCTTCCATGCACATCTAGTCTAACAAAACCTTTGGGGCTCACTGAGAAGGCAGCCAGCCACAACATTTTGTTTGGTCATGTGGAATGAATGTTTCAGAAGAAAATATGAGTACCAGACATTATCTAGACATGGGGTAATCTGCACTGCAGTGTTAAGCATTACCCTGAATTGACTAGAAATATGTAAATCTCAAGGCAGGTGGTTTCACACGTTTTTTGTAGATAACATAGTATAATAACAGGAATTTTTAAGGTTATTTGAATGTCACCTTCCCTCTTGAATCTGGGTAGGCTTGCCATGGCAGCTTCTGTTAGATAAGGCAATTGCAAACTAGAGAGAGCATTTTCATTCCTCAGTTTTGAACCTATTACCTTTCAAAGCCATTAAATGGCTCTTCACTACCTTTCAATATAATGAAATAGCCCTCTTATTTTATTTTTTTCTCTTTCTTGTATTATGAAGTGGAGAACAGTAATGTTATATGAAATGCAGCTTTCAATCTGTAGGTTATTCTCGTGAGGAAGACACCTTTCACAGCCTCAGCTCTTCAAGAATGCTCTCTCATGTTGTGGGTAATTGCTCTGGATTATTGCAATAGATCCTCAGATGAGTCCTGGCTCCACCAGCTCCTGTGTGTAGTATTCCTAAAGACCATGGTATATCTAGCCAGCTTGTGAGGATGGACATTTCCTTCATGAGCCTGGGTATTGAAATGCATTTCTCCCACAGCTATTGCTTATACTTTCAGTGGGTGCCTACATTGATGTGTCTTGTTAAAAATAGCTATTAAGATGCTGAATAATGTTCTTTAAAGCTGGTATGTATGAATGGCCAAAACATTCTAATCTGAAAGCAAATTTAGGAAGTTTGCTTGTGGGTGTCTGTTCATAATCTCTTCATGAGAGTCGTACTTCCTTAGAAGTACTTGGAATGGAATTTATGGGATTTTAAAAATAAAAAGCTGTGAGACTTGACTTTGAACTACATTAGGAGAAATGATGAGACATATTACTTGGAGATTATTGTACTTGATGTTGTAATGAAACTCAACAGCGACTGGTTTTTGCATTGTATTTTTGTTTTTTTCAGTGTTAATTTTTTTATATTTACACTTACAGGCATCAGCTGAAACCCAAGTCTATGACTGTGCAAGACAGAGGTGACATTTTTACAAGAAATAATAACAGGACAGTTTCATTTACTGGACACTGAGATCTGCTGGCATGGAATGGCAGCATTATGTCTAAAAAAACATCTTAAACTCCAATCCAGAGGGCTGCATAAAGCCCATTTGGAATGGTCCCTGGACCACACTGACTGCTAAATCATGCCTGAAATTTGTTTATGGAAACTACTAGCTTAAAAGAGAATGCATTTTTTGATTATTAAAAAAAAAAGTATCTATTGAAAGGGTTTGAGTGATTCTAATTAAGGACATTATATTAACATTCAGCTAGATAAACCATTGACATTATGCTGGATTGTGGAAGATAAATTTTCTCCAGATTGCATAATATCAGTCTTGACTTTGAATTTCTGATAAGAATATGAAATTGAAACATGAGCATTTAAATTAAAAGCTGCTGCTCCTAAGCTGTACTGCTTTAAGAAATAAAAGTGCATTTTGCAAATAGCAGCAAGTTGTGCTTACTGTTAATACAGTGATCATATTATGGTGGCCATTAGGGCTGGAAGGGGTGTTGAGAGATTATTTTGTTCTCTCCTTGGCCAACAAAGGGAAATGATGGCTAAATACTTCCAGTGATGGAGAGATTCTAGTCTCCCCAAGTACATATTGCAGTACCTAAATACAGCTCCACTGGGAAATATTTTCCTAAATTTCTTTTGCTTCACTTTAAGTCCTTAGAGATATTAAAAAAAAAATTATCTCTAAATAGCCTTTCACTTAATCTGCTCATTTTAATTGCTTCTTTACTCATGTATAATACCTGACAATATTCATGCAGGCAACCATTCCTATGTAAGGCCATTGAGCTGCTATTTATTTTAGAAAACTACTTTATCATTTTAATTCTTTGAAAAGCTTATACCCATTCCTCATTTGGGCTTGAAAATGTAATAAGAAAGTTTGCTAGTCTCTCTTTCAAGGCAGACCTTGTCCTGATTGTGACATGGGATTATGCTCAGGAAAAACCCTTTAGAGACCCGTTCAACACAGCCTTCTAGTTATGTAATGACACGGATTTGTTAACTGCTCTTTGAACACAATTTTGAACCAACTAAGTGTATACTTAGGGCTAGTTTCCTCTAGAGCATATTTTCTTAATTTGAACACTCAGTCCTCATCTAGTGTATCCAGAGCCCCGTGTTACTAAAGCTGAATCTAGGATCAGGAACTTCACAGTACCTGGAATGAGATGCAACTGCAGCATTGAGTAATTGTGTCCCAACAATCTCACATTTGAAGATGGCCAATTTTATCCTGGTCTGAATGTTATGGCTGGATATATGATACAGGAAACATTTCTCAGAGGAGAGGAAGCCTTCCTGAAGAGGCGTGGGTGGTACCAGAAGGAAAGAAACTGAGGAAAGGATGTTTGAGAGGATAGGATAGCTGGGGAACCTTCAAGGAAGACTAGACTGGGAATATGGCATCTCTGCAGTGCCAGGAAAGAGAAATTTCTACAGTCTGAAGGACTGAGGGGATGTTGACAGGAAGATATCTCCACTAAAAGCATCTTAGACAAGAAAACCTCTCAGCCCTCTCCCACAAAATCACCCCAAAAGCCTGAAAATGTCCATTGACTTCCTTAATCCTGACAATTGCTTACAACTCCAAGCTTCCTTCTCCAATCAAAAAATTCATCTGTCCTAAAGCAATTTTGACCATCCCTTTCCAATAGCACTTCCCATTCTCAGTACATTATTGATGTGTACTGCCTTCTACTTAAGCTTCTTTTCCCTCATGCCCTATAAAATATTTCAGTTTGTCTACACTTCTAAGCTTCCTTTGAATAACATGAATAGCTGGGGCTGCTTGGAGTGTGAAGAATGTCTCTGGGCATTCATGGGGAAAAAAAGAAGCAACCTGGCAGCAGGTGAACTGCAGAAAGAGAGCTCTTCCTGAGAATGGTTTGAACAGCAGGATAAAAGCAGCTGTGCAGAGAAAACAGCAATGACACCCTGACTGCTCTTAATTAATAATGTGAACAAATAGAGAAACAAGCTTTTTCCCTTTGCTTCAATTTAAACTTTTCCTTGTACCATCCTCAGTGGTACTGAGATAATCACATATCTATGCTGTAGAGAATTTGTGCATAATTGTAGCATTTTCTGCCTTTAATATTTTAATTCCAACCTTAAAAACTCCCCTTAAACTCTCTCAGTATCACCTCAAAAATGTTTCTTTTAACAGACTTGGCTTGGGGAAATTATTTTAGTTTATTACCAATAGAATTCTTCCCCAGAAATGAAGAAGCTTCCAGCAACTTCTCACAGAGGCTATCCCTGTAGACCCCATTATCACAGACCCCTGTAGACCCCATTATCACAGACCCCTGTATACCCCTTTCCACACAAATGCAATAAAATTGTGGACCCTCTTACATTAGACACGGACTGAGGTCATGAGATACGTGTCAGAAAATGGGAAGAAAAGATAATTATTTATGATTTCTGCTGCATTTACAACTGTGCTTTCTTAGTTAAACCATGCCAACCAAGATATATCTAGCAACACAGCAGTGTAGGAACATTCTGTAATATTTAACAGTACGCACCTCTGTGAGAATATGTATCTCCCACTTCAATTTCACTGTGTATCTCATTTGAAAGTGAAATAATGAGCCAGAGACTGACATTGATGGTAGACTCCTCAAAGACAGGAATGCCTTATGCACATTTCCCAGTGTCCCTTCCCAGCCCACCATACCTCCTGCACTGGAGAGGTACTGAAATTTCTATCTTATTGCAATTCTCTGTGCCTAGTTCCAATGCAGAGCAAGGACCTGCTGATTTACTCTTTTCCTGAATAACCCATGCACTTTACTACACTGCCAAAAAGGATTTAAGCTCCTTTACTGAGCTGACAACCAAAGCACTGGGAACTATGAGTCAAAATGCACAGCAACTGCAGGGATCTGAACAAGGTGGGAGCAGGCCTCTGCTGGAGAGAGACTGGATATTGTGGGACAAATTATCAGGGAAGGAGGCAGGCTGAAGACAGCAGAAACACTAAAGAAGCTGATGGCCAAGGCAGCAGAAAAATCATGGAAAAATTTTTAGCATGATTGAAAGGCAGAGTTTGTAGGGAGAGAGTTGTCAGGGAAAAAACATGGGGATGTTAGAATTCAGCAGCATGAGGGAAAAATGGTTGGTCTCCATTCTCCATTAAGAAACAGTCCTTGGCAAGAGGTTAGCTAAGGTTTGAGATCCCTGGCAATGCCGGTGTGACTGCTTAGGTGATTGATCACCTCAGGACCCAGTGAGTTGCAACAGCTCAGCCTAGAGAAGACCTTATATTTCTGACATATCAGCTCATCTGACTTGCTTTTATTGAAGCAGAGAGCACTTGACTGAATAGTTATGCCAGCAGGTGCACAGGTCAGTAGTCCCAGCAAATAGTGCAGATAAACAGCTGGGAACAAGGCAGGGCTGGCAGTGTCTTCATTTGGCTCTGCTGCAGGAAGATCAGGATGTGTGACCACAGTCTCAATATGGTGATCAGCCACTCAGGTCAAAAAAGGTAATTACCTTTGGAGATGCTTTGTTGCCCATGTGCTAAATTGTGAGAAAGCAGCATGGCAGGTTTTTCTCCTTTACTTGATTCTTGAGAAAGAAGAGGACGCCTCATCATTTTTCTGTGATTACAAGGTTCAAAAATATGCTTCACTTCTCTTTATTAAGAAGATCCAGCATAAATTATTGAAAAATTTCCTGCTGTTTTTCTAAATGAGCCTGCAGTTTGCTGAATGTCCATCATCATCATCATCTGCTAGAAGCTTTCACCTCCCTTTCGATGAAAGTTTGTCCTCTCTGGTTTCTCTTCTCCGTGGTGGGGAAGGTGATGACCTCTCCACGTGAATGTTGTGCTCCCTCTGTCACACTCAGGGCTCTGCATTGCTACTGTGGAGGCACCCAGGACAATTTTTCCTTTCCTCAACTTTCTGGATGTGTCATGTTTTTGTTTGGTGACCACACTTACCGTGTCCCTAACATTTTGGCTCCCCTTTTCTTATGTGGTGCTGAAACTGCAATGACTCAGACAGTCACTCTGTGCAGAACTGCAGCAGAGCTGAGCACTGCAGAGGGGAAGACAGAGGACTTAGGCAGGGCATGATGCTGAGCTCTGGGGTTGGGAGGCTGCCTGGCGGCCTTACAGGCCACCAGGGCAGCTCTGGGACTTCTGTCTGTGTTACTTTTGATTCTGGCTGAGCACCTTCTCACAGTTAAGTTTTTTAACTTTCTNAGAACAAGGACTTCATTTAACCACATCCCCAGAACTGGCAGCAGGGGATTCAGGGGTTTTTGAGTTTTTTTTTATTTAAAAAAAAAAAAAAAAAAAAGGCAAAAGGAGGTAGATTTAGGCATATTTTCACCAAATTACATAATTCCTCAAAGAAGGCTCTAGGAAATTGTTATCTATAATGATGAAATAACAGGAACAGAAAGACTCATGGTGAGCAGATTGTGAACTCTTTGTTGGTTAGAGTGCTAACCTAAAGATTTCAGACTGGGAGGAACTTTACCCTCCCAGAGAGAAACAAGGGGATTTCCAAAGAAGGTTTTCTTTTTTACTACTTGCTGCAAGTTATACTTGATGATACTCAGAAGGAACTGTACTGGTTGGTGACCAAATAAAGCTTCAGAAACATAAAGCTAATATAACATGGTTCAGATATATAAATATAAAGAATAAAGATTCTGAAAAAGAAACGATCATTCTCATTTCCAAAGGCTTTATCAATGCAAAAAACCTTCATTATATGAAAAAGATTGATTTTCAAACTTGTATTACTCGTAGTTTTGATCATAGTACTGTAATACTTCTTTATCTGGGTTTGTTTCAATAATGTCTGAAGCAGGTACACTGAAAATGTGGCTCTTCTGTAGGAATGAGGCTGTTTGCTCCTTTTATTACAAAACTTCTGTTGGTCCCAGATATATGGATCAGTGTTGTTTTCTTGTGTGGGATTTACTTGCAGTCAGGCTACTTGTCTGAACTTCTTTTCCTATCAATGGAAGGTAATAGAATTTGCTCAAGTATGAGTCATCTCATCTTTCAGCAGATTTCTAAGGCAGGTCAGATGAATCATTTTTCTTGGTACCTACTTCTCCCTGCTGACAATAAAGGGAATCTAACAGAGCAGCTCTGATATATCCCATACATGTTGTAAGTATCTAAAACTACTTGAGATGAAACCCACTTCCAGTGTTTGTGGAAAATGTACACAATCTATCAACATGAATTGGCTTCTGGGTGAAATGGAAGCTATGGGTACATAACCTTCCAGCAGAGGTCTGTCCTTCAGTAAAGGAGTCCACGTCATCACATTGCCTACAGTCATGACTTTTGTCTCTTCAATAGGTTTGCTGTGTACCAACAAATGTCCTATGCAGAAGGGCTTCCTGCTATGTTTCAGGGGAAATAAAAAAGAGAATTTAGCCTGATGAATTTCATAAAGGGTATGGCACTTTTCCAGCAAAAGCTCTCATGCTTATTTTATTTAACTGGAAAAATCCTGGCCTGTTTTATTTGGGGCATTTGCTAACATGTAGAAGCAGTAGCAGTAACATCTGACTTAGATGTCTGCCACAAATAACTTTGAATAGCTGAACTTGGGGCACCTGCATGGTACCTAATCAATGTAAAGATCTCTTGGCCTTCACTCAACTCACTCCAGTTTACCAATGTCTTGTACTAGGAACCTGGGAGCATTCAAAATGTGATCTAATGAATATCAGATAAAGGTGAGCAATCATTTTCCTTTGTCAATTGGCTGCAATTTTGTTAACAAAGCACGGTATGCCAGGACACTGCTGACATGTGCTTACACACAAACATACATTGATGTAGTACCAGACTATTCTGCTACACCTCAAGGATCTGCAGGCAAAGAGGACCTTGTGGAGATAGGGGAGAGTCTTATCTATGCTTCTCCCCTCTCGTCAAGTATGAAGAGCAATTTGGAAATGGAACCTTACCCCTCTCCACTCCTTGAGTAAGAAGAGCCATTTGGAAATGGAAGGTAAGAGACTTCCCCATCTGCTCTCTTCCCCCCAAATATAAAGAGGCATTTCAAAATGGAAGATAAGAACCTTCCCCCTCTCCTCTCATTGAGGTTGAAAAGCCATTTGAAAAAGGAAGGTAAGAACCTTGCCCCTCTCCTGTCCTCTCCTTGAGAACGAAGAGCCATTTGGAGATGGAAGGAAAGAAACTTTCCCCTCTCCTCTCCAGTCCTCGAATAAGAAGAGCCATTTGGAAATGTAAGATAAGAAACTTGCCCCTCTCTTTGAGCACGAAGGTCCATTTGGAAATAATAGGTAAGAACCTTGCCTGTCTCCTTTCTTCCTCTCAAGAGCAAAGAGCCATTTGGAGATGGGAGGAAAGAACCTTGCCCCACTCCTTTATAATCCTCAAATATGAAGAGCAATTTAGAAATGGAAGGTACTCCTCTCCTGGAGTATGAAGAGCTGTTTGGAAAAGGTTCATGTATGAAGAGCCATTGAGAAATGGACGGTAAGAATCTTGCCCCTCTCCTCTCATCGGGTACAAGGAGACATTTGGAAATGGTAGATAAGAACCTTTCCCCTCTCCTTGAGTACAAATAGCCAATTAGAACTGAAGGGTAATAAACTGGCCCATCGCCTATCCTATCCATGAACACAAAGAAACATTTGGAAATGGACAGTAGGAAACTTCCACCACTCCTCTAGTGCAAAGAGCCATTTGGAAATGGAAGGTAAGAACCTTGCTCCTCTACTGTCCTCTCCTCAAGTACAAAAGGTCGTTTAGAAATGGAATGTAAGAACCTTTCCCCTCCCCTCTCCTTTCCTCACTTACCAAGAGCCATACAGAAATGGAAGGACATAAACTTCCCCCTATGTCTCTTCTCCTTAATCACCAAGAGACATTTGGAAATGGAAGGTAAGTAACTGGCTCCTCTCCTCGAGTACAAAGAGCCAACTGGAATGGAAGGTAAGAAATTCCCCTTCTCCTCTCCTCGAGTATGAAAAGCCATTTGGAAATGGAAGGTACAAACCTTGCCCCCCTCCTCTCTTCTCCTCAATTACAAAGAGCCATTTTGAAATGGAAGAAACTTCCTCCTTTCCTTTCCTGTCCTCTAATAGGAAGAGCCATTTAGAAATCAAAGGTATAACTTTGCCCTACTCTTCTCATGGAGTACAAAGAGATGTTTAGAAAAGGAAGGTAATAACACTGTCTGTCTCCTGTCGTCGCGTACAAACAGCACTTTGGAAATGGAAGGTAAGAACCTTGCTCCTCTCCTGTCTTCGCCTCGACTACAAACAGCCATTTGGAAATGGAAGGAAAATACCTTGCCCCTCTCCTTGAGTACAAATAGCCAATTGGAAATGTAGGGTAAGAAACTTGCTCATCTCCTGTCCTATCCACGAGCACGAAGAAACATTTGGAAATGGACGGTAAGAAACTTCCCCCACTCCTCTCCTCAAGTACAAAGAGCATTTTGGAAAAAGAAGTTAAGAACCTTGCCTCTCTACTGTCCTCTCCTTAATTACCAAGAGCCGTTTAGAAATGGAAGGGAAGAACCTTTCCCCTCTCCTCAAGTATGAAGAGCCATATGGAAATCGAAGGAACGAAACTTCTCCCTCTGTCCGTTCTACTCAATTACCAAGAGCCATTTGGAAATGGAAGGTAAGAAGCATAGCCCTCTCCTCTCATCTTCTCAAGTATGAGCAGACATTTGGAAATGGAAGGTAAGAACCTTGCCCTCTCGCCTCCCCAAGTACGAAGAACCATTTGGAAATGGAAGGTAAGAAACTTTCCCCTCTCCTCTCATCTTCTCAAGTATGAGCAGACATTTGGAAATGGAAGGTAAGAACCTTGCCCTCTCGCCTCCCCAAGTATGAAGAACCATTTGGAAATGGAAGGTAAGAAACTTGCCCCTCTTCTGTCCTGTCCTCTCCTGTCCAGTCCGACAGAAGAATCTCTGCTGTGCTGCCTGGAGCACCTCTTTCCCCCTTTTCCTCACTGAACTTGGGGTTTGCAGAGCTGTTTCTCTCACATATCCTCATTCCTCTCTTACAGGTGCTGTTGGGCTGCAGTATTTTTCCCCTTCTCAAATATGTTGTTCCAGAGGCTCTGCCACTGTGATGGGCTCAGCTGTGGCCAGTGGCATTGGCTCCATTGGATGTGGAGAAAGCTTCTGGCAACATCCTGTAGGATCCTATTGGCAACAGGCAGATGACTTAAGGTGTTCCAATTTATGGACTATTGTCTTAATTTGTGCCTGTTCAATCTAAAGTAGAGAAGATGGAGTAAAGATATGATGAAAGTCTTCAAATATTTGGAAGACTGATGCAAACTGCAAAGAATCCTTTTTTTAGCATGCCCATGTAGTAGAAATAATTAGCTTATATTGCACAGATTAGATGTTAGGAAAACTTTTCTAACAGTAAGAATACTGGTGAGTTTCCGTAGACTGCTGGAAAATTCATGTTGTTCATAGGCACTTTGGATGAGTTTTCACAGCTGTGCTGGATGAACATCTATCCATTATGGACTTTTGGAACCACTGTGGATTAGTGGGTGTACTGTGGACTGGATCAGGGACTGGGGGAGCCCTTAGTATCCTTTGCAGGCGTTCTATGGTTCTGTGCAGTTAAATGCCTTGTGGAGCCCAGTCAGCTGGGAGGAAAATTATTTCTCTATCATCAGACAAAAAGCTTTAAGAACTATCAAACAAAAATTAAAACACCTATCAGTGAGATCAGGAATCAATGAGAACGCATTTAAGGACAGCAAAGAGAAGTACTAAGATTTGGTTATAATGGCATCAGTTATTGTTTTGTATTATAATAGGACAGTAACTTGTGGAGAACAAAGTAAGGGTCTATGTTGCAGGAGCACCCTTGACCCCCTTTCTGGAGCTGGGATTCTCAGAGATAATACCAAGATATTGAAAATAGTTTCTTGTGCTTCCAGAAGATTAAAACCTAGATGAATTGCAAGAAACAACATGTGGATGAAGAAATTGGTAGAATTGGATAGTGGTAGGATGAGCTCATTTAGAGAAGAATCGCTATCAACAATCAATCTATCTTCTTGGCTGTGTGTTACTGTCTGGCAGTGTTTGGTAGGCCTTTGGCAAAAAGCAAGCCTTGAGATGGGATGAAATCCAAATTTAATAGCTCTTTGAGTTAAACATACTCTAGCCTTATTAAATTACTAGGGAAATTTCAGGGAATTTTAGAGGGACAGGTGAAGGGGCAAGGGGTAAGGCTCAGTAGCTGGACGAGTTTCTGAAGAAACCTGTTTCTACTGCAGAAAAGGAAGCGAGGGGTGGAGAGCAAACTCCTCCTTGTGCTGGCTGCAATGGCAGCACACCAGTGTTGGTCAGTGAGAGGCTTAGATGTGCCCGAGCAGAGGGTGTCCTCCTTGGGCATCCAGTCTGTTTAGAGGGGAAGGCTGGGGTGTGCCCTGGTCGAGGTTAATCCACTTCCTTTGCCACGCACAATTAAAGAACCCAGTGGCTTCAATGCTGGAGATGACTCTCAGAACCCTTAGGTTTCAGAACTGATTCTTACTAATTTTAGGTTTAGCCATAATGAAGAAGTTCACTGTACTTTTTTTTTTTTAACTTTCCAAAATAAAATTTGCTTGCTTATTACAGAAAGATTTTGAGGATTGGTGAATTACATGTAGTGTTTGAAAAGTAAGTGCTGGTCATTGTTGTCAATAAAACTATGAAAACCTATATCTAAGTATTATATAACAAACATTAATTTGGTAAAACATTTCAGGAATATACTGACATGAACTCATTTTTTTTCTTTCTACTTTTAGAATTAGCTTTATTTGCATGTTATTTTATTTGTGTTTTTCTTTGGCTATTTAAAAATCCTTGGGAGCTAAACATGACAGGTTGTATGTGTGCATTGGAATATGCTTTACTACATTTTTCCCATGCCATGAGTATATGAGTTCCTGCTTACATAAGAAAATATTTGAACATAAAAAGCAGTAATTTGGAATCAGATTGTGCAGGATGAATCATGAGACAAAATCTCCTTAGAGATCCAAAAACATATTCTGGTATTCCTGCCAGTGTGTTTTCATAAAACTTTTTTTTTCTTGAAAGGAATTGCTCAGAATAATAATAAAAATTGCTCAGAATAAATAAAAATCATAATAATAAAAGGCAACCAAAAGTTGCAGCTTGATTTTGCAAAATGTATATGTTATATGAAAAAATAAATATACCTTTGCCCTCATATAGATTACTTTTCCAAGCCCCTCCTGAATCACAGTTAAAGAAAAAACATCTATTCCAGTGTCTCACTTCTTTTGTTGATTTAATATAGATAGAATTATTGGACAGTGGAATAAAGTAATCTACAGCCTTCATGCTGGATTTTTTTTCACTTTTTTTAAAAGCTGAAGCTATCCAAATTCCCAGGTCCCTTATGATCAGTGTGAACATCATGGGCTGCAAGTTATCAGTCTGTTTCCTTTCTTACATTGTATTCCTGTGCTAAAAGCAGCATCAGCCTGTCTTCACCTGCCAGCCAGTTTCTGTGGGAAATGCTGCTTGAAGTTTCCGCTCCCGTGTTAGTCTCACCAGGATCACAGGGGAGGTAAAAGATAATGAGTCTATGATGCACCTCCAGGAAAACAGTGGAGAAGGACCCCTATAAATCTCTGATGGGACTCTTCCTAAAACTGAAATGTGCCAAAAATGGATGTGGCTATTTTTCTGAGAAAAGGAAATACTTCTTTATTTTCCTATCCCTTCAGAATGAGGTAAGGGATGCCAAATTTCAAATGTGGTTTATGTACAAAATACAAAAAACTAATGCAGCTTTAAAAATTTTACACCATTAAAATATAAAATAGTAAGTCTGTGGCAGTTTTGAGTTAATAGAAGCATAATAGAAATGGTAACTCCAAAATTTTGTGGGATTTGCTGTTTAAGTTATCCAAAAGATTAGTTCCCCATAAATGGATCTATACTAGAGCCTCAGCTTATGTATAAGATTTGATGAATCTTCCAGTTGAAAAAATTAAATTTTTTAAAAGTTTGTCAAAACATTTAAAAAATTTATATTTTAAAATCAGGATTTTTTAAAGTTTAAAGCTATTATCCATTTGCCAATGTTGGACTGTCCATATTTTAAAAGAAAAAATAATCTCAAAGTTGAGTATTTATTTTAAAAATTTGATAGTCCCAGTTAGGATACACATGCTTGTTTCTTGCTTTTGGGAAAAGCTTAATGCTTCATTTTTTCAGTTCAACTTTTTGAGATCATAAAAATTCTAGAAATACAGGAAATCTGTTTTCCACTCCTGCATGCAGAGGCACAAACCTGTGGCTACACAACACATTATTTATTGGGAAAAAAAAGGCACTATATTAGTATTGTACTGTTTTACCAATGTACATGCAAATACCTTCATGATATTAACTGTTATTTTGTAAGAGTTAAGAGCTAAGAGAAAGCTGCTTAGCAAACATGCTGGGTTATCAACTTAAATGGCAGTCCCTATTGTTCACCTTTCTGTAAGGGGGCCACATATGGAGCACACTGGAAAGTCTTAAACCTGAACTAAGTGAGCCCAGAAGTCCTTTCAATTCCTCTTGATTGGTTTGTGTGTGTAGGTATTTGGGGGGGAGCAGCAGGGTTGGGGGGTGGTGTTGTACAATAATTATATTGATTCTTCAGGTCTATTATTTTCATTGCACTGTCCATGACCATATGTCCCCCAAATAATTTTGGATCTACTGGCTTACTTCAGGTAAGTTTGCTAAAGGAGTCAGGTAGCAGAAAGAGCAGAGACCTTGTCAATGTCTCCACACAGGAAAGGGCAATGGTGTGAGCTTTCTCACAGTACACGCCAGAAAATTCACAGGGAACAGAAGCCACCAGAATCACTAAAATTGCAGGGAAAAGAAGGAATTGGAATTTACATCTTCCTAAGCCACTATTTGAACTTTACAGAAGGAAAAAATGCCTAGAAAATATCTCTAGCACTCATAAGCCACTTATTTCAACCAACCCATCCTTCTTATTTTTTTCTCCCCACTCCAACCTCCTGTAAGTACAAAACTTGTTTGCAAGCAAGCTGATTCCAAAGTAAAATCTTCCAGTGACCTGGAAAGAACAGGGATGCCACATAGGGAATATAGTGGAAAAACTGATGTAGCAAAGTGCTGTGGGGTGGGAAGGTGGCTGCTTGGAGAGCACTGCAGAGGGCTGACCATCATTCAGCATTGCAGACTGCTCTGGGACACAGAGCTGGCTACAAGTGTCTTCATGCCAGCAGGCAGCCTAGAGCTGAATAAGTGGCCTGGGAATGTCTGTATCTGCTTTTAGGTACGTTTTCTTCATTTCAGAGATTGCATTATGAAGCCAGAGGGAGTGCTTCAGGCAGAATATATAAATTAACTGGTTACTGAACTGTGTAGGAGGGACTGAAGTCCTGAAAATGGAAGCTTACAATAAAACCTCTGTCTGTGTGCTGCAGGAAGGCGTTCAAGCTACCCAGGTCAAACCTCACACACTATTTCCAGCAGACGAAAGTGGTGGCCTAGAAGAGCTCAGGAGACTGAACTGGTGAAAACAGAATCTTGGCTCACCACAGTTTTTCAACAATTGCGTTAATGTAAGATTTCCAGCAGACATGGGTGGAAGATTCAGGATGTGAATCAAAAGACACTCTTAAACTATCCCAGAGTTTGGAAATGGAGTTTGGCTGCAAGTCCATTATAAAAAAGCAATTTTGTAGAACTCAAATTTTGTTCAAGCTATCAAGTGTCCTCCAAAATTTAGAGGTATCTAAATCAAGCCTTCTCACTATGGTCCATCTCTAATTTTCACCAAGTATTCTAATCTTCTAAACCCCCTATTCTAAATCCCCTTTCTGTCCTACTTTTCTTCCCTGGCTGTATTTTGACTTTATTTCCTTTCTTATTCTTGTCTGTTTAAAAATATCAGTCGGGGTTTTACCAGGGAGTTTTATTACTTTGGAATGCATTAAGTTTTGTTTATCTGGTCTTCTTTCTCCATGTCCTCTCCCCACCTCCCCCTCCCCTCCCCAATCTGTTCAACAAATTTATTTTGTTCTTCAACTGCAGTTCCAAGGAATAAGCAGCAGTAGCTTTTAGTCACATTACACCACCTGCTCATAACTAGATACAGTGAAATACTGTTTGTGCTCTACACTATCAAGAAGTTTGGGTGTTTTTTAATTTCAAAACATCTAAGTGCATTCATGTTGGAGTAATTTTGAACTGTTTCTCCTACAAATGTTTTAGCTCCAATTACAGTATGGAATTATATATGGACATAGATGGATGATAGAAAAATGCTATGACAAAAATAATCTAAAGCAGAATCCAGGGCAAGTGAAATTTTCATCAGTATTTAGTAGCTCACCTTTGTGTGCGTACAAAATGTGTGTTTATAATGGAGCTTAGTTCATTAATTGATTATTTTATTATCTATAAAAGCAATCGGTCACCTCATCTGCATGTTAGAAAAATACTAATCTACTTAATCCCGTACATAGTTTTTCGCAGCAGTCTAAGCAGTGTGAAGACAAAGGTCAATAGGAATGTCAGATGATGCATTTTTACACTTTTATACAATGGCTCTGAACACAAAAAGCAATAGTGAAACATGTATAGACCCTTTCAGAATTATCTATAGGGAACAAGAAGTGTGTCTAAACAACCCCAGCTTGATGCCACAACCACAGTAATATAGAAGTAAAACTAGTTTGAAGTTGCTTTTATTTAGCTATACAATAGTGACAAATTCAATATTACTATATTAATGTATATCTGTATATGGAATGGACTCGTTCTCCTGGAATCAGACAAAAAACCTAGAGTGCTTTTTGTCAAAATATTGAGATAGATCTATTTATTTATTTAAATTTAAATACACCATTGTTGACTAGGTGCCAGAAAAGTTTAAAGTATGTTATTTGCCATAAATAAAGTGGTAATTGTTGAAACATAATGAAATGAAAAATTTAAAAAAAACCAACCCTGAGAAGGTGAAGAATTAATAAAAATATGTACCTTTGTGGTCTTATTGTTACTTTTATGCTTGAAATAACATTTATCAGTACAGGGCCTTACTAGCATAGGGATTTTGATTATGCTCGTACAGGGCTTAACACAGTCATCAAAATTTGCTTGGGGTCTTACAAGTTCAGCAGTGTAAAGTGTATGCATAAATCTTTCCTCTGCTAACAGAAGATATTAATGTTTGCATATTCAATTACTCAACTAGTAGGAAGTTGCATTCTGTAAGGCTGTCAGCATGAACTTGGGTGAGTGCCTTATGTATCTATGTTGAAAAAGATTTACTCGATCACACAATCCCATGCTTCTCTTTCTGCATAACCTTTTCAATATTTATTGATAGATACTATTCTTGGAGTTTGCAATGAATCACAATTAATACTTTTTGTTGTTGTTCAAAGTAATTTCATTCATTCAGACTGTGCTTCAAATACTGCATTGTAATTTCCTCAAAAGTGCATTTTTAAAAAATAATTATTATCAGTGCATTTTCAAATTGTTTCAAGGATTCTTTCCTCACCATACCAGTGAAACAAAGGAAGTGTTGGCATCCTGGAAACTGTTACATCACATGGCGGGGGGGAGAGTGGGTAAGGAGACAGAGACCACTCATCTCAAACTTCATGTGGCACAGGAAGCATTTATTTCCCAGGTTACTCCTTTTATAGAGCATTTGAAAGACCCAATCTGGATATTTTCATTGGTCTGAACTCCAAGCCCCCTCGGGATCTGGCCAGTGAAATGCTTGCAGCTTCATGAGCGATCTGACTGGGAGAAGCCCCTGTCAGTCAACCCCGGGGATTGGTGGCTTGCTTATATCACATATGTTGTTAGGCCACAGAAACCAATGTGCAGAGAAATTAAGCTAAATGTATCAATTAATTTTTGGGAAATCTGAGATGTCTAAGACCTGATTTCTTTTCCAATACTATGAATTAGTTTGATCTATGCAACACAGAATGGCTGCAGTCACATCTGACCAGCACCTATGTAATTCAAAAATCAGCTTTCAAAGTAGGCATCCAGAAAATGAGTTAAACAGAGCTTGTGACTGTTTCTGATGAGTTACATATAAAAAGCTTACATGATAATTCAAAGGCCATAATTTGAGTGTCTTTTCATGAAGATCAGAAAGCCTTGGAGCTATAGCAAGAAAGGTTACTAAACCTGTATCTTGTCAAACATGACTTAAACAATTTATTTCTGCTTCCCCCTAAAAATTGCACTCTTGGAAATAGTCAAACCCATTTTATTGAAATTAGGGATAACATATAATTCAGTCCACAAAAGAAAACAGTAAACAATCCAAGCAATAATAATTTGTCAGTGTCAGAAGTGAAAAGTGGGATTGTGCAAAAGACTTCAGTGAACAGTGGTTAGCAGGAGAGCTTATTGCAATGCCTGCAATAATAGACATCTCAGAAATCACCTATCTCAATAGCAATAATGAGAGTAAAAAGATCAGTAAATTATACTGCAAATACAAAAACAGAGAGAAGGGATGCTATACTTCTCTCTTTCCCCTGTGTTCAGATAGGAATGACTACGTTCACTATTGAGACATTTTTGTGTAGGCCTGCAAAGCTTATCCTCCAATGGATAATTGATTTGCTCACAGGGATTATAGCACTATACACAGAGCCATTTGAGGATTGCAGGTCAGCAAGTTAATTCTCTGAAGGCTACTCAAACTAAAATTTTGCTTCAGGCCTCATAAGTTTGCTAGAAGGAAAATATCATGGGAAAACACTGCATTAATTTGCTTCCTTTCACTTTTATATCACACAGTCTTCATTCTCAAATAAAGTTGCACTGAGCTTCAAGGGCTGGCAAATAGAAACAAAATGCCAACCTCCAAATAAAGCTGTATTCTTTCTTCTTCATATTTTACCTGGCACTGACAAGAGTTTCCCAGGATGAAAAACACTTGTACAGAGCCTGTGCTTGAGAGGATGCACAAGTGCATGCTATGGAAAAGTGGGTAGTAAATCCACTTGTGGGTAGGAAGTTTCAAATATGTTTTATCTTTCCTTTCCTGCTTAAAAATTTGGGGAGCCAAGAGCAATGAAAAACAATGTTAACTCAGGTTTGCCTCTTCCATCTGCAATCAAAGCTCACCTGTGAAGTGGACCTGATGCTTTAATTCTTGGGCTTAAGTAGTTTAATTGACTATTATAGAAAACTGGAATGAGGAAGGGAGGCATTCCTGTTGCCTGGACTTTTGTTTCAGTGGAGAAATTGAGCTGACTAACTTGCTAGTTTCCCTGTTCACACCCCTCGGCAGACATTCAAACAACAAGGACACAGTTGGGTCTGCTTTGGAATGTTCTCCATGTCTCTTCGTGTGTTTAGTTACAAACTTCACTGAAAACCTGCTGTCAACAGCAGTTTACCATGCAATACTGAATTTCTAATGAAAAGATAGCTTTGGAAGAAAAGCTTTCTGGGCATTTTTCTTCTATGGACAAGGTAGCCTTTGGGTAGAAAAAGCTGGATTCTAAAAGGCTGGGATTTGAGAATAGATAGTGACATCCTTAGAAAAGACTGTCTAGGAACAAACTAATGTATGCTCCTCATCCAAAGGGGAAAAAATAAGTAACTAAAAAGTCTTTGAAGAAAATACAGTTTTGGCTTGCTGAGGAGAGGCACCTAAGAACCAGATAGTTTCATTTAAAATAGTTAGCTTGAAGGTAAGATTGCTTTCATTGTCCAAAGCCCTGAACTAGAAAGCCTTTAACAATATGAAGAACTTCAAATTCAGACATTGATTCAGAATGTCAATATTCTAATTACCTCTTACAAATTAGGCTAAGTTCCCCAGGCAAATAAGTAAAAGAGAAAACAACTCCCACAAAAGAGAATAACGTTTCTTTCTTTTCTTTTTCTTGGTCTTTTTTTTAATCCAGTGTGAACTCATCTGTTATCATGACTTTGCATTTGTTAAAAATTTTGAAAGTATTTTCCAAGAAGTCTCACAAATTATGATAATGCCATGGTTAGAATGCTTGGAGTTGCCTAAATTCCTCCAGTCCCTAACTTTTTAAAGGAACATTTAATGTGAAAGGAAACACAAGAGGAGCATCCTGTTCCAAGTATTGAAGAAAGACAGAACAGTAGTTCCCTTTGCTACAGGTAGCTCATACAAGTAGCACCCTGTTGTTATGAAGTGACAACCCAAAATAACACAGCTGAAAGTTGCTTTGCTGCATAATCTGTTATGTGGGACACTTTGTACACCATATAGTTAGAGAGGTGGACCCTTCAGACTCAGTGTTACCATCTACAGCTTGGTTCTGTGGTGCTAGACAGCAGTTTGCTAGAGCCTGGCAGAAAATGGAGAAGCTTATTTAATTCAGTTCGAAACCACCTGACCATCCCAGCATATTTCTAGGCTTACACTCTCGGGAAGGTGTAGTAACTGCCTGGAGTTTCTCAACAGCAGCTTACACACTCTGCCTCCAAAGTTGTCCAGTAAGGTTTTTATCTTCCAAAAAGGAGGATTAAGCTTCTACGAAGCCAAGACATTATTTCTGAGTTGAGGTATCATAACATAACCCACCCCAGCCAGGTTTGAGGTTGAGCTGCAGGTGTGGGATGTATTTTGCAAGTGTCTCTCACTGTGATGGTCTGAATTTATAATGGACCCAAAGATAACTTTTTGTCTCTGAATTAAATTTATGCTTTCTTCATACAGAACAAATGCAACAACCTAAGATTAATGAGCAGCTTTTCACAAAAAGTGATATAATTCTGAAGTTCTAACCATAAAGTATAATCATGAAGGAATGTCTGACTAAATAAACAAATATCATCTATGATTTTATATGCCTGACTGCATGTTTTAGTGGGTCTTGGCAGGTGTAAGATTATCTGTGACCATGATAAAGAGTGACTAAAACAAAATTAGAAATTAATAAAAATAAGTAGAGCATGTGGGCATTATGTCACCTTCATTTAATGCTCTCAGGAAAGAGGAAAGTATGGCAGGCTTCTGGGGACCTTGTAAAATCTCTTTTCAACTGTGTCATGCAACACAGGAAGTTAAAATGTAGGTAGAAAACCCTATAGAATGTAAGATTTATTTGGAAGTCTTATCACAAAGTTTGAAGCTAAAAATGCATAGTCAACCTTAAATTTGGAGGTTTTCTTTCCTATACTTGATTTACAATTATAGATATTTTTCTAATATCTGTATTCACTTCTATTGCTTTTTAATATACAGTCACAATAGTTGGCTGCTACAGGTTTGATCCTGCTGTGCATGCTACTGGATGTGTTTATTTACTATGATAAGCAAACTTAACAAAGGTGTCAGGATGCTGATTTATGGTAGTGATAATCTTGATATTATCATTTTCTTTGCACATGGGGAGGCACTGCCTGCACAACATCAGCTGCTTGCAAATTAATTCCTGCCTGCACCCATTTCCCTAGGGCATAACTATCCCTCCCACCCCTAACCTCAACCCAAGAGAAGATTTCTTGTAAAGCAGATTCAATTGCAGCGAGACTGCTGCTTCTCCAGTCCCACTGCAGTCATCTGAGAATCAGGGGGTGAGGAACACATGGTTAGAGAAGAGGAGCAAATAGATCCATCTGCTCTGATGGCAGATGTGTGGTGTGAGCTTTTGAAAACCATGTCTACTACTTGTTCTTCCCTGAGCTCACGGGGAGAGTGAGTGAATGGGCAGCATTCACAATCCATATACTGAACCAAAACTGGGCTGTTTCAGAAAAGATGTTGAGCAGTTATGCAAAACCAGAAAAATGAAGTTATGTTCCCCTTGGAAATATTTTTACACTTGGAATAGAAGATAATTGAGCATTTTACATGGTTAAGAGCCTAGGTTTATGCTTATAGCATGTTCTTCTAACAGCGTCTATTTGTAGTTTTTGATTCATGTTTTGTGAATACATATTGGTTTAAACAGAGACTCCAGAATATTTAACTGGCAAAAGAACCTATATTTGCAAAGTTACTTAGGGATGACCAGTTCAGGATGGATCTGATTCACCATAAGTGCAAGAAGAACTGGTAGAAAGAGTTCAGGTTTCCTCAGTACTCTTATAAATGAAAGACTATTGTGTTGGTGAAGGGCTGTGTGAGGGCCTACGAAATTGTTTCTCATAATACAGATGAGGAAAAGGAGTAAATTCCTTCCATTCATAACTTTTCCCTTGAACTTTTAATGATGCAGTTAATGTGAGGCCTGATATTCAGCGACTCTTACTTCAGAGTCATCAAGAAAAAGTACACAGTTGCTTTCAATCATTCCTTAACTGTTTCACTGTTGTATACTTTGGGTCTCTACAAGAAATTACTTGGTTTCCATTCGTGCTCTATCATAACTTATAGTTCAAGGTTTTTAAAAATAATTCTCCTGGCCAAGTGCAGATTGCAAACTGTTACATAATGCTCTAGTGACGTAGTAGTGGGATTTTTCCAGCATTGCTGAATGGGTCATTGTTAACATTTGGGGCGTGATTTGCAGCAACTCTTGAATAGCTGGGTTATAATATTAGCAGTACTACCTCAGTATCCCATCTTGATGTTTCATGAGTTCAGCTGATTTTTTTAAGTTGAACATCTATTCTAGTCAGGTTATAAGTTCCTCCTTCATAATTTTCATTCCATGAATCACTGAAACAAGCCCCAACTTGGTATGAATCTTCTACTTGCCACTTGCTTACAAAGACATAATTGGCACTGTTTCATCAGTTAAGCTCAAGGGTTTAGCTGGAACATTTCACCACATTCAACAAAACCCACCTGGCCTCCAAGTTTCAAAACTTATTAGCCCATGATTTTTGAAGATCCTCAGTAAGAAAGAATGATCTAGCTTCACTATAGCCTCTAATGGTTCCTTGATCTGCCAGCTATAGCAGTCTGTATAAGTTTCTGGACTTCAGTTTTCTTTATGAAAATTTTACTCTTAAGTGAGGGGTTCTTCAGCTTGACTTTATAAAAATGTCCTTGTTCAGCTAAGCTTTATTTTACCCATCATAACTAGTATCACAGTTTACAACTTCTATCCTAACTCAGACAATCTTTGACTAATCATTCTAATTCTCATTTCTCCTCTTTTGTGGGTATTTTTTTCAATTAGGTCAAAATAAAGTGAAGGTAAAATTTTTCACTCTGCTTCAAATCCTTTTTTTTTTTTCCTGCAAAGGACTTTTCCACTTGCAGACTTTCCTTTTCCATTCAAGAAAAACAAGTGTGAGATGAACGAAAGACCACATGAATTGTAGCTGTGAAAATAACAGCAGTGAAAGTCAAGCCAAGTTATTATTATGTTTTCTACTTGTTTGAACAACCATGGTTTGCCTAAACTGGACTACTTTTCTTTTTTCACTAGTTGCCTTCAATTACCTGAATGCCAATTTACTCAAGGCAATTAACACATCTCTAAAAGTTAGTTTGGGTAGATATATTTCAGTATAAGAATTCTTATGTTCCAACTCAGTGAGATCCAAGGAAAAAAGCATGAGTGTCTTGGAAATATTTAGTTTAGCTTAATTTTTTATTTTTTTTTAAATAGAGGAGTTGGTAGGCAGTAAATTAAAACTTCCATGAAGAAAAATAGGTTTAAAACCTCTCCAAAGCTTAGCCCCTTGAGCATGTCTCATTTTAGACAAAGGGTTCATAGTTGGAGTGATGGAAAAAGAAAGCACAAAATTAATAAAAGTCACTAAAATGTCACTGTAGTTAGATGTAAAAACCTGGCTGTATTCTGTAGAGCGTTGTATAGGCTTATGAAAGAGGACCATGACTGGTGCAAAGGTCTTTGATATCAGTTCAGCGCTATTGAGACTTATGGAAGGAGATCTGTTTACCTGTTTGCTAGGGCTAGAGTCTGTCCTGTTGTCTTAGGTTGAAATTGCAAGATGTGGCTGGGGGTGTGTATTCTATCTGCCATCTGTTAGCAGTGGGGCAGTTATCTTCTGCTAATTGGGCCTGTTTAAGCCAGGTGGGGAGGTTTTCTTTAGCTCTTCCATGACGCATCCTCCCTCTGGGGAGATATCTTCTGTTAATGGGCCATCGAGTTTCACTGCATGACTGATAAAATTACATCATCCCATTGTGAGAAGCTCCACCCAGGGGGAGGAGCCAAGCATTTCTATCTGGATATAATCTGAGACTGGAACACCACAACCTTTTCCCACTGGATTCCCAGAGGAGCAGCTATCTTCTCCACTGAATTCCCAGAGGAAGACCAGGGCCATTTAGATCACCACTGGACCTTCAGAGGAAAAATACGCCCTTCTACAGGATCACTGCTTTAACAGACCCATGTTTGTCACTCCAGGAGGACTGCAGCATCATTTAATCAGACTGACCCACAGGGTGTCAGGTTGCATTTTTGACTCTGTCAGTGTTGTTTTGCATTACTGCATTTTTATTTTTATTTTTCCTAATAAAGGACTGTTATTCCTACTCCCATATCTTTACCTGAGAGCCCCCTTAATTTCAAAATTATAATAATTTGGAAGGAGGGGATTTACATTTTCCATTTCAAGAGATGCTCCTGCCTTCCTTAGCAGACACCTGTCTTTTCAAACCAAGACACCTATACAGTGCAAGCCCAAGAAAATTTGTGAAGCAGAGCAAGAGATTTTTTTTTAATACAATTGGCAAGGTAAGATTATTCCATACAGATGGAACATATTTCATATTTAAAGAAGCTGGAGAGTCACAATTTAAGGCTAAACTATGGAACTGAACTTTCCTTTACAAAAGCAGATTAAAAGCAGCGAATGGCTTAGTCAGAAAACCACAGTTACTTGTTCCAGAAAGGAGTTGAGCAGAATTTAAGTAACTTAACCACAGCCTTGGACACCTGATCATAGGAGTCCAGGTACTGTAAAAATCACTGTTCCAAAACAGAATCATTGACTTGTGATCAATGGAGCACTCTTCCAACCCTGGCTGATCTACCTCTGAAAATGCCAGCTGAAAAAAGTCCCCTTATATTTTTAAATAGGGAACCTGAACATGCACTGTAGAAGACTATGGACAGTCTTTTGTGTCCTTTAGAGGAAGTATGCTTGCAATTCCTTTGCTCTGGATACCAGTTCACACAAGCTACTGGTTCCATACATGCTGTCTGTATGTTAAAGGATTTTTGGACTTCAGCTTCTTTTATGATATCTAAATTTCTGTGACTTTTTTGCTTGGGCTATGGGTGTTTTGCTTCCTATCATTAAATTAAGCAATCAGTAGGCAGGTTTGTCAGAAGGATGTCACTTGCATGAAGCTCAGTATGAGACAGTTAAGACTTCAAGAATATCTGTTTCTCTCTGGGTCAGTTATGATGCTTAGTTCTGGATATATCAAAGTAGATCTTGTGCCAGGTCCTTTTTACCTGAGCTTGTAATGTCAGAGGTAGATTTTGTTTCAGATTTCAAGGAAATTTCTGCTTTAAGTTTAATGCATAAAAAAAACAGAGCTTTATTAAAGTGGCTTCCTTCCCCCACCTGTCCATCTTTCCCCCCCTCTTATGGAAAGAAAGTATCCTTCTGCTGCTTGATTGACATTGTAGTTTTGGAGGGCAGCCCACACTGCTTGAACATGATCCTCACAGTGCGGGGACGCATGCTAGATTTCTTCCTAGTTATGCAACACACTGATTGTGTGCCAAAGCTGAATAATTGTCATTCACAGGGCCACACTGTGAAGTGTGAGGACTAATCTGGGGGCTACAGGGAGGCTAATTCAAGGCAGACACTCGGCCTCTGTGGAACACCCAGAAGGTGCCCAGGCAGAATAACAGAGACACCAGCTGAGCTCAGCCTTTCTTTCCACAGGATTTCCTTTTTCTACCACTCTCCTCTCCTTGAAATGAGTGAAAATGACTTTACAGGTTAGGTGCCAAGGGTCACTGGGTTTGCATTCAGTTGTACTTTCTACAGCCTGTTCAGGCTACTGTAAGGCGCTACTAGTAGTGTGGTTTGTTTTCTTTCTTGAATCATTAACTGACTAATGACTTTATACATTTTAACATTTAAGGTATTAACATTTAAGAACCATAAATACACCAGTAAAATGAACAACATGTTTAGCATCATGTAAGAATCAGAGTGCAACTGACAAAAGAATGGAATTATTTCCCCCTCTCATCAACCCTCCAATGACAGACCCTAATTGATAGCTCAGTGAAGCCAAAAGAGATTGCTGTCCCAGAAGTTGGGGATAGTCTCTCCGGACCAACAGGGTGGTACAGGGTCAGATCAGATTGTTCTTGATCTGAAGAATGTATAACAGTTGTCATTCAGAAATCACTTAGGTGCATTCTGCTCAGAAAAAAATTACACCCATCAGGCTGAAGTCCTACAACAGATCTGGACCTTTTGCTGTAGACAAAGGAAGAAAGGGTCTGGAAAGCAACTGCAAACATCCAGCCACATCACTGAAAGAACTCTTTGCTGGCACACACATGTTGGTTTCCAGCATTGCATATCCTGCCTCTCTTTCCAAACCCTCACCACCACGGACGAATGCTCTTGAGAAATTCAGCAGCTCCCAAGAGGACTGCATTATTTATGCCTCTGTTTGAAAAAGTGCACTAGAATAACAATAATAAGGCTAAAAACATAAATAAAATTTGATAATCAAGATGGTTTTTACTCTCCATGAACATAAAGTAGTAAGATGAAGAATACTTATGAGAAACCAAAAAAAGCTGAGTAGAAACTAGCCTTTTGAACAAAGGCTCAAAATAAATTCTCAAATGAACATTTGTAGCTGGAGGATACATAATATTTCATTATTACTGGGACTTTCTTTGTGGGGTCTTTTCTCCTGCAGAAGGAGGAAAAGGAAGGGTAGAGTTATTTAAATACCAAAATAAAAGGAATACATTGCATGTATCTGTCTTTGTGTCAACTTTCTTATGTCCCACATCATGTCACTGATACCACCATTAATCCCCTCATCTGATGGTATTTTGTTGGAATGAGTTAAATGTCTGCATTATTTTGTTGTTAAATGTCATGGGATTAGAGCAAATTATGTAAATCACCAGTTTTCTTAGAGATGCATTTTTGCAAATCTTCTTTGGTCACAAAATGAATTGAGTTACATGTTCTCTAAGACAAAAAGGTAGGATCCTTCTTTCAAACACAGGAAAGGAAATTTTACTTAGAGCATTTCAAGTAAGGCCACAGGGTGTTTCTCTAGGAAACCAAGGCTATTGGTTTCATAGGGAAATTAGTTACCTCCTTTCCTGTATTCATTTAGGTTAGCTACATATATGTGTGACAGTATATGAAGACTGAGGTTTTTTGACTTGCATATGAAAATCAAACATGAGTTTACCTGAGGGAAACTCCTAACTATTTCCTCTGCAATCCCCTGCCTGCTAGGTTATTGGCTATTTGTGACATCCCAGCTGCTCTTTGATTCCATGGTTTGCTCTAGCTGGTTTAGCACCATGCTACAACCTTTGGCTGTGGGTGTGTCCACACTCATATCCTGAACTTGAAAAGAGATTAATTTTGTCAGCTCCTTCTGCTTTCTTGGTTTTGAGAATGCCTCAGCAAATTTATGCTGTCAGCTTGGGCACTTGCTTGTTGTGAGGCATGCTCTTTAAAGAGCAGGACAACATAATACAATTGTAGAAGGAAAAATGTCTTAAGAGATTTTTGACAATTGGTTATTGTTCTTTTAGAAATCAGAGAAGTACTTTAATTATTTTCCGTATCCTACATGTTATGTCTCAACATTGAGGAATGAGAAAGCTTTTATTTTTTTACTGATCTTTCTCACTAAAATAGTCTTTTAGTGTTCCTAATGAGATGGTATCAAAAATAAGTTATTTTTGGCCTATGAAGTCTTGAAGATAATAGAAATCCATTTTCTTTTTCAGGAACAGAATTCAATACCTACATATTGATGTGCCTTTCTTGTTATCTGGCCTGTCCAGAGACAGATGTTCTGGGTTTTCTTCTGCTTTTCTGGAATTTGCCTCATTGCTAAGAAAGATGAGGTTCACTTAAGATGGCCTGCAAGACCAGGGAAGTTTACATTGTTTTCCAACAAATTTACCAGAGGGAAATCATATAAGTGTAAACATTCAGATTTTTGTGAAAGTGTGCATTTATTTCCCACAGAAAGAGAAATTTCTGAGCAGTTGTTCCTGATTTCTTTCTGCCTTAACTTCTATTAAATTTTGGCCTAAGTCAAAGAACTTTTGTTCCCTTGATGTTTTTCATCCATGGACATCCTCATCAACCACCATCGGCACTGGTGACGTCCATTTAATGACAATTTGTTCCCACTGAAGATGTATTGCTGTTTTTGTTTTGCTAAGGAGATTGTGCCTCTTGTGTTTTCACATTTTTGCTGGTGCAAACTATGGTAACCAAAGGAAGAATCCCACTGTCCATGTTCAATACATGGATAAAACCGTGCCTTTCACTCTCAGAGTTTTGTAGAGAATAAAGATAAGTTGTCACCAGTTGAAATGAGTTGATAAACAGTTGTCTTCTGCATCTTGACAGCATGAGGGATTCACTGTGCCTTAGCAGTAATCAGGCCCAAAAAAAGAAAGTTCTTCTTGATGGATTTGTTTTCAAACCTGTCCAACTGTATTTTTTCTCCTGGAACTCCAGTGGTATTTTTCTACCCATTGTCTTTTGTCCATCTGACAACTTTGTGGAGCTGGAAGATAGCATTACTCAGATTGGAAAGAACCATAATTTAATTCCTGCATTTCTACAAGAAAAGAAAAATAGCCCATTCTGACTGTGAGGTGCAGGGGGTTAGAGGAGCACATTCAGTCAGTTACCAAACTCAGCTGGAGGCAACTCTAGTAATCCAAACTTTCTGGGCTGCATGAACACGTTCCTCTGCAGTAACCCTTCATTTCACATTCCTATCTTTTTGGTCCATCTGTCTTTCTCTGTACAATTCCTGCATTCTTTGTTTATTTTCTGCGCTATTCAGTTTTTAAACTCGCACATTTTCCTTCATGTTCTTTCCTCCTTACTTGTTCTCAGAGTCCCATCTGTGAAATGGGACACAGTGCATAGTCCACTCTGTCCTCTCTGCTGAACTGCCTGATGTCTTCTGGTGAGTGAAAGATGATCTTTTGTTTCCAAAGCTTTATGCTGATGGATTCATGCCACTGCACAGAAATGAAATGCCATTCCGGCTGTCTCTGTTCTTTCACCCAATTTAAATAGCATGTAGTTCTTTCTTCACTGTCTAATGGAAAGTAATTTCCTGTTAAAGACGTGAGGAATTCTTGTTTACACTCCTTGCTCACTTTATGCAGGGAGAAGACAAGCTCTCTCACTTTGTTCATCCTTTCAGAACCCCAAGGTTTATTGGAAGGTTTCACTTCTGGTTCAAGTGTCTGCTTTCTTACACAGACTGTGATGAACATCTCTATGTACTGTAAGGTTTTTGCTTGCTTTATGTTAGGGAAATTATCTGGCTAAGGATTTCTGATTGCTAATTTCTTTTGAACAATAAGGGAAATAAATTTTTGGTTTCCCTTGAACTGTAATGAAAACTTTTCTTAGTTCTTATTTCATGGTTCTTTTACACACAGCTGAAAGAGTCCACACTTCTATCTGGAGACCTAAAGCAATTGCAAATACAAGGAGTATTCCCTGCCATGCCCCCTTACTGATTTTTCCAAAGTGCGTTACTCTTTCTTCTCTTGAAACCCACACCATATAAAGAGAGTTGAAATGAAAAATCTTTCTCATAGAGCTCAAGGATTCATTCTTCTTATCACTGTTTCAATTAGCATTGGCAACTGTTGTAAAAGATTATGGTTGGGAGGTTTTAATGTTTTCTTTGCCCATTTTTTAAACATTTTACTGTGCACAGTGCTGGTTTTCCCAGAAACACTGTGATGTTCCAGTTTTGACATTCAAGGGTGACCTCGAACTATAGTCGCAGATGCTTTACATACAAGTAGAAAAAAGTAGAACATTTAGGTTCATTTCTGTAACAGAGCAGCCAGTGCAAATGTGAAGTGTGGTGTGGTTGTTTTGATTTTGTATTTGCGATGAGGTTTTTTGGCATAGAATTTTTATATATAAGAAAGTAAAATTGTGGTAAGGTAGAAAATGCCATTGTGGTAGTGTATATGTATCTAGCTTGGCAGGAAAAAAAGTATTTTCTCAGTATTGCTGTGACACTGGGGCAAAGCTATTGCAGGATATAATTTTAATTATTCTGGAGAGTGTAAAAACAGCTGGCAAAATATCCAAAGTTAATATCTTGCATTATATAAATAACTGCTTTTATAGACCAAGGCTTTAAATAATGTTAAACATAATCCCTTGGGAAATCAGACACTGAATTTCAAAGCAGGTGAAGAATTAAAAAATGCCTTTTGTTACATTCATTGATGTATTTATATGAACAACTCAGATGGTCATCACTGACACAACTGCCTCTTACTTTCTAAAAGCCACTTGAACCTGTTTATTCCTTTCTTGCTGAACAAGGAGATAAAGGTTATGTTGGGAAAGATAGAAAAAATCAACTCCCTTTGTCTAATTTTTCCTTAGTCTGTTAAAATAACTAGTACTTGCTGACCCAAGCATTTCTTCCAGATCTGTACATGTGAATCCTGCCAGAGATGATAGTTACGGTAAAGTGAAGGAATAGAGTTCTTAATATCTTTGATTGCTATATTTTCTGACAAGTCAACTTTACATCTATGATGGTATTCCTTTCATGACAAGTGGTGTTTATAGGTAGCTTTGATTGGTAACTCCCACTTCTACAGCCTTCTTGAGATGAGTTGGTTCTAAGCTACTTTGGCCAAGTTGCAGTTTTCATGTGGTTTAGGGCCTGGGAGTAGAATATCCAGCACCAACTTAGATTCAGACCAGGTGGTATGCAGATTAACCTTTTATTTCAGAGACATTTGACATTATTTCCTGCTTAAATACATGATTCAGGTAAGCCCTGTCACAGGTTGATGCAGTGCTGGATTTTTCCTCCCAGCTAGCTCTCAGCACTGAGCCCAGAGAGTGGGTATGAGAGTTCCCAGAGAGCAGCACAGTCCGAGATACAGCTGTGGGGGCTGAAACTCTACAGCACAGATGGTTAGGCACCGAGAACAGGAGCAACAGGACAAGGGAGAGGTCTCTGGTGTGGTTTCCAAAGATTTATTCCATCCAAAAGTCAGGGACCAAAGACACAGAACAAAGGTGTACAGGGGCTTTTAAATGGGGCAGGTGCAAGGGGAGAACAAATCAGTGAGGGTACTTAGGGGGAGGGATTGCAGCTGTGGGGAGAAGGAACAAGGGACATCTGGAAACAGGAGCAGGACGGGGACAAGACAGACAACTAGGTGGGAAGAAAAAACCTAGGACCGATCCACCAAGACAATTGTTTAATCCCNCAACAGGACAAGGGAGAGGTCTCTGGTGTGGTTTCCAAAGATTTATTCCATCCAAAAGTCAGGGACCAAAGACACAGAACAAAGGTGTACAGGGGCTTTTAAATGGGGCAGGTGCAAGGGGAGAACAAATCAGTGAGGGTACTTAGGGGGAGGGATTGCAGCTGTGGGGAGAAGGAACAAGGGACATCTGGAAACAGGAGCAGGACGGGGACAAGACAGACAACTAGGTGGGAAGAAAAAACCTAGGACCGATCCACCAAGACAATTGTTTAATCCCAACAAACCATTGGGATTAAAAACATGCCACAACAACAGGTAGCCTTAAACATTTTTTTTTAATTTCAATAAAAAACTTACATTTGTATTCCAAGGAGCTACCTAGCTGTGAAAAGAAAAATCTTCTGGAGGTCACCCTCTGGGGCATAAGGATTCTCAGAAGCTGCTTACCCATAGCAGGCCTCCTCTTGATGTATATGTTCAGAGTCACAGAATTATGTGAGTCAGCAGTCACACTCCCCAGAACTGTCCAGCCAGGTTTTGGATGTATCTACAGATGGAGACTCAATCACTTCCCTGGGCAGCCTGGACCAGTGCTCAGTCACCCCCTTTACAGTGAAAAAGTGGTTCCTGATCTCCAGATAGTCTCCCAGGTTTCAGTTTGTACCTGTTGCCTCTTCTCCCATCACGTAACACCACTGAAAAAAGCCTCACTCTGTATTCTGAGGTGCACTGCTTGCTGCTGACCTCCAGCCACACTTCATACCACTGATCACCACCCTTTGGTCCTGAACGTTCAGCAAGTTCTGAGCCCGATTTACTGTCTGCCCATCCAGCCTATTCTTCATCAGTTTCCATATCAAGATCTTACGGGATACAGCGTCAAAATGCTCTCCTGACAGGTTGGCAATGTCTACTGCTCTCCCCTCAACTGCCAACCTGTTCAGTTTGTTGGATGTGGTGATTTCAGTGCTGGCCAATCACCAGTGCACTCACTTTCTGCTGTGAGATAGGAAGACAGGATTAGGAGAAAGCAAAAGCAGGCTAAAAACGTCAAGAGAGTATAAAGAAAGTTTTATTAACAGTAACTAAAAGGGAAAAAAAGTAGTAAGAATCAAAACAAACCCTTCAGAACACTTCTCCTTCCCCCACAACCTTCTCTTTCCCACGACAATGTAAAGAAACAAAACCCAAAATTTCCAATCAGTTTAACACCTTTAGAATGTATTTCTTCAGCTTACTTAGGGAAAGAAATCTCTCTTGCTAATGTTTTGAAGACTTCTTCACAAGAGGAAAAAAACAGTTCTTTTGTGGCTCTCAGTGTTCTCACAAACACAGCCGCCCGGGGAAATCTGTAGTCATGAAGCCCCTCCCATTTCACAAGCCTTCCCAGAGCTGTGTTTATGGGCCATGTCAACTTTGGAGTTACTGTTTTAAAGATGAGTTGTTCAAAAGCAAAACATTATCTATCTATCTATCTATCTATCTATCTATCTATCTATCTATCTATCTATCTATCTCATTATCTATCTCAAAAAATCATCTTTATCCCTGAGAACAGAGATCTTCTTCTCTCCTGGGGACACAGGGTCTCATTCAAACTCTTCAAACTTCTCATGGGATCACAGCTACTTCAACATCTGCTTACTTCATCATGGAGGCCTTTGCTTGAATTTGAACTCTTCATCTCCCCATTGTTTCATGGCTTATAGGGAAAAAGAGCCTTTTCTCCATAGCTGCCAAGAGGATTTCAGCTCCAAGATCAAGGCATCTTCTCATCCCTCCCATCTGAGACTTGACTTCTTCCTCACTGACCTCGATGTCTTCATGTTGCTCCTTTACATGCTTGTCTCTGGTTCCTTTCTCTCGCTGGAGAGAGGATTGAAGCCCTGAAGGGGTTAAGATCTCGCCAGGGCCTGCAGAGCTGCTCCCAGGGCTCTGCAGAGGTCACCTGATGCACCGGTGATTGTGGCAGGAGCTGCAGCTGGGACGTGTGGCTGCCATCTTGTCAGCCAGGCCAGAACTCAGCAGCAGCGTCCCAGGAGAGTGGCAGGGGGGAGAGGGGCTCCTCCTTCCCCCTGTCCGATGGTTGCGGCATCAGCAAGGCCGGCTCCACCCGGTGCCTCTGTGGCACCTCCGGCCCTGCCCGCCGCTGATGGAGGGAGGGGAAGGGGCCCAGCCCTGGCAGGGCCGCCCGGCCTGGCTGGCTGAGAGGGGGCCAGGCTGACTCAGCAGATGTTACCGCGCTGCCGCCCAGGAGGAAAAGAGGAAGTTACCGAGTTTGTTTTCATCTTTTATGTGAGAGTTTCATAGAGACATGTGCAATTCCCACTGGCTGGAAGTTTTGCATCACTTCCCTGAAACACTTCCCATTTCAAACTATGACATTGGAGAAGGTTATCGGGTTGGTCAAGTATGATTTCCCCTTTGTAAATCCATACTGACTACTCCCAATTGCCTTCTTGGTCTCCATGTGCCTGAAAAGCATTTCCAGCATTAGTTGTTCCATGAGCTTACCAAGAACCAGGTAAGGTGAGGTGAGGCTGAACAGCCTGTAGTTCCCTGGGTCTCCCTTCTTGTCCTTTTTAAAAACAGGACTCACATTTTCTTTCCAGTCACCAGGCACTTCTCCCAGTTGCCATATTGTTCAAAGGTAATCGGGTATGTCCTTACATCTCATGACAAAAGATGTCATTACATCCCATAGCTCCCATAGTACTTGTGGGTGCATCAAATTGGGGCCCAGGGATTTACATATGTCCAGTTTGCTTAAGTGTTCTCCGACCTGATCTTTATCCACCAATAGCACATCTTCCTTGCTCCAGACTTTTCCCTTGGTCTCTGGGGCCTTGGGATCCCTGACTGCAGTCTTTGATGAAGACTGAGGCAAACGTGTCATTTAGTACCTCGATTTTTTCTAAGTCCTGTGTGTCTTTCCTATCCAGCATCATGTCTCTGCCTGATTGGATACTGTCCTATGTCCTCTCAGGTTGCTTGTCTCTACTGCCACCTTTTGTATACTTCTTTTTCATATCTAATCTTTGCCAAGAACCTCTTGTTCATCCATGCAGGATGTTCTGGCATTTCTTCCAGGTTTGCTGCTTGTTGAGATAGGCCACTCTTGAGCTTAAAAGGGATGATCCTTCAATATCAATATTTGCTTATTTCCCATCCAGGGCCTAATGTGAGGTCAAAGACTACTCTCTTGTTGATGCACTACATGATCCCTAAGCCAGGGTATATGCAAGTGGGTCTCACAGCTGTGTCTCATTCTCCCAGACTGGTCCAGCCTGCCCTGAAGCCAGAATCGAGGACTTCTACCTTTCTGCCTTGAAAAGAAGGGCCTAAATCACCATGAGCTTGTCAGCCTTGCTGTCTTCCGAGGCTGCTCAGGTCACACAAGGACATGAGGTCACACAAGGACACTGGTTTTCATAGATCCATGCCTCCATGAACTAACCAGCTGTGTGGGCTGACCTGTGCGTGCTGGATGAAGGAAAGGAGAAGGAAGAGGAAAGAGGAAATGAGCAGTAGAATGGTGGTATAACTAATCCCTCACACAGATATTGGCATTCCCAATGTCAAATAAAAAACAACTGTTACCTTAAAGTTGGAAGTCATCTTATGTGGTCTGTTTTCCTGGCACTTTAACAGTAGGACAGAAATAGCTGAAAACTGAGAAGAATATTTTCATAAGTACTTGATCATATAGAAAGATACATGGTTTGTGTTAGAAAATACACTAAAGAAAGGTACTAGGACTCCTGCTATCCTGACTCATTCAATTTCTATTAATGACTCTCAATGACAGGATTCATATTTTAGATCTAAAAGCAATGATTAGCTCAAAGATTCTAAAGAGCATAATTTTAGAAAATTCAGGGAAACTCTGAATTGTTTCTTAGACTTAAAGGATTAAGTTGATTTTAATAATATTCCTATTGTCATCTAAACAGTTGTGGGCTTATCTGAATCTAGCATCTGTTCATTCAATTTTCATAGCAGAGCTGGAATATAATGTCTCTCTTTATTGGAAATGTCTACAGTATCAACAACAGCACAGGGTTATGATTATTAAGATCAATGACTGTTAAATCTTGATTTTTTTTCTTTTAGTGATTTAACAAACACAAATTCTGTCTGATATGGAAAGAAGATTCTCATTGAATTAAATTAAGTTACCCAGATAATTAATTTTTAGAGAAAATAATAGAATTTTATTAGTGTGAGACATTCCAGTGCTTTGCAATTGTGAGTGAAAATTTTGTTTCATCTTGACAGTGAACATTAGTTGTGTTCTAAGTGCTTTCTACCGTACATTCAAAACAAATTTTAAATTGTTTCATGGGATAGGTACTCAAAAAGCAAATTCCTGCTCCACAGAGTATGGACTGTTACAGAGCACTCTGTTGTAAATGGTTAATAAATGAGAGGCTGGGGTGCTGAATTCACATGTACTCCAATCTTGTCCTGCTTTGGACATCTTGTCCTGCTTTGGTCAGATCTAGGCTTCTCTTGAATGAAGACCGTTTCAAGCAAGTGGAACCAAAGTTTTCTTCTTTGGCCTACTGTCCTTTAACAACCTACAAGAGCGGACACTGTCTAACTCAATTACGTGTGACCTGGGACTGATTTAATTCAATTCCACAATGGCAGAGAACCAAGTGCTGGACACCAACAAACCATTATTCCCACTGAAAAAATACCCTTGTGTGGTACTATTCTTTGAGGAAGAACAACATCTGATTTCATGCTTCTGTAGCAAAGAGTCTGGCATAAATTTGGCCTGGATTCATTCAATCAATGATGTTGACAAACTACAGAAGCTGTTGCCATTTGACTCTTATGAAGTGAAATGTAAAGGGTAGTTAGTTTTGTATACAGGACTCAAAATCTTCTTTGCTCTCTTTTAAGGATCCACATGGGTTTTTCCGGGGTAAAGAGAATCTCTTCCTGAGAGTGGCATAGATATATAATATATGGATTTTGTAAAAACAGTAACAGCTGTAAAAATTTAATGGATTTTATGCATATGGACTGTATGATCTAACTGTGTGAGAAATTTTGTACCAAATGCAAACGGAATTAAATTAGGAAGATATAACAAGGCACATGCTAACTGCAATAAACTTGCCATTGATTATAACAGCACATTTAATTTTAAATAGGAAATGGCATGGGAGAAGTGAAACAAAGCAGTGGGAACACATCTAAGCCATTAACTTTTTAATTAGTGGCTGGTCAAATTATACAATGGCTAGTCGAATTAATGAAAAATTGTGGATGATCAAACATCAGGTGTGTTTGCATTACTAAATTCAAAAGTATAGATGTACTAATGCAAATTTCTAACACCTACTTAACAAATGAAAACGAGAGGACAGTTCTCTGTCTTTTAAAAGTGTTTGTATTTTCCTGGGGGTTTTTGTGCATTTGGGTGAAAAACTTTGAACAACTTCTTGATGCTGTTTGCTTGAGGTTGAAAACTGATGCAGAATTAAATAGTAGAGGCTGTTAGTCTTGGAGGTTCCCCCAGCTAAGGAGAAAGGGGTAAGTATATGTGATACAGGGCAGGCCTCCTGGGGGGCACCTGGTTGTGCCTGAGACTTCCGCTTCTATGATACAACAATCTGAGCACAATCCTAGATCTGCTCACTCAAAAAAGCATTTAAGCATGTTTTGTCATGGACTTTGTACATGGAACTGGATGTTTTAGCAAGTACAAGCAAACTGAAACAGAGATAAGGATTTTATCCTGCATTCATTGAAATCATCACTGGTTCTCCTGAATTCATTAGTGCAGAAGCTAGTTCTAAAATATGTATTAGGGGGATGAATGCATATATAATCATTATTTAATAAAAGGGGGAAAACCAAACCAGACAAAAAGGTTTTCTAGGGTTTCTTTCATGCTACTCCGGCAAAGTGCTTTTCCAAGATGCTGCCCTTTTTATACATGAGCTTAAATCAGTGGTTAACCCTCAGCATTGGACACTGAAATGTGAGTAGTAAGGGCTGATAAATGTGAGCTTCATCATTAGTTGCTTTTCACTTTCTCTTTGCATAACATTTTGAGAAGTTTTGAATTATGCAATGACTTGTGCTTTGCCTGAACAAGACCACCCACTACTGTGATATGATAGCTGCAAAGAGATTTAGTGGAAGCTGTTGCACATAAGTGAAAAGTAAATGAAATATTAATGATGTCATCTAAAGAAACAATGCATTTAATTTGTGAAATATTTTCATCACTACAATGAAATTATAATAGTAAAAATAATAAACTTTAGAAATATTAGATTCTTAAATAATCAATCCCACTACATTGGGCAGTGTGAGTTAGTGATTATGTGGTTTGACCCTCATATGGTACATCAATCATGGCAATGCTCTTTCCCTTAGCATCCAAGTAAAACCACTACTTCCCACGCAACATGTCATTACCATCACAATAGGATCTGCTTGGTAATAGCATTTGGAAGGGATCCTTCACTTTAAAGCACTGTTTGAAATCAAAGCTCCCTTCCTGTTGCAACTTAGCTTTAAAACAGACGTCTAGTGATCCTGGCAAATACAATGCTCTTTTTCTTTACCCTCCTCAGTTCTGATTACATTCATTGCCTTTTGGCTATATTTTTTAAATGGAAAACCAAAAAAGAGGTTTTCCAGATCTTGAAATGGCATTAAATTCTAAATTTTAGAATGTAAAAAAGAAGAATTTTCAAATTGATATTTGCCTTTGTAATTTTGAAACCTCCATAGTATGTTCCTTAATTGAAACCATCCAACAAACTGCAAAAATCTCCAAATAATTAAACTGCAAAGTTCTACTTTAATACAGCTGCATTATAAAGTAGTAAGCTGCAAAAAGGAAAAATCCAGAAAACACACTAACTCCACCTGTTGTGGTAAACAGTAGCAAATGGTATTCACTTACAGCTTTCACTGTTTGCCAACAAATTGTGCAAGAATTTAATCTTTTTTCCTTAATTTTATATACTGAGTCATTAGTTGCTAAGATTTGTACCCTCTTACATATTCAAAGGCTAATGTTGCAAAAGAAGATAGTTTGCTATTATGTTTTGATCTTTCAGTACACATGGCTGCTGGTTTTTGGCCATTATCTAACCAAGAGTATTAGAAGTGAACCCAGCACTGTGCTATGTGGGAGGTCCACAAACATAATGGAAATAGTTATCTTTCTTAATTAAAAAGGATAAATATTTCCCTCCTTTCTCATGCTACAGCTGTTCTCCTAAATAGGATAAAATCCCCACTGGGCTATTGGGACAACCTAGCTAGAGGGAATCATTTGTGTCTTAGGAGGGAGAGGGCATGCCTGAGGACATTCCCGTTGTGCCATGTTTAAAGTTGTGTCAGTCTGATTCCTAGCTGGAGCTGGATGCTACAGGTCAGTGACCTCTTCTGAAAATATCCAACCACTGTGAATTCACATAAAGCTTCCACACAAACTTATCTGCTGGTCAGAAAAATAAAAGAAATAGCTTAGGATAGTAGAAGCTGCTATAATTTTCACAGCTATGTATTAAAACTGCACAGTCAGCTTATAAATGGAATTTGAATTTGTCTGGTCACCTGCCACTGGCCTGTCTTCTCCACTTGGTGATTACTGAATTTTCATAGGTTTATGTGTTCTATTTTTGTTTTGGTCATTTGTTTGGTTGGGTTTTTTGTTGTTGTTGGGGTTTTTTTGTTTAAGTCCTCCACATTGTTACCCAGGTCACTGGGTGCAGCAGTAGGCTGATTTAGTTGGTGAAAGCCCATACTTCTATACCTAGACCTATAACAAAATTGTGCACCAGGACAAGAGTCTGTACCTGCAGACGAAAAAGGATACAAGCACAAAAATCAAATCAGGTTGTGTTTATTGCTACAGTCGTAACTAGTGCTGGTTCCATAACAATGTATTAATGGGCCTGTCTCCATGACGGGGTATTTTGGGGTTATCTTTTGTTTATTTGTTTGGGTTTTTTTGTTGTTAGGTCTTTACAAACAGCAGAACATTTGTCTCCATGTGACATGTCTAAGGACTGAAGAGAAAGCAACAGCTTTCTGTCGCCAAACAATTGTGAATGGAATTATTTCCTTACTGCATTCTAATATTTATAAAAATAATGATTTTCTATAGTTTCCATTAAAGAGAAATGCCATGTATTTCATTGCTATTATCTAAAATTACTTGGATACTTAGAGGTAATTATTTCGTCAAACAAAGAAAATGAAAGGAAAGCTTACTTAAGAATCTGTTGTTAGCTACGAGTGTCTTCTCTGTAACCTTCCTGAAGAAAACCTTCCTATGACTACTGAACCTGAGCCTAAGAATAGGGGAGCGCTGCCTGGCTAGTGGGTGCTGATGGAAAGTGCACTTACCAGACTCTTGGGAAACACAGTATAAACCCATATTGGTGAAGGACTTAACCCTCAGGGGAGCTGGTCTAAGGGATACAGCCCTCGAGAGTTCCCGAGCAAAGCACTCTCTCTGTATAGCTGTGAGAGGGCATAGCAGCCAGAAAAACACCATGTGCTGTTAAGGACATCACACTAATCTGCCCATTCACTGCAGTCTTGGATATGAAATAGTGAGTGCTGCAGCTGGACAGGGAGTTATTTCAGCAGTTTCAGCATAGAGGCTATTGCTGGCATATTCTGGGAAAAAGGCAGTATTGCCTAGAGGATTGTTTAGGTTTTCCTAATCCATTTCCAAAATGTTTTGCTCCACTTCCAGTGCATTTCTCCTTGTTTAAACTTATTTATTTGACTTGCTGCTTATAGATGGGAAAGTATGGCTCATTGAGTACCTTAGCAATATAGGATTGCCAGACTGCTGGATAATGGCTTGAGTGCTTCATTTTGCACCTTTCAAAACTCTGTTGCTATTGCCTCAGCCCTGCTGCTTGCTAACCAGTGTCTGGCCGAAAGGTTAGGTTTGTGAAAAGACAGGTCAACAGTGGAGGGTAAATTGGGTAGTTTGCACCTCTTGTGGTTTTTCATGAAATTTGCCTTGTGTGGATGAATTGTCAGGGAAAAAATTACCTGACCTGAAAAAGGCATAAGCTGGGAGATGATAGGCTGCTGACAGTTAATTGGGGTATGCAGGGCAAAGTTGACAGAAGAATTTCGTAAGGATCCAACATGACTGAATGACTGGTCAATAAAATAGCAGATTAAATTCAGTGTGGACAGAAATATAGTGATTCACAGAGCAGTGAAAAATAATCCTATCTCTACCTCAGCTTAAGGACAGTAACAGCAGAAGGACACTGGCCTAGTCAGATCTTTGCTTCAACCTAGTAAATCTTCTCTATTTTTCCTTTTCCTGGTAAGAGTAGGACTACAAAGACTGTCCCTTTTTTCTCTGTAAACTATGTGAATTCACAACAATTTAAAAAAGTAAAAAAAAAGAAGGAAAAATAAAGTGCCTGATGCTGGCTCCATAGAGAGTCACAGGCTTCAGTTAAAAGTCATAGAAAAGCTTGTGCAAATCAATTTCTTCTTGCAGAACCTTTATTGTTCTCTTCTTTGTGCTCATCTTTGTGGGAGAAGGAAAGTGGAGCAGAGGGTGTCTTTTCTATGTCATGTGTCTCAGCATCTGACTTGAGGAATTTACATAATTCTTCTTTTGCCTCAATTCAGAGAAGAGAAAGAAGGGAGTATCTAAACCACGGTGACATCCTCTGGTATACAGACTACCTCACTGCCTTCAGGTCTTTGTTTGAAAGCAAGAGTACTTGTGTACAACTGGACTAGGGATAGAGTGATGCCTACAAGAATAGCCAAAGCAAAAACTAAGTTGGTTCAAAAATCATGTAGTGTTCTCGGTTTAGGAGGTTTGTAAGCTGAGAGTCAGAATACATTAGCTAATCCAGAGAGTAGCATTTACACTGGCTTTTCTGGCCTCCTCAAAGAGGAATTTGTACAGTCTACTCTTATATGCTCTTAAAGTCTGTGCTTATATTCTAGGACTCTGAGTTTAGTCTGTGTTAGAAAACTTGGGCTGGACAATGAACTCTTAAAAAGAGCACTCCAGCCATTTCAAATGTTCAATCTTGAGTGCCATTTCCTTTCTCTAGAGAATGTGGTTTTCCTAGATACAAAGTTTAGCATGAGCCTCAATGTGGCAGACCACTAAGGTTAGGATCATGACTTTTATCTTTAAAAAACATTTTATAGCACTCTTAGCAGCAATCAATACTACAGGATAGAATACTTTATGATTTATTGCAGTCACGAAACACACACTTACATGCAAGGGACTGAGTACATCCTCAGTTGTTTTGCAGATGACAAGCTGGGTGGGAGTGTTGATCTGCTGGAGGGTAGGAGGGCTCTGCAGAGGCATCTGAACAGGCTGGATTGATAGGCCGAGGGCAATTGGATGAGATTCAACATGACCAATTTCCAAGTCTTGTACTTGGGTCACAACCCCATGCAGAGCTACAGGCTTGGGATGGAATGGCTGGAAAGCTGCCTGGCAGAAAAGACTTGGGGATGCTATGCTGGTCAAGAGCAGCTGAACATGAGCCAGCAGTGTGCCCAGGTGGCCAAGAAGGCCAATGGCATCCTGGCCTGTATCAGCAACAGTGCAGCCAGGAGGACTGGGGCACTGCCAGTCCCTTGCACGTGCCTTGAATATTGTGTTCAGTTTTGTACCCCTTACTTCAAGAAGCATCTGAGGGAGTTGGGATTGTTTAGTCTGGGGAAAAGGTGTCTCATGGGAGACCTTATTGCTCTCTGCAACTACAAGAAATGAAGGTGCAGCCAGGTAGGGTTGGTCACTGCACCCAAGTAACAAGTGATAGGACAAGAGGAAATGTCCTCAGGTTGTACCAGGTGAGGTTTATATTGGATATTACCAACAAATTCCTCATTGAAAAGATTGTCAAACACTGGAATAGACTGCTTGGGGAAGTGGTTGAGTCATTATTTCTGGAGGTATCTAGAAAATATGTAGATGTGTCACTTAGGGACTTGATCTAGTGGTGGACTTGGCAGTGATGGATTGACAGTTGGACTCAGTGACCTTAAAGACCTTAAAGGTCTTTTTCAATGCAAAAAATTCTATGATTCTAACTTTATGCATGATAGAATTTTCCAGCCACTTCAGTGTAGGGCACCAAAGCATAACAACCATTAGTAGGATATGCTGATTTTCTCCACAATTCTCTTAAATAGGTTTTTTTGGGGTTTTTTTGCATTCATTTACTGTTCCTTTTTTGAGGGAAGTGTGAGAATTTTTTAATGTGATGAAAAAAATTAATTTAGTATTTAATCGAAAGTCATTGCTGTTCCTTTGTAATGTAAGTTTTCATTGATGTCTTCATAATAGATATACTAGATAACCAATGTGTATCTGATGTACACAAACACAAAAAATTGATGACATGACAAGTGCAAGTGTGTTTCTAATTGTAGTGGGAGTTTGAATTGGCTTCAAGTTATAATGTTTATGCAATAAATTATTAGAGAGGCTAAAGCATTGCCAGTAGCTGGACCTGCTATTATTGCATAGAAACCTAGCTCTAGTACAGACTAAGCTGTCTTTTTTGTGTGCTCATACACACATACACACAGAACTACTGACATAAAGCAGTCTCTGAACCTGAAAAGTTAGTCCAGATACTGTTAAAGAGGTGTTGGAGCAAGTGGCACTTGAGAAGCTCATACTTTTTTAGTTCGTTTCTACCTCTTCCGGGAAGTACTCTGCCTCTCAAGTTGTACCAATTTGTGTGTTTCATTTTTAACTTGAAATTTTCAGTGATCCATATTCAGGCTAGTCCCACACTCTCTCGTATTTTAGTGAGCTTTGGATGTAAGCAAGATAAAGAAGAAATAGAGTAAGTGATTTGTGTGATATATCACAGGCAATAAGCTATACATACACCTCTCCTGAACTGAGTACTATGACAACAAGAGAATCCTGGTACTAAATCACATATGAATGTTAAACTCAGTATTCTAAGAGATTTGGTACACTATAGAAATATTTCAGGCAGTGAAAGGACAGTTTTATAATAGAGTGTATAGGACCTATGCTCTGAATACCAGTAGGCATTCAGTGTTACTCTGAAGAGCCTGTCTAATTTCTGACTGAAAATCAGGTGTGGGAACGTTCATTTCAGAGAGATGTTGTGAAGCCTAATATTGTTTTCTACAGAATCCTCTCCTGTTTGTTGCTAAGGGCATACCTTACAGGAAGCTAATTGGTTTCTAAATGCATAACATTTACCCTAAGTCATGAATTCATCCCCTACAGATACTGATTTCTCAGATACTTGAATTTGATCAGAGAAACAAAATACTCAAAGGATTTTTACTCAAAGGATTTTTATTGAAAGACTTGAAGAGTAATTGGGTTTTAAAAGTTATCATTAATTAAAATCCAGTAGATCTGTTTACTTTATTGTATTGCATTTCTTTGTACATATATCCACATGCTTTCTAGTTTGTACTTACCTGTAGTTATTTCCTATGATTATCTATTTAAGACAAACAATTTCTTGCTATGGCTTCTGAGAAGAAGCTACATTTTGAAACAGTTTCTCTAGAGGAATGAAGAAACAGTGTCTGAATTTAAACATCACTTGTGGTTTTAAGGTCATACAGTGTTTATGTTGCAAACATATCGCCATTCTGTGAAAAACTAGCAGAGAAAGAAAAAGAAATTATCCTAAAATACTAATTTTGAAGTTTGGCTGTGAAGAAAGAACAGGTGGTTGAATTCTGCTGTTAGTGGCAGAAAATCAATTAGACACAGCAGTTGAAATGAAAAAATGGAAGTCTGAAAGAGAAATGTATCCATTAAGCTAAGAAGTCTTTGGTGTACTGTAATGAATATTGGTATGTATGCCATCACACGTATGCTTTGTGAGTATCAATGTTTGCTGCCTGTCAGTCCAGCATGGCAGACAAGCTTGAAGTAAGACAACCAGTTTTCCATAAGGCTCTTTCAGATATGTTCCTGTATAGATATGGAATTGCCCAGCTGTGCAGTGCTCCCTGTGCACTGCTCAGTCTAATCTGTCTAGCTCTTGTCATGGGTGATGGCAACCTACTCCATTCCTTTCAAGTGCAAAGAATTTAGACAGACTCGGAAGAAACTGGAGTTTTCAATTCATTGCTATGCTGAACATTCATCAGGAATTCTCCATTAAGCACAGGTAATACCTAAATACCCAGTTTCTCATTCTTGCACATATCCACAAATAAGAAGAATTATTATCACTTAATGGTAATTTACTAGCTATAGGAATGCTAGAGGCAAAGCAAAATTTTGTTGTAGTACAGACCTTAAAAAATAATTAAACAAAACCCTGAAACTATTGTATTCAATGTTTTCTACTCTTGTGTTAACATTTCGTGCTAGCGTGATTTAAAATATATTTTTATTTGTGCAAAGTATTTTAAGGGAAATATTGAGAAAATACTTTTAGAATGACTATTAGGATTTTAATGCATTACCCATTAAAATTTGGTTTTGTTTTTGCTCCTGCTGCTCTAAAATTGAGTAACCTAGTGCAAATCAGGGCATCATGTGGAATCTGAGATTTCCATTTTGACAATTGGGATAACCTTGCTTAGTCCCACCTTTCTTCTATTTTCTTTTGACCTTTTTCTTAAGCGTTTTTCTTTTACTAGCCTCTTATGAGACAATATTTTCTTGCACTATGAATATGCAGAACTTGCACAGAGATTCTAATGAAGATTGATACGTCTAAGTATTAATGCAGTGCTAAAAAACACTAATTTTTTTGTTCTTTCAGATCTCCTTTCTGCTTTGGTGGATCTTTTCTTTAGTAGGCTTGTTTTCAGTTTGAAGGGTTAAATAATTTAACACAGTTTTCCTTCTGCAATTTGGTTTTCTCTGCTATGTTTCTTGCTGTGGTGTTAAGGGAGCTGGTCAAGAGAACATAGAGCAAAGCAGTAGATATTTATACATATATTGAAGACTTTCAGGATGGTATTCAGGTCCCTTTGAAATCAGTGAGAATTCAATGGCAATGCTCTCTCTGTTTAAATGGAGTAAGGATTTCGTCTTTTTATGGTCTTCCAGGAAAGTTCTGGGTTCCAGAAAAGAGCAGTACTTCAGTTAAATGTTTCAGCAATGTTCACTGAGATGAGGTATTCTTATGGAGTGAGATCACTGCTGAGAATATAGGGGATTAATATATATTATCCAGCCCAAATCAGGGTGTTATGTATGTTTCCTTGTTTGAAGGGAGTGGGGGTGGGACTTCCTGCCCTTATAGCATTTCCAGAGCATTTCCTGTTTTTCACAGAATAACAGGCAGCAGGTACACCTAGAAGAACCATAAAACACAGTTAGCCAAAAGCCATCAAGTCCTGTTTTCTTTGCCATGGTGTTCCAAATCAGTCATTAAATAGATCTCTCAAGAACATAAGGAACATTTGAATAGATGTTGCATTCTCTTTTCAACTCAGTAACCCAAGTGATCTCCTGTCTCCATACTTGACTTGCCACTTATTATTGCCAAGGCATGAGCAGAGATCTTCGTAGAATATAGAAAAAGGTCAATATATCCTTTAGACTAAGACAAGGTGTATTATTATCATAATATCTCATATAGGGTTATATCCTATACATACATATGTACACATAAATAAACCCCCAGAAGTTCATGTAGTCATAGATATTTTTGCTATCTCTTTGTTGTGTATAGCTTTAGTTTTAATAAGGCAAACATTTGACATCAGGTATTTAAAAGAATTTCTGCCATAAAGTGTCACAGGGTGTGGGGTGGAACTTTAGTTCTCACAGCAAGTAACAGCTAAATTCAGATCTGAATTCATTTTCAAGCTTAGAAAAAGAGTAGCAAGAATCAAGGATGTTTTCATGTGTGTCAGACTTTTAAGCTAAAGTCTCCTACACATGCTTTATGCAAGTACTAAATAACTCTGTATTTTATAAATTAAGTAGGTGGACATGATGTTAAGAAATTATTAACTGGCAGTTGGCAGGTGTACCTTATAAAGATGATGAAGAAGTACAGTCAATATAAGGCTTCTGCTGAATTTCACAACTCAAGCACGTAGGTGTGCACATGAACAAAATTAGCCATTAAGTAGTAAGAAATTATAATGTTATAAAATATGTTGACTGTTTAACTTGTTTCCCATTCCTTTTCATTCTCTGGGTTGCAAAGCAAAATGTTGCCCAGACTATGAGAAGTTAATGATCACTGAATGACACAAACAATGTAAGTGGGACAAGGCCAAAGCTGCAGTTAAGATTTTTATTTTCAGTACTTGATCAATTATGTGTTGCTTGATGGGATAATTCATGGTGACAAAACACAAGCAACACTTTAGCTTTTAGGCAGCTTGAAAACAGCATGACACAGTGCCCTTCTTGCAGTGCAACTACCATGGAAAAAAGGTTAGAGATACTAGAAAAATAGAAACAACTATGCAGAGAGTTTTTCATGCTCTCTTGCTTTTCTTGCTCTAAAAGAGAAAGAAAGAAAGAAAGATGGAAAGAAAGATGGAAAGAAAGAAGGAAGGAAGGAAGGAAGGAAGGAAAGAAAGAAAGAAAGAAAGAAAGAAAGAAAGAAAGAAAGAAAGAAAGAAAGAAAGAAAGAAAGAAAGAAAGAAAGAAAGAAAGAAAGAAAGACTGTTTATTACTTTTGCCTCATACTTGATTTATTTCATGCATTTCTGTTTTGTTTTCAGTTTTTTAGCCAAATGGGAACTGTTTTGTTTCAAACTAATTTGGGTAGATTTTTTTTTTCTAAATTATGGGAGGAGAAACAGGGGAAGCAAGGAAGAAGCAAAACTTTTTATCTGGTTGAGCCTTTAAATATTTTTTTATTTGAACATTGGCAATTTTCTAAACAAAGTTGTCACTTCAAAATGAAAACAAATTAGTTTTTTTAGAAAAAACTTTAAACTTTTCTGAAATTAAAACAATCCACAAAAATAAATTTATTACAACCACAATAACACTTGTCTAATGAAAAAACTTCTTTTGTTTTTATTTTTATTTTTTTGCTTCTTTAGCAAAGTATATAACAAAGCCCTCAAAAACTGCTCTACTTCTGTTTGGTTTTAGTTTCAACTCCTAGCTAATAATACCTCTTTTGCTAATCTTACTGGTGTTAAAAGTTTCCTTGTCTTTTTCTTTCCCCCCTTTCACCTTCCTTTCCTCTTTGACTTTATTTCCATGCTGCTTCTTATAAATGCAATTCTCAAAGAATAATCAATGCAGGTATCAAAGAAGCCACAGAAAGTCTGTCGACACTGTAGAGCAGCACAGCTGACATGGCTCTGTGTTTTCTCCTTCAATTCAACTCATCCATGAACTGCAGTGAGAAGAATATGGTGACTCAGAAAGGACTCCTGGAGGGCTGCTTGCTGGATAAACCAAAGGGGAAAGCAAGTGAGCAAGTAATATCTTTATTGAAATGTTCTCAGTCACATTGTTTCCACTGTATTCATCAGAGTACTATTGTCTTTGTCTTCTGTACAATACCACATGGTCCTTTCACACCATATCAGGTTTACACCCTGCCAGGCAGCACAGAGCTGTCATCCATCCTCTTCCTGCATAAGCAAACGAAGTTTAGGTTTGGAAATACTGTCGTGTATGTCGTGTGAGAAAACACAAATATAACTGATTCTAAGAAAGGACCCCTCGTAACAGTCTGTTTTCTCCATGTTTTCCCTTGAGCTGCACTACTCCATACCTCAGGTCTTCACTGGGCTGCATTCCTACTGCTCATTAGGCCTGAGTCTAGCAAGAGGTTTCTGTGAAGCTTGATGTATGCAAGAATGTCACATGAAAATAGATGGAGTCCACGTTTAGAAGAGCTTCAGTGCAAAGCCAAAGGAACAGACTTCAGTACAAGATTACCCCTCATTGCCGTTTCATTTTATTTTTTTTTCACCCTTTCCTTGGTACAATGACCTAATTCAGATGCTGGAAACATTACAGTAAAGAGGTCATAAACAACAGAAATCCCACCCCTCGTTTCCTGTCCTTTTCCAAGTTTGTAGAAAATCTGTAAATTACAGTAACTTTTATAAAAATAAAGATGTGTTCAATATTAAAGGAAATATAATAATAAAACCCAAGGTATCATTATTCATTTTGATTTTGCAGTAAAGATTGTGTAAAATGTAGGTGCAACATTACTGTTTCCTTTAAAAATTTATCATAACTCACCCAAGCAAGCTCAATTCAATTTGGGATCTATTTATGTATTTTTCGGTTTTGGACCTCTTGGCTGTCCAAATGGAGTTTCAGAGCCTATACTTAAGCTTCTGTTAATTTATAGCTTGGTCTTGGTCTTAATTACAATATTATTGAATTGTTGCAATCAAAATCTCCATTGTTATGACTAGGATGGATGTGGGGATCAAAAAGCAACCTTAGGAAAGAAATCAGAGAGTTTGTTGTTTAACCTAATAAACTGAAGGCTGGAGGAAAATGTGTAATGGACCTTAAAAAAAGCATGGCAGAGATGAATTCTAGGGTCAGAGAACAGATACTTAAGGATGTCATTGGCCCAGAAAAAAGAAAAGGTATTAACTGACTAAATTTAGGCTGGAAAAGATTCCTCTAATGGTAAGAATATTCTGCTAATAGTGTTCTGGAATTGTCTTTTAATGTTAGCAAGACTCAGGCCAAACCCAACTCATTAGAGTTTGAGTTGCTTTCTGAATGGGATTAAACAATCAGCTTCCATTAGCAGAGGTCTTCTCTGGAGGCAGTTTCTTTTCCTGTATTCAACTTAATTATCTTTTTATAACAAAAATTGTAAAAGTTTCTAAATTGGGAGCTTAAAACATTTTTCTTTAAGACACATATTCAGAGATTTACGTAAGAGTAATGTGAATGAAAAGATTAGCTGAAAGAATGCATGATTGTTTGGAGTTCGTTTCTGGCATTATATAAAACAAATCTTGATTGTATGATATACTTTGTATTGCTACATTCTTGTGTGATTGCTCTAGATAGAACTGGTAAGTCATTGAAAGACATAGTTGGAAAATACAAAGTACATTTATGTTCCTTTCAATACCTCATGTACCTTATTCAAAAATAGACTCTTGCTATGACACAATCTCCTAGATGTGCTGTGGTTTGTGGTCATAGTTTAGTAGCTTTGGATTGCAGCCCAAGGCGCACTGAAACAGTTTAGGTGTCACAAATGCTACCCTGTTTCCAAATAAAGATCAGATTCCCTGTGCTTCTCACCTTGAAACCTTTGAAGATGTGACCTGTCTGAACTTGTTTGTCTGCAAGGATGATTCTGGGTACACCACAGAAAAGCTTTTTGCTTTTAACTAGTAAAGTCACCCCATGACTTTGATACCCCATGCATTGTCTGGCAGTCCATTATTCCTGAGTCAAACATTTGGGTTTCTCTGGACTTGATTGTGCTTTTATCCAGGTTCTGATATGTAACAGTTCACTTTTGGAAGTTTTGGAAGTCTTTGTATGCAAAGCTTGCTTGGACTGGGGTAAAACATATGAGGTTTTTTCTGCTTCTTTATCTCAAATGAAGTGGCAATATTTTGTGTAAACTGCAATATGTGGCCTGCAAAACTCTATATGTTGAAAGTCAGGTTTTCTGAATTTGGAAGAACCAGTGAGAACCTGACACATGAAAGCCCAAAGACATTGAAAAGAAGCATTTGTGCCTGGGTCAGGGGAGAGTTTTAGTAATGTACAGATGGTAGCTATAGAAACACTATCTGAGTTTGCCTAGATGGTCATGAGAAACGTAAATAATGAACAAACCGTACCAAATAAATGTACATACTGTGCTGAACAGAGGTAAAACAAATTCAATAAGAAATCATAGAACTGGCAGCTGCACATTTATTTCTGTTCAGTGTGTGTGCAGTGAATAAAATCTTAGCCAAGGGCTGCCTTGCACGTCTGCCTTGACCCTAATGCTACAGGCTCCAATATAAACATTAAAAAAAATGAAAAACCTATTTCATGTCTTCCAGCATAGCACACAAAGACCCTTGCTCTCTGGAGGGATTTTAGTAAGTACAACTGCCCTTGCTTACAATATTTTTAGCTTTCAGTTTTCAACAGATCAACTCTGACCTAGCAGATAAAAACAATTTTTATGTGTGATTTTAGGTAAATGGAGTCAGATTAAAAGATTTCAGGCTGGTCCCTCTTTTTTTATTTGTTTGCTACATGTTACTTTCAAAAGAAGATGTCTGCAAAGAAATCCCACTGCAAACTTTGCCTCATCCTACCAGGAGAGCTTTGTGTGAGATGTCCAGACTGGATGACTTTCAAGGGCTAAGTCAGTGCAAAATATAAAGTAAGAGGTGAGACCATGAATGAAACCTTTAATCTTTTCAGTTTAGCTTTGGTTGGACAAAGATAACTAGGTTTCTATATTAAGCTTTTTACTGTCTGTTTTTGAACAGCTTTTTGCATTATTGCATATTCAGGTATGGAGAGATTGAGCGATAGCATTCTGTAAATAATCTCATTGCCATGCCTTACTTGATCAACTACGCAATCAAAATAATTGATAAACTGTTTTAAAGCTTTAATTTGGGGGCTAAGGGTGTATTTGTCTCACTGAGCAGAAAATAAAGATGTTCATCAATTGTTAACAAAAACATGCTGCTTGTAAAAGAAATTGTTTTCTTTCCACATATGTAAATTATTCAAAAAAAATTGAGAGGAAAAAAAAAGAAGTTTAATGTCAGTGGTTGAGACACTTTACCCAGGAAGTGGCATGAATATTGTGTCTGTTTTTTATTCATACTTACATATTTCTACAATGGGAATACAGATGAATAAAGGACATTGAAGTACCCATGTAATCACTAGAATATCCAAATTGCTGTGCTGGAGATGGTGGGTTCATGTGTCATTCGGCAATCAAAAACTGCCTGGGTTAAATCACTTTCCTCCATTTTAAAACAATCAAAACAAACTTATTTCTGAACAAATCTTCTTTCCTAGTTTGGCCTGAATTTGTAAAAGTTTCAAGCTGAAACTTTTATGAAACATTTTATGGAAATTTTGTTGTTTGTGAGTAAGTTTTGCCCAGCTCTCATCTGTGTCCAGATCAAATCACACCCTAATATTCTTGACTCAAGCAACATCCTGCACATATAAGTATAAAGAATTGCTTTTTTCATACAGGTGGACTAGTTGGCCTCTAAAAAAAGTTCTATGTGCAGTCAGTCTCTAATACTAATATTTCCTGGATGATCTCTTACAAAGTAGAAAGCGTGAAGAGAAAATGTTATAGTTCACTGGTAATCATAATAGCAGGGCTCTTGTTCCAAGAATGGGGGCCTAATTACCTTCTGAAATGCAAAAAAATCACACTGACTATAGTATATTTCACATCATGTGCTGCAGTTATTTTAAGATATGAGCAATTTCAATCTTTTTTTAATAAAAGCTTTTTGCATGGCACTTTAGCAAATCGGCGTATAAGTGGGTTTCCAGAATCACTTACTTTCTTGGCATATATTCAGGAAGATGCAAAATCTGTTAACTGGCATCTATATATAGATGTCATAAATGCAGAGACATAATTTAATTAACTCTTGGAGTTTTTTTTTTCTTTTTAGAAACATCTACAAAATAAACTTAAATTCTGTGCTTCATTTTTGAGGTAATTTTAAATAAGGCTAACTTACAATCTCTGGGAAAATGCCTGCCTAGATCAGCCTTTAAAAGTTTGATCCATATGAATTATTGTTCTCTATTCAACAACAAAATCAATTAAAAAAAAAATACATCCTTAATTTTTGTTGTTTTCACTCATGAAAAGATTGAGAAATAATTAACAGAATGGAAGTGGTGGAGACACCAAAAAACAGTCAGAATAAATTTTTGAATACTGCAATAATTTTCAGTGCTTGCAATGCTTCAAAAACAATCACTTTCTCAAGGGTCTGAGCCTAGTCCCTTTCAAGCTGATCAAAGTTCTTCAATTAATTAAATGAAAAACAGCATAGACACAAGTTAAAATGAACTTATTAGTTGGAGTGTCACTTTCTACTCTGCCTCCACAGAGCTTAAATTTGTTGCCTCCCAAATGAAAATCTCTTCATTTGCTTAATACATTTTTATGTTTTAGTGAGAAACATCCCTGTCTTGTGTTTACTTGGGTTTAATCTTCGTATGTCTGTGCCACCGTGGGAGGTAATCTCACAGGCTTCCCATTTGAAATCAGTCTCTTACCTATTTACCTGTGAGTTTTTGCTGGCTATTAAGGTTTGGGTCACCAGACTGATGGCTTGTCTAAAGTCACTATCTCCATGATACTACCGAAGCTGCGTGTTCTCTGAACATGTTGGCTTTAATTTTCTAGTGTTCAGCACACCTTTAAGGTGTGCTTAACCCTCTTAAAGGTTCAGCACACCTTTAAGAAGACAGCTATCAAATCTCTTATAGTGACCCAGTGTAAAACTGGATTTAAGATCATTCCAGGCAGTGCAAGTACACAGCGTTTCTCAATGTACTGGGCGGCCTGCTAGAGGCTCACCCAGCCGAGCTCCCACTCCTCCTCTTCCACAGGAAGGGAGGGAGAGACAAATGAAAGGGTGGGAAAAGAGCTTGAGAGTCAAGACAAAGACAGTGAGATGGAGACAAAGACAGGGAGATGGAGGCAAAGACAGGGAGACGGTTTACCGAGGGGTGCAGGGGGACGGGTTACTGCGGCCACTCCGTGCCAGCCCCTATGGACCGCTCCTGCTCTCTTTCGCTGTTCCCCTGCTCCGGCGGGGGTTCTCCAGGGGAATCCGGCGGCCGGAGCCCCTCCTGTCCCTCCTCCTGCTCTCCCTTCGGGGCTGGCAGGGCCTTTCCTGCCTCTTTTCCCCTCACGCCTCCCTGCCCGGGGCTGAGGGGCTCGGCCGTACCCGGCACGGGGCAGCCCCGTCTCGCCTCGCCCGTGGGCCCCGCGCAGCCGCCCCTGGGCACTGCAGCTCCCATAGAGAGACGTGCAGGGCACGGCGGGCAGGCACTGCACAAACCGCGCTGCTGACCCCGCTAATTTCCTTCCGATGGAGCAGCACAGTGGCCTCGGCAGCTCTGAACCCTGCATGCAGCCTTGTAATTGATTTGTGACAAAAGTGACACGGTGAAATGTCGATTTACAGAGGTAATTGCACGCTGTAAATAGGCCACAGATTTTTAGTAACTGTGATGATTACCACAAGGAAAAGCTGAAAAAAATGTTAGCAGTTGAACAAGTAAACCTGTGGGCTTTTAGCAAGGGGGTTCACCTGTCCTTGGCAGCAGCGTGCTCCCAGACTTGGGTGTGTGTCAGTGGATGTGCGGCTCCTCCCGAACTGCAGCATGGCAGCGAGGTTTGTGTGGGCGGGTGCACAGAGTACTGTGGAGCCAGAGAAATTCTGTGTGTTAAAATACTCCTTCAGTGTAGAGCCAGGCTAGCAGTGTTAAGTATACGGATTTATAGTTAGGTAGTGTTTGTTGTGGTGAAGGGAATCTTACATATTTAAATATTTTTATTAAATTTATTAAAGGTTTCTGTCTTTATTGCCATGATAAAGAGATCTGTGCCCATGGGTGTGTACAATGCTGATCAATGTAGTGTAAGGTTTTGGGTGCCAAACAGTCTTTGCTGATGATCTTTGCTATTTAAGCTGTGGGGAAGAAAGTATTTTGACCTTAACGATAATAATCCAAGGGATTAGCACAATGAAGTTCTGAAGTTCTGTAAAATACCTACTATGCTACATATTGAAAAGCAGAAGATACTAAGTAAGTGGATAATAAGGGACATGACAGGATACAACAAAACGTATATGTTAACGAACTCCATTAGGCCTTTCAAAAAGCCTTTAAAAACATGCTTCCTTCCCTCAGAAGCACAGAGAAGCCAAGTAGCCCAGCTATGGAAAACAAAATGTTATTTTTGAATCTGCAAATGATTAAGTCAAATAACAAAAAAATGAAGTGATCACTGTTTATCCCACTAAAAAGCTACCATCAGAAATACACAACTCACCCTAAAATTATTATACTTATTTCAGCTTTTATTTCTATGCAGAGACAAAGGAATTAAGCAAGCGTTCATACGAAAAAATGTCCAGAAGTTATGAAAAATATGTCTGTGCTGTAATGTAAATGTTGAAGTACCTGAGTTAGCTTAAAACAAGAAGAGGAACACTTTAGTGGGGATAAACTGATGTTGCGGTGTGTTTTGTTACTTTTGCCCCTAATGGACTGTTGGACTATCCCCCCCACCTCGTCCTGTATTGTTATCCCATATGGTCGGGTCCTATGTATCCCCTTCTGGTCGGTTCCTATGTCTCCCCTTTTGTCCCTCCCCAAGTTCTATCCTTCCCTGAGTTCTCCCTACATGGTGTTACCCCCCCCTTTGTTCCAGTCCCTTCTATGTCAATCATTGTAGCCCTACCCACCTCCCTTGTGAGTTCCGGTAAACCCAGCCTTTCTTTCTAGACCCTTTTTTGTCAGCTATGTAGTCCCTAGATATCATTGGTTTGTATAAATTGTTCCCCTCCCTTGTAGCTCCCCATTGGTTTGGACATTGTATTCCCTGTTTTATGCTCCTCCCTAAGTTCTTTCTCACTGGTTGTAAGTTGTATCCGCCCTTGGTTACCACCCCCCTATATAAGCCCAGGTATTATGTTGCTGTGTGTCTTCAGTTTCTGACCCTATTAGGGTAATAAATACCTGGAAACTACACTGGAGGCCTCTCCCCAATTTGCCTCTGCCCTCGGCGCGTTGGGTAATCCTGGGGTGCCATGGGGCATTCACCACTCTACGGCCAGACCGTAGAGTCCAGACTCTGGGCTGGACCACGTTTTGAGATCTCCTGGGGGCTGCCCACACTTGGTGTAGGTGCAGGTGTGTGAGAGCTGGCCTGGGCCCAAGTGGAGTCCAGCACCACATCAAACTGACAGCTTATCAACAACAGGGAATTTTCCCTCCTATGTTTCTTAGTCAGAAACAACCAGAGATAGCTGGCTGTGGGCTTCTCAGAGTAGGACAGCTGAGACCTTCGCTGAAGTAGATGAGCTGCTCTGAGTACCCCAGCTTGGTCCTTTGAAAGCAGCTTGGATGTCTCCCTACGTGAGCAAAAATTGTAGCAATTTAGGAAGCACCATGGCTTGGAAAAAAAAAGGCCATCAAACAGCCAAATAGGAAAAAAACCCAAACAACCAAAGAAACTAAAAATCGAGACCAAACGAAACCAAACAACCCCCAACCCAAAAACACACATAAAACTCCTCCAAACTCCACTTTTTGCAACATGTGTACCTTTAAAGGATGAGATGAGAATCCAAAACCCATATGCTATTTATGTGCTTTGTGAAAGTATAAAAAGTTCCAATAGTAAATTAGAAAAAAGTTTTGAAAGAGATCCTTATTACTGTAATCACTTGTGTTTAGAGGATAAACCAGCCTTTATTTATTGTCTGAGGTCAGGAGGAAACTTCTCATGTTGGGGTAGCTCTTCCTATGGTCACCTACTGTGTAGACTTTCGTGCACCTCTTACTAAGCTGGGACTGCCCACAGCTGAAGAGAGGATACCAGAGTATATGAACCACTGTATCTTTCAGTATGGGAGCCTTTTTCCATAAAGCTCAGCCAGGGAAACTGAAAGAAGTGTGGTTTGGGGAGCTCAAATTGAGGTAAGAGACAAGGGAGTTACTGCAGAGGGATTCTTTCCTTGCATCAACTTTTGGATTGAAAATGTCTGCTAAGGTGTTAGGGTTTGTTTGGTTTTTGTTTGGGATTTGTGATGGTTCAGTTTTTTTGTTCAATTTGGTTTGGTTTTTAAAATCTTTTCCTGTATTTTACTGTCTTTTTGCTACCTATGTATTTTCTTTATTTTTAATTTTTTTTTATAATTAAGAAAATTTTTATTAGTAGATTGCTGTGCCAACTATAGAATTTTAATATACTTCCAAGATAAGGCCCCGACAAGGTCCCGTGTAAATCAGATACAGCTGTTTCCTAAATCCAGTCATTCCTGCCTTGTTGTTTTCTAGTAATTACCTCATCTACAAGAAATACTGTATTCCTGTATTGTGCCCCTGAGTATACTAAGTGTTTATATTAGCTTGCCTGCTGCTGAGACATCTCAGAGTTTTCTTTCTTCTCTTTTTCCTTCTAAACATTTCTTCCCAAGGATAGCAGTGGCATAATACCGAAAGTGAGATATGCTGTGTGATTTCAGATGTGTGAATTTCACCTAAGTTTTCCAGGTTTTATGTTATAGCTTTCTTTTGACTTTACTCGTGTTCACAGTCAGTCCTATATGAGACTTTTTGAAAATGGGAGAAAATCCTGACTCTATTCTTGATCCTTTTCCAAGCCTTTTGGCTTGCCGTGATTGCTGTATTCCATACTGCAGGGGTGAAAAAGCAGCTTCTGTGGTCTGTCTTCTACTGATTTTTCATTGCAGAGATGACCGAAGAAATGCCAAATATTGTAAGATTCATTAGTTTTAAAAGCCTAACAACCTCTGTAGCAATTAAATATTAGTTTTTCACCAAGCATGTCATAGTTCAAAGGCTTTTATACAATGTTTCTCTATCCTATATTCCTAAAATGGTGAAGCATGAAACAACCCATTCTGAATGAAGGTGGATGACAAAATACCATTTGCACTTATAGTATGACTATTTTTAGTGCTTCCTATGAGCTTACGTGTTTTCATTTTTCTTTAAAAGCCTGTAAAAGAAACATTACCAGCTACATTACTTTTCAGGTAAGAAAGATCATGAGAAGGCATATGCTAATATTTTCAAATGTAAATATGGGGTAGCCCCTGGGCACCTAGATAAAGGTATCTGTTAGTCTTGTATTTTCAATATAGGTATTTTTAGTTATGCTATTAATTTCTGTTAGCATTGGAGGTAGCTGTTCCAAAGCTGTAAAAATCTAAAGAAAGTGCAAGGAAATAAGAAACAAGTTCTAGAAAAGGAAGATAGGAATGTGTCAGAATTCTTTTTCATATATACTGTTTGAACAATAGCGTTGCTTCATTGCAGTAATTTGAAATTTAAATTACAGGAAATAAATGTTTTGATACTGCAGCATTATATGCTCTGATGACATAATGATTGCTACCAATTCCTGATAAAGAGTGACTTGTTCCTAACATGACCTTTTATACCTCTTTTGAAAGCAACTTAATGGGATGCTAGCTGTATTTGTGAACCTCTTAGAAAAATTGAGGTTAACCCACAGTAAACACAGCTTCTATCATAACACTTGAACATCTGTCAGAGGTTCTAGCTAGAAGTCACAAACAAAAATACTCCATATTGACTCATGAGCATTTCCACAATCCAGGACACTGGAAGAATATCATGTCACTTGGAGTGATAAAGAATGCCAACTGTATTTATTTTCTGAGAGCCCTCCTTGCCAGGCTGTGAGTAATGCTCTGTTATCCACTCTACATTTTGTGTTCCAAAGTCCACATTGTGTTCCTTGTTCCAAATCATGAATTCTGGGCATGTTGCAGGCAAAACAAATTTTTATTATCCCTTGGTCTGATCCTTAGCTGAAAGAACAGGTTAATTTAGAGGACAGAGACAACCGCATCGGTGCAATTGAAAAGAAAATTGTGTTTCCTTGTGTTTCTTTGCCTGTATCATAACTCAGTCTTTGTTTCTGATGCAGGATAAAGGTGAGCCTTTAATATCTTTGAATGAACATCAGTGCAAAGCTTATCATAAAATCTGCCCTAAGTGTAGCTCTGATAAGACATCATCTGCTCTTCAGTAAACACCCAAGTGTAAGTAGCATAAATTAGAGTTTGAAATTTCTGAAGTAATTTCCGTCATCCTCTTCTTAAATAACTTGACTGTGGATTGTCCATCAGTTTAAATGATAAAACAAAAGGTTCTACAGCTACAAAACAAACTATTTTGGCTTGCTTCTTGGGTGGCTGCTTATTGTTCTACAAGACAATGGGAATTGTCGTAGTCTTTTGGATTATTTTCATGAATTTATTGAATATTTATTGTCAGGAATACTTGAGTTTTGTATTTTGAAGTTGGATACTACTTACATTTTAAAGAAATCTTCTGGTACGTTTTCTGTGACTTTTTCTAACCACTTGCTTTCAAAATAATTTTAATTTTTATTTGTGAACTGAGTAAACAATCTGGAAGTCATTGATAGACAATAAAAATGGCACCCCACAATGCTATTATATAAAAAAAAAGGGCGACAGACACTATTATCTTGTCTATGTTTGACATACTTTTCCTAAAATTTCCCACAATTACTGGCTCAATTTCAGCTCTACTGGTGGTAAAAAATGTAGAAATGTTAGTATACACCGGGCGCTGATGTGAGCTGGTGTTTCAGATCATCCATTGTTATTTATTGCTATTTATTGCTTGTGTATTACAGTTTCTGGGACCCAGCCTCATGGATCAAGTGTTCCATTGAGCCTGGCACCAGGCCAGGTCTAGAGAGTAAGACTGTCCTTGCCACACTGGGTTAAAACATTGTAGTTAAGCTGCTGGTGAGCCATGCACAATGTTTCTTTGGTCAGGAGAAATGCAGAGGCAGACCAACACAGTGCCCAGGAAATTAAAATACTAGTTTGTGCTTTCACAACAACTTCCATGTGGAAGTTGGGCATCCTTTACCACTGTAAGATAAATGAACTTATGGATGTTTGATTCTACTCACTACTACAACTATTTTAGAAATAAACATAAAAATTGTGGTGGGGGATGAAGGACACTGACCATGAAAGACTTAGTAGTATGTTTTATTTTGTACTGCCAGATGTAGCAATAACTTGTCCTTCCTGTACCTTTATGTAGGTTTCTGGAGACCAGGAGAAAATAAATTTAACATAGGTTTAATATTTCTTGTGAAAATTGCTCTTAGAAAAATATATCACTGTATACACTGCTATAGTCCCTAATTTGGCAGGTCAAGGTAGCCCCTAAGCAGAGGTAACCAGATTCAGTAGACACATAACATGTAAGGAACTGTGGAAGTAATTTGGTAAACTATAAATGTTACTCTGTTCACAGTAGCACAGAATCAGCTATTACTGGAGAGCTGAACATCTTTTGACTGATCTGAGATCAAGTTGTAGCCTTAAAACTGCTTTCTTCTTCTGATTGGTTTTGACCAGAGGAAGTATATTTGTTCAAATGGGCCTTTTTTTCAGAGGAAGGTGTTTTATTACCCTTTGAGAACAGGCACGTGTGCCAGAATAATATGTTTTAACCTCTGTAGATTTTTCCTAAGGAGAAAAGGTACTGTCTTTTCTCTGTTTTTGGGAATAGGTGAGATTTCCATAACTATAAGAAGATGATAATTTGTGGACACCTTGAAGTGCTGGTTTGTCTATAAATTTAGCTGGTAACAAACTGGAGTGGCATACTGAATGAAGTTAGTACAGTATAACATATTAGCCTGGAGCATTTTTACTTACCCTGAATTATGTTAGTTCTTGATAATGATTGGATTGTTTCTTCTTCGGCACCAAATGCAGCGTTGCTGGGAATTCACCGTGTTGTGTAACAGGATTAACATTTATTTATGGATTTCATTCATCAGTACTGAAGTAATTTCCCAAAGGCATTTTTTTATGCTTTATTATTATTATTATTACTGTATCAACTTTCCATTGTATCATCATGATATTTTTGGTAGGGAGCTGGCAAGTATGCAGGCATTTAAAAAGAATGCAGGAACTTGGAGCTCCACTGGAAGGCTTTAATTTCTCATTTTTTAACATTGCCAGTCTGCCCTAGATATTAATATTTCTTGTTATCAATTATAATGGGTAAATAACTTGTTTTTAATTAATTTCTAATTGTTTCATGGTTTAGACAAAAGAGAGGAAGGGCTCTTGCTGGAATTCTTGAGAGTAGGACAATGATTGATATCTTCATATAATCTCTACAGAAGTGACAATTAGAAATTCTGAACTGGTAGATGTTAGAGGGATGTACTTTCCCTGTCTTAAAGTTTTTTGTGGATCTTTAAGATTTAGGCAAGCTCCACCCTGTCCTTTGATAAGAAACATTCCCCTTTTGTTTTCTCCTGTGCTATCCAGAAATAAAATCCAGCTTGCCTTTATTTATTTATTTTAATGCCTCTGAAAGTTTTATTCTCTGAGATCACAGTTCCCTGAAACACCTCCCATGGAAGATACTTCTTTCGCTTCTTTACAAAGCACTTTGATGTAATATTTACATTGTGCAGCTTATTTAGCATGTTTCTGGCTACACATTTACTTTGCTATAACCTTCTGAGAATACCATTATTAAAACCTCACACATCATACTATGAGAAGTATTGATTTTTAGTAATCTTACTAGGATTATTTCTGGGTTTTCTAAATGATCATTGGCTGAGGCTATCATTAGAGATGCTAAAATTGGAACTGACACTGCTAGATAAAGGTTCTTTCCACTTAAAACTTTGTAGTACAACAGGAAAACAACTGAGAAGCTGCATGCCCCATCTCATCCATGTAGTGAATGTAAGAGATTACTTAGCTCACCTAGCTCAGTCAAGTGTCACCACATTAGGAATTGCAAAGAAAAACTTAAGAGTTTAGTAATCCACTGATGGAGGTGTTTAATATTTCGTGTATAGAAGTTAGATATTTTTAAGAGCTACAAGGAATGAACATTAACCCTGCTTTAAACAAATAGGAAAAAACCTAATACAAAACCATTTTGAAACAGTTCCAGGAAGTCAGATATCATTATACTTGCCTTTAGTGATAAATCATTTTAGAGATAGGTCATATTCCTGCCAAGAGTAAATTGCATTAGTGGGCACAAAACATCTAGAAAAATATGATATGTCTATAAGCACCCTAAATGGCCTGTTTTCAGAAGACTTGTCTGTATAACATGGCTTGATTTTTTTTCCTGTGTGTGGTTCAGTTGGTTGGTTGGTTTTTTTCCAAAGTAGAATATGGGCTGGGAGACGAGATATAAAAAGATATTTGGAAGACTATGGTCTATTTATGTAGCATTGACTATTGGAAAAAAAAAGAATGGTTTTGAATGGAGAAATGAAGTTATATGTAATTACAGGTAATTTGCAGTGGAAAAGGGTATAGAGTGAAGAAAGGTTAAAAAAAAAAATCAGAAGATCTACATTGTGGTTTTAACCTTGAATGGTTTACATTTTTCAGATGGACCATAAGTAGGTCAGCTTGGAAGTTTTCTTAATCTGGGAAATTCTTGTTTACAATTCACGAATCAGTTGTTTTGTTTCCCTTAGGGTGAACATGACTAAAGTCTTTAACATTATAATGAAACATTTGACTTAGCTTTACTGCAGAAGTAAACTCAAAATTTTATGTAGCAATCTCATGCTTTACATTGTTCTTCAAAGTGAACAGTAACTAAGAATTTGCACCTGAAATTAAGTCTCTTATGTTTTGTTGTGAAAAGTGCTTTATGATATTAATTGGCCACAGCTAAAGTTGTGTACTAGAAATGCAGTGTTTATATTAACTTAGTATTGCATTTTCATTGAGCATTTGATGGGAGCAGTGGCAAGAATTTGGAACAAGGGTATCAAATTTTGCAAGGAATTAAGTTCTTGCATATTGAACTTAATTTTGAGTGTGAGCAGTGTCCTCACCTGGTCAAAAGTTTGATTCAGACTTATTTTTGTCCTCATACTGTGTGGTGGAAAGAAGCAGGCTTGTGTTCATGTCTTCTTATGGTAAAGCTTTAGTTCCTCAGAGGTGAATACCCAGGATAGAGTTTGGCATTACTCAGCTTCTTTCATACCATTATTCCAAACTCAAGTATGTGTAACTTCCCTTTTAATGTTGATGTGCACCCTTGTCCTCTGCCACTCTGGGTCAGGGAAGTTTTAAAAAGTGTCTGGTATGCTGTGGGTACAGTTACGTTTGACTTTTTTTGCTTAAGAGTGTAAAGGAAATGTTAGGAGAAAAGGCTTCAGTTTAAAATTTCCATCTTATGTCTTGCATATATGGCCAGGACTGGTTTTAGAAATGTCTGCCTCCTGGATTTTTTGAGGTTTTTTTGTACCTCTGCAAATCAAAGAAAGAACAAGTGTGGCATATAAACATTGTACTAAGGTGTATTTAGATGAGAAATTCTGTTTCCTCAGCTTCTAAGGTGCATTTGAATAGCTATTTTTGAATACCCTTTAAGGCAGTTTCAGGCACAGAGCACGAACAAGGTCACAGGCAAGCTGAAGAATGTTTTTCAATCAATGAAATACTTTATTTTCAAAATATTTTCTCACATATATTGTTTCTTGGTAAACAGGGAATCTTTTAGAGACACGATAGTGTAAAGAAATAGTCATGGACCAGATGCTGAATCAAATCACTTCTGGTATCAAATGATCCCTTCAGCTTGAGTGGACAATTTGTTGGCAGTACTGTTGAAGTATCTCTGCTTTATTGCCTTGCAACTATTAAATAATAGTTTCAGATATTTAAGGTTCCACTCTGTGTCTTACAAGGGCAAGAAATACCTGTCTATTTTATGCTGAATGCCCCTTTTGTTTCACTCATTTTGCTGTATTAATTTTATTAGTTTCTTTGCAAATAGGCATAGTTTAGAATACACTCTATTGCTACTTACAATGGAGAAAGAAACCACAACACCATCCTCACTGTAAGCAAAACTCTTTTCACATCTATCGAGTGTCTGAACAGACAAAAGAGCTTTGATCACTTCCAGCCCCTTTTAACAAGGGACTTGTTTTAATTATAGAATGCTTTAGCTATTACTAAACATTTGCTTGGCACAGTTGGCATATGACATCATTTTACAAAAGCTTGGGTTTCTTAAGAGCATTCCAGCCTTGGGCTGCTCTTCTTAGAACTAAAGAAAGAGCATTATTTTTCCACCAACTGAAGAAGGTATCTTTAAATTAGAGCCAATAAAAATAAGATTATAATCCAGAACCATTCCCAAGTAATGACCACAGTGCAGCAGTCACCTAATGAAGACCTATTTATATTCAGTGCTGCACTATTTCCGGTGACCTCATGACAATACCAGAGATTTTCCTATTCCTCATGCAGAAAAAAAACCCAGAAAGGGACAATTTCTGGTAATCATCCCACCAGTTTTCATTTTATAAAGTTGTATTGCTCTCTGGAAAAAAAAAAAAAACAACAAACCAAATTCGAAATGATGGAGAATGCTTTTCTCTCCTTGTATACACTGTATAGAATGCATATTAGGGATGAAATGCCATGTAGGGTGAATATAATGTAAGAAGAATCTGTCAGATCTGTAAATGAATAATGAAAACAATAAATAATATTCAATGTTTGAATTTGACTACGTTGCAATATGCATAGTTTGTATAGAGTACTAATATTTGTTGTCACTGCTAACTATCAACATTTTCTTTAGTTCTTAAAGTGGAGTAAGATATGATGAAATGGGTCTTGCTAATTACATTTTAGTAATTCTTCAGTAGAGCAGAATATGAAGACTATTCTCAATGTCATTTTTGTAACCAGTGTAAACTCTCTATATATCCCATTATTTGGGCTCATTTGCTCTTGTCTTTATTCAGCTTTAAGACATAAGTCAGGGTTGTAAATGAGGTAATGATATATAAACTATTCATATTTTCACACAACACACAATGTTTAAAACTCAGCGTAGTGCAGCTACAATATTATGATAGTGGCTGTCTGAAGTTAAAGTTTCATAAAAGCTTCTCAAGTTCATTGAATGATTTCTCAGAAATAAAGACTGCTGAACTAAAATTTTACAGTTTGGTCTTTGTCCAGATTCAGTCTTTTTCTCTCTTCTTGGGAAATTAATTTGATTTTGAATGTCTCAGCACCACCAGTATAGAGTACTGTTTCTAGGTAAAGCAAAAAAATATATATAAATTTCTCATTTGGTATTTCTGCATTCCTGTAGGTCTCAGATCTGATTTGATTGACTACAGAAGTGCAGGGTCATTTAGGGAGAACCAGTAACACAGGCAGAGGAATTTTTAACACCACTGTAAGTATTTCAGTCATATTTTTTAAGAAACTAAAATTTCTTACTTTTTAAATTGCACATCTGAATGAATTTATTTAGGATTTGTTTGTATTTTCAGCAGTATTAATCCTATCCCAGTTGTATGTTGCATATGTTTATCACTACTCAGTAGCTCTTTGTTAATTTCTAAGATAAGTTCCTCTTTTTAACAACTTCAATGTAAGTAGGGCCATATCTGCAATGTATGGTAAATCCAATGAAAATTAATTTGCTTGGGCTATATTTATCTGGATTTTCTTTAAAAAGCTTGTCAGTTTACCATATGGTGATGTTTCTCATGCTAAGTCTCAAAGATTATTTAGTTTACTAGTTGGTATTACTAAATATTTGACATAGGAAATCTTGTTTTCTCAGAACAGTTACCAAAATACTCTGATCTGACTTGAATAAATTTCAAAAATCTTACTATATCAATTTATATATCTTCATTGTGATGGCTTTCAATCCACTTTTTAGAACACACAACTTTGCTTACCAGTGTAAAGAAGTGTTTGTGTTACTGTGTTTTTAATTTACATGATTCAAAAAGCTAGAATTATTTACCTACATTAAACACATTACAGAAGTTATAGTTCTGTAATTCAGTGCATAGGTTGTGCATTACCACCCAAGGCACTACAGTTGACATAAAGAATCCAAAACTTCATTAAATTGGATAAGTGTGAATGCTATTCAATACCATTTTACATTTGGAGGTTTTAGCCTTGTTTTCACAAGATTGAATAAGGTCTTGTTTTCTTAAGCTTTGGATTTGCCTGCCTTTGAAAGAGAACTTAATTTTCTATTTTAGAAAAATTATCTCTCTGCAGTGTCTACAGGGAGCATCTACATGACAAAATTAAGCAGTGGAACTGTAGTCATCTTTATCACAGTAATCCTTCCCCAGAGATTAGACTGTATTTATTCTACTCTCTGAAGTATTTCAGTATATTTAACATGAATAGATTCATATTATCTTTAATTATGCTATTTAAACCCTGTTCAACTTAGTGCTCAGATAAGTCATGTTCTTCAGGAGCCATTTATATGTCTAGGGTGAGAAGTTATTAGGATAACGTCATTGACAGTTGTAGTAGCTCTGTTTTATCTCTAGTAGTGTGACATATTGAAACCTCATTAAATTTCTCTGTTACATCAAGGGATGCCAGCCTTGTCAGTTGGTGAAAGTTGCACACTATAACCAGCTGTGTTTTTAATTTAGGAAGGTCTTAGCATAGGTGTGAGACAAAAATGAGAACCTCCCCTGTTTGTGTTCACATCACAGCTCTCAGCAGTGGGTGGAGGGTTAATGTGATGACATTTTCTGAAGGCTACCTGCATTTCAGGAGGCTGCCCCTTGTCTTCTAAGCTGTTGATAGGTCTTTATTCCTCCAGCAAATCTGATACAGTGCTGGTGCCCAGCTGCTGGTGCTGTGTTTTTCACATGGATAGCAGCCTTTTAAAAGACTTTTGCAAAATACAATAAAAACAAATTTAAAAAGCAACTATGTGTCCTAAGTAGTGTTATTAATGCATAGGTAGCATTTTAAAATATTAACGGTTTGATTATATAGATCTAAAATAAGCTTTGTATCCAACACAGATTTATTCTGCTGATTCTGGAATGGCACAGGGTGTCAGCAAGCATTTGTCCTGAGTTAACCACTTCCCATATTTCCCCTGAGAAGCAGTGGTGCTGTCCTAGAGAGGAATGAGAAGGAAGAGAAATTATTTAGGTATTCTTTAGGGTAGGTTTGCAGGAGCTCTGGGCTAATCCAAATGCACACTAATTGACCTGAAATCTTCAGGTGCATTATCTTCATTCAGTTTTACAACCAATAAACTTGGAGAGGGAGAACTGGAGAGAAGACAAAGCAAAAATCCTACAAACCACATTTCTCATTTCTGTGTTTCTCTTGAACTCTCTGCCTTTCCTTTGGGTTGGCATGAGTTTTCTGTCTCTCTCACTCATTGTAAGTGCTCTTCTTCCTGGAGGATGAGGAGCCAAAGTAGGCTTTGCTGCTTTTCATTAGCACCCGCCCTGGAATGTCTTTGAAAGTTGACAGGACATTCTTACAGGGGCACTGTGTAGAAGAGGGGCAGCAGGGCTACCAGTCTACTCTAGCACTTGTGAAAGACTTCAAAAGACATCTCCTCACAGGTGTTATTTTTATGCTGTATAGGAAGGGAACCAAATGAGAAACTTTGTGTAATGTGACAAAAATATTTAGGCATGAATCTGACTTAATAGTGCTGATTTTTCCAAGTTGCTCCTAACAGAAGCGTACATTTGAAAGGATTCTAAACTGGAAAATGTTTCTGCTTTCTGTGAGGGCATTAAAAGTTTTGATTTGAGAGAAACAGCTATTTGAATAGAAAGGTAGCTGGTGCAACATAAGAAGTAAATGTTTAGAATATGGGAAATTTATATCACATCTCTGCCATGATCAGGTGAGTCACTACACTTTATACCCTTGGCTTTCCTTGGGTGGAACTATTCCAGTTTATAGAAAAGAAGAAAATAAAAATTAAAGGTAATTTAAGTCTTAGTATTGCACAGGGCTTTGTCAAGTTATTTTTTAACTCAAATTCTGCTTAATGATGACCTGAAATTGAACATGTATAACAAGGTAGAAAAATATGTAGCTGGGAATAGCAAACCTGATGTAAGCCTGTTTCCATCACTGTTTTTCCTTACCTCAGCAGAGTTAAGAGCCAAGGGAATGCTGAGCCAGCACTGATTTAGGCTGGTATGCGCACCAGGTGCAGGATGACGCATTCACAGTCTCCCTCCTGGTAGCTCATGCAGTGCAGTTTCAGCAGGACAAATATGGTTGTACAGCCTCTGGTTACAGGTCTCATGCAGTTCATGGTGTGATCTCTGCACAGGAGTCATTTACACAGTGAAGATCTGTGCTTAAAAAACTGCCTCATCAGGTGTAGCATGGCCCCCTCCTTATAAGTGTTCCACACCTTGCAAAAATCCTTCTTTATCTCTTAGCTTTCAGCCTCCGTTCACAAGAAAATGAGGTTTAAGGGATGACTCTCTCTCTCTCTCTGAGGAACTTAGTTTATTTGCAGAAACTAGAAACCTGAAAGCATAACAAAAGCAGATACCTCTTCTTTGAGATTGAAGAATATAAACATGTGTTGAAGCTTTTGTTTTTCAGCATTATTAAAAAATTACCATCTTCATCCAGTGGTAGACTACTGCTTTTTAAAATCACTGTCCTTGGTTTCCTAGTGAACTAAGATGTTCTCTGGCTACTACCATGGAACTGTGTGGCTTTTTCCTAATAATGATAGAATTTTAGGGTTAAAAGGGAGCACAAGAGAGCATCTAGTTCATCACCCTGCCCCAAGGCAGCATGAGCTAATCCTGACAGATGTTTGCCTAACCTGTTCCAAAGCTTTACAGATATTCTTTAAGGCCCCCAGGCAACCTATTACAGAGCTGCACTACACTTACTCTTGGGTATTTTCTGCTAATGTTTAAAAAACTTCTGCTGTTAAACTTGTCACTTCTTGTCACTGTGGATATGGGAAGCAGATTGCTAGCTTGCCCTTTGCAGTAGTTTGGGGTTGTTTTTATTTTGTGTTTGGTTGGTTGTTTTGTGGGCTTTTTTTAGCTTAAAAATCATATAATGTCTTTGCTGTTTTACTCTGCTTCCTAGAGTTCCAGTCCTTTCAGTCTTCTTGTGTGGCTGATGTTTCTATAGACAATACATATTGCTATCCTGTATACCTGTAAGCTCCATTCAGACAATTCCTGCATTTCTTTTTTTACCATTACCCAGAATATATTCTACCAATCAGTTTGACGGCATTTTTCTGTACTAGAAACTTAGTTCTTAAAAAAACACTCTTCATTTGTAGTTTACAATTGAAATGATACATAGCAGCAGTATAGAGGTAGCTGGTGTATTTTTGGTGTTAAGAGATTACCACTGCAGTCAGTAGTGATATCTGTATCCTTACTTAGTAGTTACTCCGTCCTCAACATGTGCTTAAGACCAGTGTTGGAGACTAGAGACTGAATTGGATGATATCATCAAAAATGGCTGTATGGTCTAATAATCTGTGGTTTTCAGTGATGTCTTACTGCTGAGTATTTGAAACATCTAGGCAATGTTTCTTTAATGCTTTAAAAAGCAGTGCAATAACTGGGCATATTAGAAGGCCTATTGAATGTCCATTTTATACTAAGTTCATGAAGAGAAATCTGCACTGCTGGCTGTCTCACTGATGGTCATGTCATTTGCTGTTCCACAGAAGAGCCAGCAAATTCTGTGGGTCACGGGAAACCCCTGACAGACAAACTCTATGGAAATAATTTTATCCCAGCTTAAAATGGAGGAACTTGTGGCTATTCCATGTACCTCCATGGAAGCTAGGCATTTATAGATATTAGAGGCACTATGAATGACTTGTAATCTTCGGGGAAATCTTTAACAAGCATTAACCCTAGCCAGGGTCTTGCATTTCCATGACTGTCTCTACAAAAATGTATCTCTCGGGGAAAATAGTGTTTTGGTTTGATTGTTAAATTCAGAGTGAAGAGTTCAGTTGTTTGTGTAAGACTGTTATTAAGTCATCATGTCTCAAGAGTTAAGTGATTTAAAGGACTTTGCTATAAAAGAACTTTCATTTTCACCAACCCCGTCTTACTTGAAAGCAAACCTTCAAGATGGGAATCTAGCTTCTGAGAAAATGTTCTTCAATAAAAAAAATTCATTTTGGCTATTACTTCATGTTTAAAAAAAGTTTATTTTTTTAAAAATTTCTTTTCCTTTCTTTGTTTTCTTTTTGAGCATTCGTATAATATCACAGTCATGTCTCTGTCACTGTCCCCCTTTTTTCTGAATGTTCTGTTTTAAGATACGTGCACCTTGTCTAAGAAGCCAGCTGGGATGCCACAAATACTGTGCTCTATTTATGACTGCAAAGTAATTACAATGGAATTTAAAGACTTGGTTTATAGATCCAAGACAAGGATCTTCTGTGTACACTAAAAGGATAAATCCTTTCCAGACCACTTCTTATTTGGCTGAAGATGATCTTGAGGAAGTATTTTGGAGTGTCAGCCAAGGCTGCTTTTAGAAAGACCTGGGTGGGATTCATACTGTTGATATCCAAATAAAAATAGGCCCTGATTTTAATCTCTGCATGGTTACTTTATTGTAGTTATGAAACCCTGGCTTTATGAAACCATGAAACTTTAAGGCTTTCAGGGATGAAAGGAGATGTATAAGTAAGTGCCTGTTATCTTTTTTAGATTCATGGGAAAATATTTCATCCAGTGTCCTAGCAGCTTTCTCTTGTGGACTTGTCTTTTGTTTATTCTGTTTCTGTGTGGTATGCATTTTAGTTTGTTTCCTGTGAGAGCAAAATCTCTGTGACTGGGAGAGATATGTTACAGGAAAGAAGAAGATGGGCAATTTGGGGAGGAGAGAGGGGCTAATCTGCTATATATATATATATATATATATATATATATATATATATATGAAAGTGTATTAAGTAGTCTTTGCTTAAGGTGAAGTTGAATATAGCTCTTTCTGGTAAATGTCACTGAAAATTGTACCGTTTCAGTATTTTTCAGCAAAAGAGTTTATTTCAGAATTTAGTGGGGCAACAGTTTCAGAATATAGCCCTAATTGTATGAGAGATAAAAATACAATTATTCAAAGGAATATATTTTAGATTATCCAGAAACATTTTGGATTTAAATACTGTTCTCTCCCTGGTTTCTTTAGACACCTCAGCACCCCTCTCCCCATCCATAAAATATATGAATGTCAGGGCACAATTTGTGGGGAAAATATACTTATTCTGCATAAAATTTTAACACTTAAACATAAATAAAAGTAACTTTGGGACAAGAGAGAAATATACATTTATAGTGTGTTTGACATAGAAAAATGCATTCTCTAAGCACTACTTTACATGATTTTGAGGTAGCAAGGTCTCTTTGCTATTAAACTAAGACTTTGTCATCAAGACAAAGAGTAATTGGCTGCATGATTGTATTCCTAAGCAAATGTTTATATTTTGGCCTCTAAAGAATAAGATATGCTCGTATTCCCAACATATAGAGACAGTCTCTTTCTGGTTTGCTTGTTGAGATATAGTCAGATGGGATTTCCATGTCTAACTGGAAGGAAAAACTGGACTCATCTAGTGACAATAACATTTGTTAATGAGCCAAGGCCTATAATGTATAGGCAGTACAGAAAAGAGCAGTGATATCACTTTGAATGTAGCCATTGAGTGAGCATACAGCCAAAACCAGGCTTGCTTCTCCTCATCAGCATGGAAAACCAGATACTTTGAACTCCATTCTGCATTCTTTTATTATGAAGTTATACTTCTTGAGCTGACCTGTATGATAATGACATGATTAATATTTTCCTTCCAAAAATGAAATTCCCTGCTTCATTTCTCTTTCTTCATGGAGTATGAACATTTTCTTTTTTCCTCCATCTGCTCCACTCTGTGTTTCAGCTTTCCTTTTTTTTTTCCTACAATGTCGTTTAACAGCTGTAATAAATGTATTAGGGTTCCTATATGTAGTTAAACTTGTGGTCTTAGCACAGTTAGAATAAGACAACAGAAAATGCAAAATTAAAACAAGACTGGTGTGCCAAAAAGGTGGCCTAAATTGAGTGATGTGGTTGTCCTTGGCAGTCTGCTCAGCAGATATTGTCAGCATCACTTGGGCGGGAGAGAGAGCAGGAGATGAGCAAAAAAAGACCATCTGCTGTGCGGTTTTTAACTCTGGGATTATACAGTTTTCCTAGTTCCTGTTCCAAAAGTGGCAGATCTTGAATGTCTGTGTGGTTTTTTTAGTGGTTACATATAGCTGCAGTGCATGTTGGCAAACAGAACTGACACCATCTTTGTCAGAAAGCAAACAATTGTCTCCTTAGTTAGTCCAAGTTTAGCAAGTACTCCTATTCATCCTGACCATCTCTGCATTCCCAGCCTACATGATTTTGCCTTTTTACCCTTCCTAAAGAGGAAAAAGTATAACCACACTCCAGATATTTTAGTGAGCCTCTACAAATATTATTGCAACTGTATTGGCATAAGTGAAAATTTCTCTTTGGGGCAAAGGCTGCTAGTTAAACAGATACACTTATGCCACTCAGACTGCCTATCAGTTACTGGAGCTCTGTCAATATTTTTATGTTTTTAATTTTTTTTAATGGGTGGACATGAGGACACAAAAAATCAATACATCCAAAGATTGGAAATAATTTATAACTTTTTAGAATGTAAAAATATGTGGAATAAAGCCCACTTGTGTACCTGTGCCATGTGAAACTTGTTCTTGTCCACATATTAGTGGGAATTTGGGTTTACAAACTTGGTAAAGCTTTTCCTTCTCCTAGGTCTGCATGGCAGGAATCAGCTTCAATATTCTGCTCTGTCAGCATGGGCAAAATGCCTTGTGAAATCAGCAAACTCATTAATTGGAATTTAAAGGGGTAACAAGATCTGAATATAGGAAATATAACCATCATCCCTTTTTTAGAGAAAAGAAATTGCCCTTAAAAGCTTAGCTGAGCCTAAATCATCATTTAGGTAATTCAGTTGACAGTTATTTAATGTTGGCAGCAGTATGTGTGTATGTACCACTGCCCTGGTAGTCAATGGAAGATGTCATAACCATTCAAGTGATTTATCAGTTTTTAATTGCTTTTGGTTGTAGTAGCTGGAGGCCAAGAGGAAGATAGTAGAGATTCTGCTTTAGCTCAAATTTTAACTGTGGAAACATCCTACAGAATGGTAGTAAGAATGAAATCAGTGCTTTACTATGGAAACCCAATAGAATTATCTCATCCAAAATCCTATATAATTTACTGGCCATAATTATAATTCTTTGCTCTGTTGACCATAACACAGAATTGCTCTTACTGTGGGTTGTTTGAGAAAACAAACTACAAAAAATTTTGATGAGGTTATCATTCTCCATTAAATTTGGTAGTATTCTTCCAAAACTATCTAAATAAATAGTGTCCAGAATTAGCACATCCTTCAAGAGGAGCTTTTATAAGCCAATTATGCTACCGCAATCCATTACTACTTTCTAGTAGAGTCATTTCTAGATGCTTTCGTTTTTATTCTAAAGTTGAATGAGTTGAGTTTTATTCCAAAGAATGATCAAAGACTTCCTTGTATCTCTTAAATGCACCTATAGTTTCCTGGATTATAAATACTACTTTTTGACCATGAACAGTTCTAAGTGATTGAGGTTTGCCTGAGTCTGTAGATGGCCTGAATCAAATCTCAAAGTGCTTCTGACCTGCCACTTTGAAGAAAAGATGATGCATATCATTGTTCCTATTATTAAATGTTTCCATAATGGCCTTTTTAGCAAGTGGTTTGCATACTTCCCCAAGAATTCAAATGTTCTCTCATTATCATGAGTGCAGAAAACTCTGAGCTTCTGCCATCCAATCATAAATACTCTTATCCATCTCAAATTTTCCACATTCTTAAAACAAAAGTCTGCACTGAGAACTCAGATTGTTTGCTTTTGTACATTTTCTTTAGTAGAAATGGGTGTAAGAATTATGGGGACTGAGCTGCCCTTACAAAGTAAAATGTAAAACTTTCAATCAGTACTATTTTTAGAGGCTTTTTGGACAATTACAGAAAAATTTTACAGAATTTATTTTAGAATGCTAGCCTATCATATAAATAATTTATAACTTTTATGATTTTTAATAGTCACATCAAGAATTGCTTTTTCTACAAGGCTGTTTAAAGAGTAAACATTACAGAAGAAAAGAAGCCTTGGGGACAAGTGACTTGAAAACTTTAGCATGGCAGTAACAAGTTGAATTTCATAAGAAAGAAAAGAGAAATATAATCTGGGTTTTCTAAATGCATGGGATTTGAGTAGTCAGAACAGAGTTCAGTTTTTGTATTTAGCTCAGCACAGCTCCATTTTTTTGTGTTTATCAGAACATGCTGAATAATTGTCCCTCTCTGGTACTGAGACACACTGGGATATTGGTGTGCTGCATGTAATCAGAATCGATCACCACTGTGCCTTTTTCCTACCTAATACAGTTTTTGTAAGGTGTATCTGCAGCTTTTGCATAGTTAGGCATTCTGAGCTTTTAACAAAACTAGCAAATTCATTTTCAAAATACAGCTTCAAAATATGGACAACTAATCCCACTGTTTTCATGACTCAGATGCGAGCTCTGTGACAGGAGTCTTAATATTGTTTCAGGTCACCACTACACAGCAAGTCTGATGTCCTTTAATTCAGCTGTACATGGACAGGAAATAGAAGGGATAGGAGTAGCTCTGAGCCAGTTTTAGATCCCTCCAAAGTCTGGGGTTGTCCTCAGATGTACCTAGTTCTTAGAAGAAATCAGAGCAACCTCAGAACCAGTCCATTGCTGTAAATGGAGCAGAGTGCAGCAGTGGTCAGGAAATTCAGTCCCTTGTTCTGTGTGGAGAGCTTTGTACAAGTGGTCAGAGTTACCATTGCTACCTGTATAATTTTTTTAATATCTTGAGAAATTCCTTTCAGGGTTGCAGGTTAAGTTGTCCTTCTTCTGCTTGTGTGTTGTAAAAGGGCTGGGACATTCAAAGCCAAGCTAGGCCCAACCCACACAGGGACATACTACTACATATATAGCTCCACACACCACACAGGAGATCTTCTTAACATTATAAGGTCTAGACTGAAAAGGAATAGATTGCCTTACAGCTGTGCATAGACTACATTTAAATCACATCTGATTTCGCTGTATGAATTTTATATCTCATGTACCTTCACTCTTATTTAAATGCCAGTATAGAAAATGCTGTACTCTAGGCCACCAGATCTATGTAAGCAGTGAAGAGTTAAGAAACTAAGACAGTCCAAACATGAAGAAAAATGTAAAGACATGTTGCAGTCTGATTAAGATTACTAGACCATCACAGCAAAGCCTAAAAGCATCCTTCAAACCTCAAGAAAAAATGCACTAAAGAGTTACCATGGGAACAACAAATTTAAAGTACAAATGAAAACAAACAACTATTTACACCCCAACAGAATTATACAGACAAACAACAAAAACAGAATTGTAAATCAGCTAAACTCAATAACTAAGCAGAATGTGGAAAAACTAAAGTATTAAACATGGGAATAAAGGAGGGAGGGGAGCGCAGGAGAGGAATCACCCAACAATCCAGTGCTAACTGAAACAGAAAATAAAAATCCTGTATAGAAAACAAAACTGATCATTACCACAAGACAAATTATAAAGCCAAGCAAATGCTTCAATCTAGATAAATGTTAGCATTTTTGTGTGATTTCTACTAATTTCTTTACTGTATCACAAGTGAGATTTTTCAACATCGATCACAAGCACTCTGTACTGAAATGAGTGTGTTATGCTGGTTTAATGAGAACAGCTTCTGTCCATCATACTGATATTCATAAAGAATATATTAGATATTGATACCTTGAAAATATAGAAGATACGGGATTTTGATTAAAGGGATGTCAATCTGTACTTCCTTAGACATTCAGGTCCCTTTAAAATCAGGTTCCTCCAATACATGCCTATCTATTTTTAAAAGCCAACTATGGGAAACTAAAAAGTAGTGTTACAAGGTGACATTTGACATGAGGAGGAAAGGCTATTGCAGCTGGAATAATTTTTAATCAGGAGCTCAGATGTGATAAAAAGATGAGTGAGAATAGGCCCCCTAAGATTAATTTGTGTGTTGAGAGTATCTTGAAAATAGATATCAACCAAATAGTTGATTTATGAATATGATGCAAATAAAAATTTATACTGCAAGAAAAGAAAAAGAGAACCAAACCAAACCCAAAACTTATCATACTTCACTGTGTTGGAAGCATCCTTCTTTATATTTTACTTATGAGATAAAACGTAGTTTCACAGATTACTGGAGTCCATTAAGGGTGAACAAGACTGTGTGGTCCAAAGTCTCACAGGGATTCTGGTCTATCTTCGGGAAGCAGCTTATTCATTTTCTCCCAGACAAATACTTGTTACTTAGCCATTAAATCAAAGATGGGTTCATGCTTCCAAATAGATTTGAATTCAAACCATTAGAGAATTTAAGGTCACTCCTTTCCAGAGCTTTGATTTGTGCCCCTCACTTAATGTGGTGAGGCTTTTAAATTTCTGCTTGCTTTACCAGCGTTAGTTAACAGATGAAAATGTGTGAACATGGAAGGGAGGGTGGGAAGAATCCTTCCTTTTGAAGGATTCTATTAATTTTCTTTGGCCAGACTTTGAGTTTGCCTCTTTCCCCTTTTTGGCATGTCATGGTTCTCATGAATATTTGACTGAGCAGTTCAATCTGCATATGAGAGAACTTACAATGGAAATGGTTATTTTGACTTAGTGCTAAGAACAAGTAACTAACACAATACACATTATATATCTGTACACTGTACTAGTAGAAGGTAATCATCTGTACTTAAAAGTTGCAAACACGTTTGCTGGGTGAATTTGAGTTACTGAGTTTGTTCCACATCATTCTTCTTGCACAGGGAGACAACATGTTCATCAGATAAACAATTAATTCAAAATAGATTTTGATGCTATAGATCACTGATTTTAAAAAGAGAAACCGCACCTCTTTCTGGAGGCAAAATTCTTCCCTTGTTTGAAGGTAATCACCAATTTAAAATCTACTCAGTCATGTAAAATCAGAGACATTAGTTGTCTGCTTCAGATGCCAGTTAGTGTCTGTGCCACAGCTGGCAATATATCTAAACAGTTGTTGAGTTCTCATCCTATAACATTCTGAGTTATTCCAAGCAGGTCAGTGCCTCCTAGAATAGCCATTGAATATGGGAATCTGTGCAAAAGTTGAGATTTAGCAGCAAATGGAGAAAGTTATAACAATGCTATAATATTAACAGCTTGAAGTAAATTAATTGTGCTTCTATTGTAGAGATATCATAATGAGGTTAATCAAAAGAGAGTTCAGAGAAAACCACATCCTTCCCACCTTGAAAAATGTGGTGTAATCAATAGCAAAAAATAAATGGGTGATCAGTGAAGATCTGTTTCATTTACTATTTACTGTTTACTGCATGGTTGCTGAGGAATGTCTTAGAAGATGGGGGCCAGGTTTGTGAAATTAAGGTTTTTTATCCATTACAGATTTTGTTCCCTGTGTGAGTCTGCGTCAGTAGCACATAGTGAAATTCAAAGTTATTCCAGACTCCTTCATTACATGTGTGCTGACTGCTACTGAAAACCCTGTCTGATTTTAAAATACATTTTACACTATAGAACTCAAAAATTAATGCAACTTTTTGATAATTTCAATTTTTTGATGGGAAAAACAAACCAAAACAACCCAAGCCAAACACCATGGATTTGTTCCTTTTTGTTTACAAGGATATGGTTGTGAAACATTACTAATAAACTTTTATTAACAATAATAAATGACAGCTGTGTGTAACATGTACCAAAAGCCTGTTCAAAGATTCATTTCTAGGTTGCATGTCATGCTTAAAGCTATAAAGTATAATGACCTTTTCAGAGATCAAAGCCCTGTCTTTTCTTTTTTTTTTTTTTTCCTTCCCAAAAGAGATGTTTGAGGTTGTAAGAGCAGTGAACCCACTGAGTGAAGTTTCAGTTTCTACCAGAAGTTCTTTAGTAGAGAAGCTGAGAATGATAGTGCCATGGGTGAGTAAGGTGGACAAGCCAGGTGGACAAGCAGTGGACCACCTGCACTTTTCCTCCTGCATGATCCAGTAGATTAATTTGCTACCCATGGATCCTCCCCCAAACAGAGGACTCTGTAATGAGTCTGTTGTAGGTGGATTTCCTGGTGTGCATTGTGGTGGATGTGTGGCTGGCACAGAGCAAGGCTTTGCTGTTAGTCAGCTTGCTGTGCTTCATCACTCATAGCAGTGCACTCTCTCATGCCTGCACAGAAGCACGGCTAATGCGGTAGCTTTGATGCTCTTAGTCTTGTGGAAAGATTTCCAGGCTGGCTCCATTCAGCTGGTGCAAATGTGCCAGAGGACAGCCGCAGCATCTGGATGCGCATTCCTGGATCTCCATCAGTATTGTCACAGGTCTTGATAGTACTGCCTGTCTGTACAGGGAATAGTACTCCCTCTCTATACATCAGAATCTTTAGTGATGCATGCTTTGGAAGTAGTACATGTTCTTCCTATAGCATGTACTATGCACTTTGCTTTTATTTAAGCTATTGGTTGTTCAGAAAGGTATTAAAAGGCTCTCACTGTCCTCACACTTGGCTTGAATATAAAGTACAAAGCAGCAAACTGACGTGTGAAGAAGTGATGATGTTTGGGACGAGCTATCAGGATATTGTCACATACAGGGACAAGGATATTTTAGTTGGCTACCTTTGGCCTGGAATCTTGTCTGGAGAGGTCAGGCAGTCTCCCTACAACTGAAGCTTTCAGGTTGTCTTGTTCTGCTGTAGCATAAAACAAAGTAGCATAGATCATATAACACAATGTTGCTTGCCACTATTTGCCATTGTAAAATTCAGATGTAATTCTTCCAGGTATTTCTCTGCTGTGTGAAGGACCATGAACCCTGTTTATGAGTATTTTAACCACAAGGTTCCAAATTCCAGATAAAATAATTTTATTAAGATTTCTGAGAAATAAATAAAAATTTATGATGACTGCAAAATATTTTTTGCAGTGTATTTTTCTGAATGAAATTTTGTATAAACCGTCTCATGTTTTATGGGAAGATCAGCATGGTCTTTGCAGAACTTCTGTGGTAGAAGCTATTACTAAGGGAAGATCCTTCTTGTCATTTTTAACCGACCTGTTAAGATTTCCATCTCTGCTCTCTTTCATGAATGTTACAGCACCACTGACTTCATCTGTAATTGTAAGTTACTGAGTAGAGGTAGGCTTCTCAAGGAATGTATTCAAACTCCCCACTGTTGATTGTGCTGACACTGAGCAGATGTTGAAAAGGGTAGTTCCAGTGCTGACTTGTACTTTCACAATCTTTGTCAATATTCTTACTGTCTATGCTCTTAGTTAGCATTTTTCTATGCTGTATTCATCCTTAGAATTCTTAACTGAGCAGAGACAGCACACGTGGGGTTCATCATTAGAAGTACCTGGTATTTCAGCACCTTACTTTCACTCAGCATTGTTTTAACTTCCTAGCAGACCTTTCCATAAGCCAGCTTCCCAGCTTCTTGGTTTGCTTACAAGTGCTGTAGAGAATTACAGGGAGTTTGCCCTTTTGTGCTTAGGCTGGGATCACAAAGTGTTTCAGCAGTGATATCTTAGCAGCCAGGTTTGAAGAGCTGCAGCTCAGAATGAGGGAAGGGGCTATTTTGAGTGGTATTACTCTATTGCAGACACAGAGGCTGTGGATAAGCACATATATTTATAAGGGCTGAATTTTGGAAGACACCAGATACCACAGTGCCATTCAAGTACCCAGATAAACTGTTTTCTCGAAGGCTGCCAATATAACATCAAATGAAGTATGAAGTTAACACCCTGTGTTGCATGGTCGTCATAAACCAGGGCATTTCATCCTGAAGAGAAAATTGATGACACTGTGCTATCAGCAACTTCAGGTTTTACTACAGCCTAATAGAAAACTAAGTCTCCATAATAATGACACCAGAAAAATGATGAGATGGCATTTTTTAAAATGGCATTAAGAGAGGAGTCAATAGGAAGTACAAGTTGAACAGTAAATAACACATTTAGCTATGGCAATACTTGTCTATACAGAATTACTCTCCCATCAATAGCAATCCATTGGGTTTGGATCAGACTGACAAGGCATTGAAGTTCATATATAAGCAAACAAATGGATACATAAGTAAGTTTTCAGAATCAAAGAAGCAATTAAGCTAACCAGTATACATTTGGTAGAAACATAAAATGACCACACAGCACCCTTATCTCTTAGTTTGGTCATAATATTGTGCATATATATTTGTGGTTCCTTTCTCTGCCTGTCTCTCTCTTTCCCCACTTTTGGTAACATTGTCCAGATCTTCTTTCCTGCCTGTGGGGCCTCACATTAGGGTATCATTTTTTTTCCTATCTGGTGGCCTGCAATTTGTCTGTTCGTTTATCACTTGAGTGTTTCTATTTTGGTGCTAACTTATAATATCCCAGACTTCAGATCAAGGGTTTCTAACAGAGATTGTGCCATGGACCTGCTTCCTTCCCATTTGTGATCGTAAAACTACCCCTTTTGTTCACACAAAGCCCCTGCAGTATGCTGCTCAGGGAACCAAGACCTGACCTAAGAAGGCAGAATTTCTCCCAGTGAAAACTGAATTATTCCAGTGGAGTCATCTATATGCTCCACACTTTTCTCACCCAGGCATGTAGGAGTTGCGTCTGGACAGACTGGGTACAGTTTCATTCTGTACCAGAAGTAGGAGAGCAGATGGGTGATTTAGAGTCATATTTCCCTCCCATCTCTGATCCTGCACCGAATCCAGATCAAAATCACTATTTTTCATCTAATAACCTTCATGCTTTTCTTCTAGCTGGGCTAATCCTTTTCTTTCTTTCCCAGTCTCCACAATGAGATATCTTTATTTCAACAAGAGATGGTTACCAAAAGTTTCCTCTAGGAATTGTGAAAAAGAATGAGTGTTGATCTAAAGCTAGAAGGAGGTAGGGAGTATCTTTTTCCCCACCCCACTCTCCAATTCAGTAGAATGAAAGTAAACTTGTGCTAAAAGTAAAATTTAATTATTTTTTAATGTATTTTAAAAGCTGGAGAGATTGCTTGCTAGATTAATCTTGTATCCCAAGGATGACATTATTATCTTAATAGTGGAAGGATGTTCTTTGAGCAGGGAATTCAGCCTTCAATGTGCCTGCATTAGGAGTTCCCTCGAAAGTGTTGCTGCTTTTGCATTTCTGAATGCCTTTAAAATGTCAGGTTTCTGGCCATAACAGCTTTGATTCCAGATTATTCTTCATGAGGAACCAAAAAATATTTCTATCTTCACCTTTTCACAACACATTTTTCACCTTTTTGGGGCTACAGTGCTATTAGGAGAACTGGGGTTGTTTTATTCTTGTCTGTAGCTCTTTATTCCATAAAGTATATGGAAAGCCAAAGAGACAAAATGGAAACACAGAACCTACCAGTTACCTATGCATTAGCTATGGAGACTGTTCTTTGCATCTTTTTATTGAGTACTTGGTTTTGTCTACATTTATCTTTAAAATTTAATTTTTCAAAATTTAAATCACTCTTTTTACTTTGCTGTCCAATGTTCCATCCAATTATTTAAATCAGGTGCAACTCTTTACTTGGAATTGAGTAAGGCTAAGGAAGATTATGCTTTCTGAGATATTGATGCTATTGTTTTGCTCTGGATGCTAAGTTCCAAAGATGCTCTTACCCTTAGGTTTCATTCCCCTATCAACCTTACTATGTGATAGTTTGTTGTTTCTTTTGTCCTACATACTTTGAAGCATGACCATTACCCTGAACTTTAAGGACTCTCATGTCAAGGGTGTACCAAATATGCCTGTATCACAGGGTGACACCAGCACTATATAAAGTAAAGCAAATTGAGTATAGAAAGGATCCACTGACAGAAATCAGAGCTTTCTCCCCAGCCCCCAACCCTGCTTATTTCACCAAGCAGAATATAAGAGCATATACACAGACAAACTGGCGTCCCATTACATTCCTCCAGGGTAAATAATTTATCAGGACTAATGCTGATTAAGTATAAATGTGGAGAGTGTCAGGAATCCAAGTGACACAGTAGTGAGTGCTGGCTTTTGCCTCCAAGGAGTGCAAGTCACATTTTTGTCCTTACATACACATCCTCTTTCAGGGAACATTTGTGATTCTTGTGTGCTATTTTACTTTTGGGGAATAGAACCCTTTTAAAAGAAAGCAAATTATATTCACTCAGGCTAGTGTCATAGCACACATTTAATCCTAGAGCGTGTCTTCATTAGGAGGTAATTACATTTGTCCGGATCTTCAACTCACTGATTAAATTCAACATTCTTTATAAATCCGTCCATTTCAGTCCTCCCTCCTGAATACATTTTATTCCTGAAGTTTTATCTGTCTGTTTTGAAAATGCTCCAGTTTACTTGTGTCTGAAGGCCATAAGCTTTAAGCAGGTTAAAAGTTGTGTACACATACTTTTCATCAGATGACAATACTCACTGCACTGTATTGTTGTAATAAAGGCACCGAGACAGGCCTTGGAACTCCAGTAGCTCACAGGACATCCAAAAGCTAGATTTTATAAAACCTGTTTTAGTGTTGATGTGGAGGTTGTCAAAGTATCCAAAGCCACTTTTTCAAATGGATCTCATCCAAAATACTCATTTGGTTCTTGCACTGCTGATATGGAAAATGCCAAATGCTGTTTAAAATTCTAGGCCTAAAATACTGCACACTGATGCAGAGTGCCGGAGTTCTGCTGATAGCAGCTGCTTAGAAGATTTTTGTCAAATATACTGTTTACTTAGATCAAAAGTGTATCCATTACAGAGAGGGCAAAAACTCAGCATGCAAAATTGAAGGAGTGCTCTCGTCCAGAGAGAGCACAGGGTTCAGCAGAAGTTTGAGCCACTAGTTAGTGGCTAGGCAGATGAGACCTTTGACTAGATGTAAATCAGCAATGAGTGCAGCTGGAATGCACAGCTGGGGCAATTGCTGGGAAGAAGGCTAAACCTCTTTTTAGACTCTGCTAGTCAAGGAACTTGAGCCTATTACTACCAGGCTCACTTTTGATATGCTTCATGATGTGTCTTGGGTCATCCTTAAGGGTTCTTACCCTTGGATGTTCTAGCATGTTCTGCCATGGACAGGAGGAAAGTGCGTCTAATGCACTAGAGTATTCTCTGTTGTCAGATGGAGGGATGAACCTTCACAGCTAATATTTGCTAGATGGTGTGCCAAAAATGCACACCAGTGGCATGTCAGTGGAACTGGTGCTTTTTAAAAGCAAGAAAACTAGGAGGAGACAACACGTGAGGTGGAACAATTGATAGGGCCATTACAATATTTTTGTATCTACCAAAAAATGACTGCCTGGGATCTCAGCTCTAAACTGCATCCCCAGACTTGATAGATAAGGAATTGGCTGGACAGACACAACCAGAGAGTTGTGGTCAATGGCTCTGTGTCCTGGTGGAGTCTGGTGATTTCAGGGCTCTGTCTTGGGACAAGTGCTCTTTAATATCAGCAACACAGACAGTGGGATTGAGTGCACCCTCAGCAAGTTTGTAGATGACACAAAACCAAGTGGCGTGGTTGGCACAACAGAAGGACAGGATGACTTCAGTGGTGCCTGGACAAACCTGACAAGTGGGCCCACAAGAACCTCATGAGCTTTAACAATATCAAGTGCAAGGTGCTGCACCTGAGAGAAGTACTGGGAGTTCTGGTGGATGAAAAGCTGCGCACAAGACAACAGAGTTCACTTGCAGCCCAGGCAGCCAGTGGTATCCTGGGCTTCATCAAAAGAGAGGTGGCCAGCAAGTAGAAAGAGGGTGATTCTCCCTCTCTACTCTTCCCTTATAAAACTGCATCGAGTGCTGTATCCAGATCTGGAGTCCTCAGCACAAGAAAGACATGGATCTGTTAGAGGGTGTCCAGAGGAGACTACAAGGGTGACCAGAGGACTGGAGCATCTCTCCTATTAAGACAGACTAAAGAGTGGTGTTCTGCCTGGGGGAGAGAAGGCTTCAAGGAGACCTCATTGTGACCTCCCTTTAAATATTGAAAGGGTATTTATAAAAAAGAGGGAGAGTGACTTTTTACATGGGCAGACATGAACAAAATAAAGCGAAACAATTCTGAATTTGAAGAGAAGAGCTTTAGATTATAAAAGAAAATCCTTCAAGAAATCCTTTGCTGTGAGGGTGGTGAGGCACTGGAACAGGTTGCCCAGAGAAGTTGTGGATTCCCCATCCCTGGAAGTGTTTAAGGCCAGGTTGGATGGAGCTTTGAGCAATCTGATGTAGTGGGTGGCATCCCTGCCCATAGCAGGGAGATTAGCACACTAGATGACTGTTAAGGTGCCTTCCAATCGAAACCATTATATGATTCTATGAAATCAAAACCAAACATAAAAACAAGTCAGCATTTTCTTACAGAAAAAGAGACGCATCTCTTTCCTTATACTTACAGCCCTGGCATTCTCCAGGTCCATGTCTTTCTGAATCCAAGACAATCATCTCTTGAATTACCTTTCTCTATTTCCTATACAGCTCCTTGTAAGTCCATTAGCAGGAAATCCAGTGGAATGTGCAGAAATAACTTCCAGACTCATGGAAGACAAAACAATAATTTGTCCTTTGACATGGATTATTTAGAGTTAGGCAAAACAAAGTGTTTAAACTAATAAAAAATGTACCAACTGTTAGAAAAAAAATATTAAAAATCATATTAGCTAACTTACAAAACACTAGTCATTATAGAGTGGTAATATGTAACTCTTAGAGTAGATTTACTAACATTTTTATTTAGGCTGTATCTGCTCTGTTCCATTTTCTTGTTGTGTTAAACTGTGTTGACAATGCTAGTGAAAATATTTCAATGCACTGAATAGATAGGGAAAGACATAAAAGCTTCCCAAAGGATAACTGAGAATCAATCCTATAAATAAATATTGAAATGAGCTAAAACCACAAAAATTTATTGGAGCTAGTCTTGGTTTTTCCAAAATATTAGACATATTCAAATCTAAACTCCTAGCCTTTCTTTGTTTGGAAAAATTGAATTTGAAAAAAAAGTCATCTGAGAGGTTTAAAATTTTCAAAATGTGTTGATGAAAACATGTTTGTTTCTCTAGTTTTGTTTTAATTTAACTTATCAAATCAAATATAATTTCACTTAGGTTTCTTTAAATCTGAATGCCAAAACAGTATTTTATATAAAGAGCAACATTATAGTTTGAAACATTTTTTTCCTCATGAAAACTGTTGGTACCATGCAAGATGTTTTTCTTTGTTTTCTGGACAGTCTTACAATGCTAGTAACTTTGTCCAGCCTCTGAACTACACAGCTGCTGGATTTTACTGTCAGTCCCCCTAATTCAGATTTTCTTGCTTCACAGGATTTGATTAATCAAAATAATTATTTTAAGTTTATTGTGAAATGTCTGTTAAGTCCGTCAAGGGCTGTAGCCTAACTGAGGAGTAATGCTATCTAAACTTCGGATGGAAAACTGTACAAAACATCTCGACGAAGGAAAAAATAGACTCAGAGCTTACTTCTGAAATAATTTCTAATTTTTGCTGTTTATATATAGCAGTCATGCTCACCAGAGACAATTTAGAGGACGGGGAGAATACTGGCTCTGCTGTACGTGTCATCTTGACAAGGTGAAAAGAGAGTGTCATTTCAAGCCAGTTGTGAGAAGAGCACAGAGCCCTCTTGCAAGTGCTACAAGGGAAGTCTGCATGTTGCACAGGAGTCAGTCTTCTTTGGAAAGTTTTTATTAGTACCAAGCAATAAACTAAATTGCGTGTGTTCAGCATCATGAGATGCAGTTTGAGTGTTCCTCCCCCTGCTCAGCCCCCACTGGTGGCAATAACAAGTGTAAGCCGTGTGCAGCTGCAGAGCCCTTCAGGCCTGACCCTGTAAGGTCTGCTGTTGACTCCAGCCTGAAATCTCACGTAATGTGTAAGGCAGCTTGGGCTGGTGCAGCCAGCTTACCTGATTTACCCTTTCTTGTAGGTGGAAGGAGAGAGCAGTAAGCACCTTGCCAGTGAGACATGGCAACCTCCTAGTGTTTCTGAGCATTTTGCTGAAGCTTAACCCTTTGTGGCTTAAGTCAGCCTCAGATAAGTCACCCAATTGATTGTATAAGCTATTGGCATCCTCTCTGAAGCCAAATCAGATGCCTGCTTCTTGTGAAGCACTTGGATTGCAAAACCAGAGCTGTGTTGAATTCAGCATTTGAGTGGATTTGGGATGCTGTTTGGGGAAAAAAATAGAAAATAGCATGACTCATTCTGTAACAACCATAAAATACAGCAGTGTCAGAATCATAAATTGTTGTCCATGAATGTATCACCCACCTAGCAGAGACAGATTTCTGCCAGCAGCTCTGCCAATAAGAGATAGAGTTTGGCATAATTTTTAAGGTGGAACATGCTGGAATTAATTACAGAACAAAAGTTTGCCCTTCAAAAAAACATCATGGCATTGTTTTAGATTATTTCCTTTCCATTCTCAGCAGCTGTACTGTGAAGCCTTCTTAAATATGTTTTGTGGACATTAGGACAATAAAGGAAATCCTGACAGCATAGTGTCCAAAGTTACTCAGAGATCATCACTAAAATGGGACCACCAGCAAAGAGGCAGAGTAGAAAAAATAAATCCATGCTTTGAACAATGTCAAGTCTTAACTTCACTCATATAGGATATCTGATAAACCCAGAAAAATAATCTTATTTGCCCTTATTTCCTTAATTGTCCCCTTCACTGCTTAAAAGTCAGTAGATTCATACAACTGATCTCTAGCTGAATCACCCTAGTTACAAGGAGCAACCTGTATTTTGGCTGAGGTGGGTAAAAAATATAAGCAGTTAAGGACAGAATGGGATAGATTGTTTTAAGGGGTGTTATATGTGCTCACACAGAAGAAGGAAACAACACCTATTCCTACCTTTGCTAGTGTGCATGAAGCATGCTAGAGAATGAATACTGTGATCATTTAGAACAGCTTAAACTCAATTTATATTTTGAGAGTGCTTGTGTTAGTTATCATAGTCTCTTAGAAAGTATGGTAATTCTGGGAATAGCAAGTGATAACTGTAAGAGGGACAATAAAGCAAGACTGAGAGCTGATGTAAGGATTGCCAGCTTCTTAACTTTAAGGATGACATAATTGCTGTCACCACAATCCATTGATGCATAGAGGCTGGAAGCAAGCTGGCAGAAATACAAATTTTTCAGAGAGTTGACTGGTGGAGTAATTTATTTAACTGTCCTTTTGAGCAATGTTAGGACTCATATAGGCTCCCCATAGAGCACATACTGTATATCATCCCTATGAAATATGATGAAGCACAGATCTTTTTGAGCACATTAGTAACCAGATCCAAAACAACAGGGCTATAATTTTACAGTTACTGTGCTTGATCCATTTGCCTACATCCCCTCATCCCTTTTTTGGCTGTTACTTTTTAAAACATGAAATGTATGCTGTAGTGCAACCTTCCTGAAAGAATATATTATCAGTGCTTCTGTGTAGCGGATGGAACTGTCTAAAGATTTCTGTTATGTTTCTAATTTTCCCAGTGTTTTTCTAATTGTTTTGAGAATGAGACAAGTGAAAATAACTTGAGCTAGGAAAAGGAGGAGCCACAGTTAAGAGTACTACTATATAAGATTAAAGTGACTGTTGGGATTTTCAGTGTCTTAAAAATTGTAATGGGATAGTGGCTGAAGTGCTTTGGATGCAAGGAAGACTGTAAATACTTTAATTGCCAAAGTTAAGCTTCTTCACTGTTCTTGTCTGTAATACAAAATCACCCAAGGAAAGTGAAAGTTCTGATGGCCAGTACCTCCTCAAGTGAATAATTTAAGAATCATTGAATAAGATGTGGTTCTATCATCTTGTTGTATCACCACTGACATGGCTTAGAGAATTTGCATATTCTAACACAGTGAGATAAAGTATTTTACACCATATATGGGACTTGGCAGGGTGCAGTGAAACAGACTTTTTTAATACTCTTTTTTTCCTCATTTATTCAGGGGAGAAAAAAATTTAAATTGAAGCAAATACCCTAGAGAAATATAATAGGAAAAAAGTTACCTCTTTCTTATGCTATATAAGAGTGCTTACGTTCTTGTAAGCAGCCTGAGAAAGTGGGAACAACTTCTTTCTGTAGGATCTCCAGAGAATGCCAGTTTTATTCTACTCCTAACAGAGTTTTCTGGAGGTCATAAGCAATACAATGGATTTTTAAGTAAGAAAGTATTAAAAGATTTCTCTATGTACCTTGCTGCCTTAGACAGAACCTGCCTCATTTGGCTGGGATTGTAGCTCCATTTTCTTGGCAGTAATGTATGAAGACCATGGAGCTTGTGGAGCATGAGTGAAACTACAGCCTTATTCCAAAAGCTGCAGAGATGGTATGGCAAAGCTATAATTTCTCATGCCCCTTAGAGAAACTGATTGTTGAACCGACCTGACTGATGCATCTGGGAAAGGAGTCTGACAAGGAGCCCGCATGAAACCATACAGGATTTGTTGTTTGAAATGACAGGTGGCCATCTGACTCAAGCTCCTCCATGTCACAGGCAATGCGGACACTGCCTCACAGAGTTCAGTAGTTAGAATTTCAAAACCAAGCTGTGTGATTAAAGTCAGGAGATATTTTGATTTGTTGAGTGTATTGCAAAAAATGATCCAGTAGGAACTGGCCTGAAATTAGCTCATCTATCATTCAATATGTAACATGTTTTTTGCATTATGATTCATGCTGTCATTACAATTGCTGTAACTATCAACTGATAGCTGACAGTGGGAGCCAGCCTAAATCTCAGGATAAACAGGGAGGGTAAACAATACTTTCAAAGGAGTTGTGCCTACTCCAATCCACCAATTAATTTACTTAGCTTAATGAAATTCCACACACCATTCTTTGTTGTGTTGTCGAGGGAAGATGGGGATTTTAAAGGATGTGCAAGTCTTTCCTTCTGTTATGTGGCATAAATCAACAAGTCTTGTGCTCCAAGGGAGAAAATAGACTCCTACAGTGAAATCCTGGTTAGTGCTAGGAGCTCTGCTTTGAAGAGTTAAAGTCTTACCCCTTAATTTTCAGAATTAGCAATCAAAGTATGAATGAATTTCTAAGTTGACAGTAAGGATAATCAGTTACAAGTGAAAGGTACTGAATCTTTGCATTTCTGCTGAACAAACTGAGATAATTGCTTCAGCAAAAAAAGGTAAGATGACACTTCTCAAGGGTCCACTATATGAACATATATCTGGTGTTTACTGTGTTTTCTTACTGCGCTCCCTTTTTGCACACAAAACCCCTGTTCTCTGTGGGAAGAGTTTTTGAAAGCCCAAAGAATGCAGGATCAGGTAGAAGTTAGGCATGGACATACTGGCTGTGTTTTCAGAACATGATCTATCACTCCCTTGCTAGTTTCTCTTAATTCCTGTCTCAGAGAGTACACTTTACACAGAGAAAGCAGTGTAGCTGGTCTGTGTTGTTGGGACATAGCCCAGATGTGTGTCAGGGGCATGCAGCATGCAGCGCTCTGCTATGAGTTTTCTGAGTTCTCAGACCCGTATCTTTTAAAACTTTCCAGTAATATTAATAGGCAAAGAGGCTAACCTGTGTCAATTTTACATAAAAAAGGATTTTCTTAGCTGAACTTTTAAGTATATACAGCACTGTTTTCTATCGTTTATCTCTGTAGCATATTTGTTGTATAAGAACGATGTCTTTTCATTCCTCCCACTGCTACCTTTCATTCTTTGCCAGTCTACATAATGATTTTGGAGGATGAATGAAGAAATTCTGTCTGAGCTCTTAATGAAAGCTCTCTTTTTATCTTATCTTCCACTCTCAAAGTAACTTTCTGATAAATTTGTTTGTTAGAGAGGATAAACTGCTTGCTTCAACTTTGGTTTAATTATGATACTGAACTGTAAAAAAACTTAATGAGAAAGTGCTTGGTCAGTGCTAGAGCTGGAAAAATATTTCTACATTTCTACTAGAGCTGGAAAAACATTTCTCCATTTCTACAATTACTTAAAATTTGCAATTGACTTAACCCTTTGGGATTGCTTTGTACATAAAATCTAGGAAAAAGTTTATTGGCAGAATACTTGCAAAAAAGAGCAAAGTTGGGACTTAAACTAATTCCCTTTGGTTCAGGTTTTAAATGGCCAATCTTATTTATGGTTTCCTGCTTAATTTTTCACTTGCTTGTTTGTGAAGTTGGGCATAAGAAATCCAGTTTCTAAGGAGTGCTCTGGTGTGCTTGGTGCATATGTGCAAGATGACAGAATCACAGATTAATCTGAGTTGGAAGAGACCCTCAAGGATCATCAAGCACAACTCTGAAGTGAATGGCCAATATGGGGCTTGAACCCCAACCTTGGTGTTACTAGCACCATGTTCTAACCTAGATGATAACTATCCCTGCCCCTAGGGGTCTAAATTTAAACATATCCTCTGGATATCTATCAGTATCTGTTTTTCAACAGAAATCTTGTTGAAATGGAAAGACTTTTGACATTTGTTTAGGGTGTCTGAAGGTCCCAGATGCAGTGTGTGTAATCACTCCATGGGGCATGTGGAGAGCACAGGCCAGTACAGGCTGCTGGTCTGCATTTATCTGGTAAACTGAGCTCAAATCACTGATGCATTAGGGATAGGTATTTAGGAAGTGTTTTGCATGCACCACTAGGTGCAAAAATAAACATCTGAACCTATGAAGCTGACATCTAAGACACCACATCAACAACTGAAGCACAGAGAGTGACTTACAACAAGCAGTTCAGAAAGAATCTACATCTATTCAAATGGTGAAATTTATTCATGAGCTGAGAAACAACATAGTTGTGAGAACTGTTTGAATCACATTCAGAAGACTGAAGGGATGAGTATGCCTTATGCTGGTCCTCCACAGAGGAATGATATTCATCCAGTGTGAATACTTTTGAATAGAGAATGAATATTTAAACCACATGGAGACAACTGATGAATAGAAAAAGAGGATAAATTATCAAATTAATTAATATTAGTAGTGAGTGCTTACAAATAGTTCTCATCAAGGACTAGACCTTTTGTTGCTCTGACTGGGTGGGCCTTTGCTGGTTTGAATTATCTTTGCAAGAAAACAATCATCAAAGAAGGCAAAACATATTTTAAGAAACCCTTTTAATACAGTATAACTCAGAACAAAATATACTGTTCTTTAATAAAGCTATCATAGGTGCAATTTAGAATTTTAAAAAGCCTCTTGGCTTGAAAGCAGAACAATATCCTATTCCAATACATCTATTTTCTTATTATGAGGAGTTTTATTCAAATATAATGCATTTGATTGTAATAACCTGCAACATAAATGTCCTATAAAAGTGGAAGAGAGCAGCAAGCCAAATGCTAATGCCTAAATTCTGTGAAGAAGTCTTGAACAACATATTTATTTTGTTTTTATCAGTACCATTATTAACTCTTAGATGCAAAACATGCATAAAACAATGTAGTTCTACAATGTTTCTAGAAGATTTTGACACTTCCATGTGTACTCTTTCTGAATGTTATGCAATCCTCTCAATTTTAATCACTTTCAATTTCTTTAATGTATGACACTCTCACTTTTAAGTTTTGAGATTTAGTGTAACACCTGAAATCAATAAAAAGGAGCTTTTGGGATATTCTAAATAATTTTAAATGTTTGAAAATTTGTTGATGAAAAATTTTTAAAAGTATGCATGCATTGTAAGAACAAATGATACATCATTTTTCATCCATATACCATAACCAAAAGCTTCTGCAGTGAAATATTTCAACCAATAAATCTAATAATTTCAATTTCAAGATCTATGTTGTTTCATTGAAAAAAACTTGCACTTGCAGATTGTAAATTTTTACATTTTAGCAAAGATTTTTAAGTATGCTAGTGTCCTCAAGTAATTAGAACATTGCATAAAAAGGAAGCCTGCAATCTTTCATTTTATGAACCTCACCCAAAAAAGGTATTGCTAGATGGGAGAATTATGCTTATTTTACTTAATTTTTCACTAGATTACATTAATTGTCCCCTGTCCTTTTCTCTTCTCTAGGTGTCCCAGCTTTAGTTTTGGTCTGCCTTCCTTTGCCGACACCTTGTCAAGTATAACTTTGTTTCAATGTAGGGTTTAATTTATTAAACTCTTAACGTGATCTATACTAGCATGTTTTCAGGTGTGTCTGCTACTGTCCCAGCTTTATTCCCATTGAAGTCACTGATTCCCCTTCCTCACAGCCTTGAGGACAATGGCAGCAGTTAGGCCATTATCAAATATGATCAGAAAATTTGGTGTCTATCAACCCTGCACAGTCAGAATAGTGATCCTATCTCTGATATACCCTAAAGTAATCTTACTTGAGTTCAGTACAAATTACAACTCTAATTTATGTATCTGCTTTCTTCCCAGTCTCAGGCCAATTTGCTAAAAAGAGATCTTGCTTCTTAATACTTTTATTTTTTTAAAACCAATCTTCTTGCATCTAGATTTTAAGTTTTAATACAGGCCTTTGGTTTCAAAATACAGCAGTGTCATCATGATAGCTATTGGCATCATTAGAACTTTGGATTTCTTTGCAATAGAAAGAAAATCTATGCAAAACATATCTTCTCAATCACAGGAAAGACACTGACCTGTGCACTAGGGAAAATCCACATGCTGTGATATAGAGGATAGAGAGTACATATACATTGCAAATAACCATGTCAGAGATAAAAAAAATGTGCAGCAGCTATAGTCCTTCCAGTAGTTTGGAAGGTGAAGCTGAACTGAAGAGGCTGGACATGTTTGCATTTCACCTTCTCAGGGAAGAAGGCCTGGGAGCTAGCAGGGAAGTAGCAGCTAGTGTGTGAATCCAAAACTTCTGAAGGGACCACCATACATAGGAGCAGTAACTAGAACCAGAGGGTGGTGAAAGCTGGTGTCCTGTCCTGTACTTCCCTGGCACTGGCTGGGGGTAGCCCTGCCCTAAAGGCCCTCTGCAACCTCCACACCCAGCTCGGGGGTGGAGGGACATCCAGCTCTCATCAAGAGATAGAGTATGTCCTCCCTTCCCTTCACATGATTCTTTTTTTTTAAAACCTGCTTCTGTTTTGCTCTTTTTCATCTTGCTGACGTTATTCTTCAAAATTTATTTTTAATATTCTATGTTTTAATGCATTGAGCTGCTGCATGTCTTAAGTCATAGGCTTTTTTGGCTCTTCTTCCTTATTTGGAAAAGGCAGCATAGTAGGTCTCTGATAAGCTGATACTCATCTGCCCTGAGTCAGTGATGTGGTATTAATTAACCTGCATTATGCAATGATTACCTGTATCAGTACAACATTAGTCACTCTTCCACAAATAGTGCAGACTTTCACCTGGTTGTTACCTTCGAGCTTTCTGTCATTTCATACTCTTGTTTAGGGTTTTGGCTGGTTCTAATTTTGACACATTATGTTGTGAGACTCTCTCAGATATACCTTTTAATTGTCTTCTTAATCATTCCATTCCTTGGAAGAGTAAAAAATACAAGCTTATACAGCTAAACTTCCAAATGTCCATGATGAAACAGATAAAGCTTTCTCAAACAGTTATATAAATCTTCTTTTCTTGTAAATTGCATTATGACTGCTTTGAGATCCAATGGAAATAATTAAAAAGTGGTGAGAGCATCTGTTGCAAGCCCATCTTTAACATATTAAAATCACTCCTGAAACAATACTGGCTATGGACAAAAGGTAGTGTTTCAAGAAGAAAACACAGAAGAAAATAAAGAGTTGGCCTGCTACTCCCAACACATGCATGCACAGCCTGCCACAACATTTTTGTAGATTGTCCCATTTTAAATTACCAGGATGCAAAATAGACACTTGTTTTATTTTCCATGTTTGAAGCAGCTAGATGATGTCAGAGACCCCCATGTAAAAAATTATTCTCATATGAAGTGGACTCAACAAAAAGGTGAATTCAACTGTGGGCATCACTGATTCATAGATCAGTTTACTGATGATGGATGGATATGGGGAAATATTTTATTCCAAGCTTCTTCTTTGAAATTTTCTATTAATAGAGGAACATATATATGAATGTGTGTGGGGCAAGAAAGCTTTCTTCCCTATGTGCAGAGCAGGCACGCTTTCCTAATGCAGTGTCCTACAATCCTTGCTCAGAGGTGTAGAACTTTCATAGATGAGTTTATTAGTTGGAAGCTAATACTGCCATAGCTGGAAGACAGTCTATGGCACTAAAATACAGAAAAAACTTATTCTTAATGATTTCTCTGTTAGTATCTGTGCCTAATGAGATATGTCCATGGCCTGATTTAAAAATCAAGGAGGTTCTGACAAGGTGAGGAAAAAAATATTTATAGATACAGAATATTAACTGCAGACAATAGTATGATATTTAAATCCTGACAGTAGAATTATAAAGGTCTGTAACTCACAAGTGGTGAAGCAAGTACTGTAAATTACAAAAATCCTATTACACATATCTGAGCAGAAAAGTGCTTTGTTAGCAGCTCCCAAAAATTTCTGGACTCTATCTCTTAATGCTTTAAGTGCTTGAATTAATTTTTACTTTTTTTAATGTGTTATTGTATATTTGACTAGTATTGAAGGCAAAGTAAGGGAAAGCAAGGTAAGAAAGGCGTATCACTCCATGTGTTGAAGTTTGGCTTTTCCTGTGGTTTGAAGAAGAAAGATTACCTGTTTTGTCCATTTTCTCATCTCAAGTTGGAGAGGTTTTGGTTTGTTTGTGGAGTTGGTTTTTTGCCTTTTATCCTGTGGGGACATGAGATCACAGATACCTAATCCATATTAAATAACTCAACTTCTTAACTTAATGATATTTTCCACTGAATCCTAAAGAGAATCTCTAGATGAAGAAAACCCCTGAGTTGCCTGAGAAAGACATTTTTGTCTTAATACAGCTATGTACTTTCTAATTGAGCCTTTATCTCTTTGTATGATGAGATTTCAAAGACATGAACAAGATCAGCAATTGTCATCCTGTTGCCTTTAGGTGCACTGGCAGCTCTGAATGGGGTGGCCACTCCCCACAGATACAGAGGAGTTTGAAATTGCTCTCATTTCTGAAGGCAACCTGTATCTGCACCTCCAGATACATAGAATATTCTTGATGCTTTAAGTTAAAAAAAAAGAAAAAAAAGGTGAAGAAGAAAAATCTTGGAATCTTAGATTATGTATTTAAAACCAACAATAAACTATCCTCTTCTTTCCCTCTCTCCTTCACCCTTCCTCACTCAATAATTTTGGATCCCATGTAAATGCAAAAGACTTGACTGATTCAGACAAGAAAAGATGTGGAGGACTTGCTCTGTAATATACTTCAAAGCAAAAACAAAGTGCCAAAAATAATATTATAGTATCCAAGATACTTTTTCAAGGAGATATACTTTCACAGTAATTAATGCATGTGGAAAAAAAAAGGGGGGGATTTTTAATGGAACTGGCTGGTAGTTTAACATATTCCACATGTTATGAGTACTCTGAAATCTTAAAGAATACAGTATAGGTCACATTACACTGCTAAAAAACATGTGAACTTCACTAAGGCAGTTATTGAGACTCTATCTCATTTTATCTCACAGTTTTATGTTGTTGATTCTGACTGTAAATGCTCAGATATTGTTGTGAACACAACTTCCATTTCACATGCTACTCATTGTAATCATACCTAACACCTGCCAGGTATACAGTGCAATATGTTACACTTTCTATGTATAGATTCTATATAGAAATGATTCTGTAGATCCCTGTAATTAATATTTATAAGTTGCTCGTGATTATTTTATCTGTGATATACTGCTGTGGTAATCCCCAAACAATGGGATAAACACAGGAAGGATCTTACAGTCATAAAATATGGCTCTCCAATAACCATTATGGATAATTAATCACAGTAGCAGACAGTACTGTATTTCATTACCTTCTTCATGCCTTCAGTTGGGTAAAGTCTGTATTGAGACTTTACAATGCTAAAAAGCAAAAACAAACAAACAAAAATCCAAACAAACAAAACTAAATCACTAAGACCCTGAAAATGCCAAACCACAAAAATAAAAAAAATTCAAAAAACAAATGCATTATAGAAAATCAAATCTTATTTTCTGTTAGAGAATATATCCTGATTAGAGATCATCATACATAATCTCTCATGTTTTGAGATTTTGGACAATGGTTGTAGATACATTGCATGATGTTTGTGGTTAGCCTGTGCATGACCTAGGAGTTGGCCTTGATGATCCCTGTGGGTCCCTTCTATCTCAGGTGTTCTATTATTCTATGATTCTGTGATAATGGAGCCCATAACTGAGATGGACTGAGAAAGACACCATAGCTTTGGCTGCTGTATACAAAAAGAGATTCAGATTTGAGAGAGATAGGAGACAGGATAATAGGATGGAAAAAAATTGGATAATGTTGTCTGTGGATGGATAGCAAGTCAGAAAATTTTCAAGGAGGGTCAACATGTGCTCCCCCTTTCTACCTGAAGGAATTTTGTTTCCCCAGCAATAATGTCCAAGGATTGTTGTCATTGTGGGTAGTGTTAGATATAATCCTGATTTGTTGCTCTCATCTTCACTGTCCAAATGTCAGGAAATAAGTAAAATACTAAAGGCAAATGTTGATGAGAGCACTGTTATGGGCAGGATCCAGCTTCGGACACCCTTTCTTGGGAGTTTTGCGTTGCTAAATGCAGGTTTCTGATTAGACATTTGTCTGAAAGAAAGACATCTCTTTAGGTATTTCCAACTGTTTGGTTATTTTGCCTTTTAAAATTTATCTGAATTGAAGAAAAGATTGTACTAGACAGAGCTTAATCCATCTCCTTACTTCCACAAAAAAGGTGGTGCATAGGGGAATTGCAAAATATTGGCATTACTCATTTATCTTTGAATTCCATGTTTTTACAAAATGTTATCATTTTTTTCTAGAAGACTAAAAACTAACTGTTTTACTTGTGCAGGTAAATAAACAAAATTTTGATTGTTCTTCAATTTCCTATGTATTTGAGAGTTGCTTAATAGATTTATTTGATTGCTGCTGCTACTTGGATTTCTGACAGTACAGAATCTATTTTTCTCAGGGAACATATTTTTCTCAGGAATAAGCAACAAGAATAAATACATTCATATCTTACATCAAGGAATTGGTGGGCTATTGTCTGTAACTATTTTTACTGTTATATTTTCTTCTATTATAAATTTGCTGACAAATTATTTTTCCCCACAGGAGTAGTAGACTTGGGGAAATTAAAGATGGAAAAGTCCTATTAGGTCATATTGTCAATTTACTGTCAACACAAGAATGCTCCTTGCAAAGAGGTTTCCTTCAGTATTTCTGTCTGCTGAGCCATATGAGAAGAGTCAAGAGTATGCATTTTCTGATGTAATAAAGAGTGAAGTTCTGTCCAAGTTCAAAATTAAAGAAGATTGTTGAAAAGCAAGAAGTACTAAGTTTTGCTTGTGACTTTACCAATAAGGTTGGTTTTGGAGTTGGGTTTTTTATCTTTCACTTGGGACTTTTAAACACTTTATATTTTTGAAAGAAGTTTTAAATTCTCGTTCTTGTCTTGCCATGCTTTATCAACAAATATGCATTATCTGCCTCTGACTGCGTATATATTATTCAGTTGCTTTGCCTCTGGGATCTCTTAAAAAACTGTCCATAGAAATACAGCTAGAAAAGTGGTCTCTTTGCTTGTCTCACTGGTTAGTTTTTAATGCAGGGTCATTTTGAATTCAGTGGAATTTCTTATGCTTTCATAAAGAAGCAGTAGCTGATTTCTTCTAAAAAGCAAGACTTGAACACATGCATACTCATACTCTGAGCATAATTGCATTGTCTTTCAGTATGAACTTTGGTAAAGGGGAAAAAGCTAAGATTTTATGAAAGGAAGATAGAGAAAAAGGCAGCCCTGAGTCTAGTGAATTAAAAGTGCTAGAATCTGCCACACTCATGTTGCAGGTTTCATGGCTGGTTTTACAGGCAAAAAAAAAAAAAACAAAATTAAACAGTAGGATCTCAGAGTGGAAAGTGGAAGATGATGCAAAGAAAAGAAACGTAGGCTCAAATGTCCCAACTTGACTGGCGAAATATGAGATACCACTGTTAATGCAGTAGCAAAAATAAAGTATGAGGTCTGTGTTAGTTGAAAGATGCATTTCTAGAACAAACGATGACGGTATAGTGCTATCCAGCATGTGCTAATTTTGTTCTTGTTGTGAAGCTATGTAAAGAGCTGCAAAGCCTTTTACACAGTGTTTGAGGGAGATGGCTCAAAATTAGAACAAGAGCAGAAATAGATCTCTTTTTCCAGTCTGAAAAATCATAAACTAATCAGAAATCTTTTCCTCTTAAATGCATGCAGTAGATAAACTAAGTGGAAAACAAACAATCATTCAAGATTAAGATGGGTGGGAGAATCAATCATTATTGACTTATGATAAATTTAGGAAGGAAATTAAGTCAAGTTTCCTGACCATTTTACCACTGAGTCTTCCAGTTGGGAGAGAAGGTGCAGCTACAAAGACTTGTTAATATGTAGCTACAAAAGTTTTTTACCATATCTCTGAGAATGGGGGACTCAGCATGATGGTACAGGAAACTGCTTTTTACCTTGTTTTCTCCTCCTTTTCTCCTGTAAGAGGAGAGTGAGGTGGAATTGGTGAGGATGGCAGGGACCTCTTGAAATCATCTGGTCAAACTGCCCTGCTCACACAGGGTCACTTGGTCACCCAGGATTTTGTCCAGTCTGGTTTTTGGTGTCTCCATGGATATAAACTTCACTACTTCTCTGAGCAACCAATGACAGTGCTTGGTTAAGAGGGAGAAAAGAGGTACCAGGTAGAACACTCATGCAGGTGGAACCAGACAGGGAAAGCTCCATCAAGCACATTTCGAAGTTTCTTGTCAAATGTGTTTATTACTTCCAGTCTTTGCACAGACTGACTCCAGCTCTTTAAAATCTGACCCACATAGGTGTTTGTGTAAGGTGAAAAGATTTTTGGAGCTGTTTTATACTTCAGAACATAGATTTGGAGGTTGGATGTGAATGCTAGGATTCATGATCCTGCATTGTTTCCAGATTGACAGTGTTGTAGCAGTATGGCCTATTGGTCATTTATCATATATAAGATGTATACTAAAAATTCTATATTTAAATTAGTAAGAGTCTAACTCAATGTAAAGCTAAGAACAAAAGGAGGGGGAAAAATAGGTTTTTACATCAGTTTTTCCCCATGAAAAGTTCCAAAGCATGTAAAGATCACCAGTTGTGTAGTAGTGATGTTTTTGTGGTCCATGTTTCTGACATGTGAAAGAGCCTCTGTTGAAACAACACTGCTGTAGTGACCAATTTGACTTTCATGTAGAATTTAGATTGATAGCATGGAGTTCAGTGGAGTCATTAAGGGCCAAATCCTGACTTCCTCACTAATGCAGGTGGTTCCTGTGGCTTCCATGTGATTTGAAATCTAAAAAATGATTTTTTGAAACTATTTTTTTCCTCAACAAACTTCCAAAAAGACACTTTTAAAAAAATCACCATATTTTTCTTCAAAACACTGTGATCAGTAGGAGTGGTACCTTAATTTGCTCTTAAATTATCTTGTAAATACTACATTCACCTCAAAATTCTAGAATCTAAAGTGCAGTTCTGATGAGAATATATTTCCAATCTGAAAAGACAAACTGAATGCTTTATTATATGATATGCTGAGAAAGCTAAGTAGAGATGATTTATTTCAAATTTTTTCATTCAGGATGAATATGGTGTGCTGACCTTAATGCCTCTTTGTGCCCAGCACTTCAGAGCAGGACCCATTCTAAGTGTCTTGCAACCTCACTTGTTTCATGCTAAGACCCAGAGAAAAGCTTTCTTAAGGTGCCATTGCAAAGTTGAGGCAGGTATTTACTTTCCAGAAAACTGCTGTCTTATGAGAGGGAAGAGCTGCTGATAACTTACTCAAACAAGCTGGATAGGTATTCCCTTACCACTATCCTAGTAAGTGTATTTACAAGGTCATGTTTCTAGCAGAGAAAGGGAGGTTTTTACAGATACCAAATGACAATTGTTTGCTGACATTTCTGAAGACTGAGTGAAAGAGTAAGCAGTTGAGGGGAAAATTCTTGTCTTGATCAGCCAAAGTGAAAAGAAAAAAAAAATCTCTTGGAGAGGGGTGTGCTAGAAAACAAACATGAAAATCATTCTTGCAATTCAATGTTTTCACTGATATTTTAAAAATGTCAACCATTGTAATTTTGCCTCATAGCTCATATTCTGATCCCAATCTTCTGTTCTTTTGCCTACTTGCTCTTTTGTTGTCATTGTTTCTTTAAAACTTGAGGTTTGAGGCCTTATCATGTCTCAGGGTCTTACGAGAGAGTATTTTATTGACTGTGTAGGGGTCTTTCTAGTGGGACAAGACCAGTGAAGAAGGCTCTGAGAAACAAAGGCATTGCTGAGGGTGCAAAAGGCTTCCAGAAGATAAACTTTTAAACTTTGTTTTTGTTTTGTTCTGCTAGTGTACCATGGCAGGCTGCCTGGGCTCTTCTTTCACTAGATATTCAAGTAAAGCTAACTTTGTGTTTGCAGGCTATCTTAAATGTTAGTCTCTGTTTATTGGCTGCTAGACACCTTACCAGGGCAATGAGCTTAAAGAGACAAGGTGAGTGAAACTGCAAAGCCAGCTACAGAGAAAAGCGTTTACTCTGTCACGACAGCCTTTTGGTTTTTTGCGTTTGGACTGGGTTAAATGTCTGCATACACTCATCATGTACAGCTGACTTTATCAAGGACAAAACTTGGTGAAATGCATAGGTGTGTTTAAAGCTCTGGCTTGATGAAATAGCAAAGCCATGACTACATAGTAGTAGGGAGTCATGTGCATCTTTCTCAATGCTACCCTTCCCAAAGGCAAACCAGCATAACTGAAAAAGCTGTGCACCACCTGGCCTTTATGTTAATATTGCTCTCCATGCCATTCTCTAGCTGTGAGCCCACCAAGGTCTGCACAGCTCCCTGACACGTGAGGCCCAACCCCTCTGCAGAGGTTTTGCTTTGCCACTCCAACAGGATGAATATGAATCTGCAGAAGAGACTGCAGTGTCTTGCTGCCAGTGGATGCTGGGTTTCTGCCTTGCTTTCCTGAGACTCAATGCAATTCATGCAGGAGGGTAGAAGGGACTCTGTTGCAAGCAGTGGGTTATGCTGCCAGACAGTGCTGTGGAGACAGCAATCCATGATCTTGGGGCTGCAGGGGGGAAGATCCTGGAGCACTGCAGCTTCTGACACGCATTTTTACAGCCATACTGGGCAGTGAAAACTGCATCATCCTGCTACATGCGGCATTATTGCAGGTCCAGTTATCTCTGTTTCTTTGGATTTAAGATTTTGCCGTATCACTGCATGGTTTGTTACTTGGGATGACCCCCAGGACTTCAGAAAAGAATACTTTCCCACATGGGATATCTGCTATTGATTTTGGATGTTGTATAATCTTCCTTCCTAACCATTCCTGTCGCTGTTACAAAAATGTTTCTTGGGGGAGAAGGGGAATCCAGTATGAAGAAAATTTGTACTGGGAAGTGTGGCACTAAGGAAGCTATGTCCACAGCAAAAACCTGCCTCCCTTCCCCTGTAGTCCTGAAGGGCTCTCCCACAGAATATCCAGTATTCTTTTCACAGTCCTTGTAGCTGAACCCTATGTATTCATTACCCTCTCCTCCTCCTATCGCTTTAGTATCCTTGAGTGTTTCACAGTGGGGTGCAAGGCATCAGATGTTGCAGGATCCTCTGGACATGAAGGAAAGAGCTTCTGGGAGCTACTGTGGGTGTCCTTGCTGTGCAGGCATGACCAGACTCTTGTCCTTCTGCTCTCCTGCTCTCCTTCTGTCCTTGGATTTCCAGAAATTGTTGAGAATCTGATAATATTTTCAAGTCCCATCATCTCCCACCTTTGTCAAAACAGAGTTTGGACTAGCATAAAAGTTCAAAACTGTGAGGAGAGGCAGATGCACAGACTGCATAATCATTCAAGCCTATTCCTCTGCAGAACTCAAGCTTGCAATGCTGAATTTACAGAGTAACTGGTGTTACATTTGTGGGTAAGGGTTTAGGTTAACCCTTAATAGGGTGTCCTGGTTTGGAATGGGGGTCATGTTCTTCCACCCAGGTTATTTTGCTCAGCTGTGAATGTTGTCTCTGCTTCTCAAGGACTGCTCTCAAATGATTTGCAGACAGCAGTCTTGAGGCTGCAATAGGGCTCCTCCTGGCATTTTTCCAATTTTGCTTCTGCAAAACTGGACACCTATGAAATTTCCATTACATCAATATAGTAGTTGTTGCAGCAAAACACAGATCTTTCAGCAGTGTTACAGAATTTGTTTGTGCTGCCTTTTTTTTTTTTTTTTTTTTTTTTTTTTTTTTTTTTTGACTTGAAAAAATAAGCAAGCTGCATGGAAAGGGTGAACATATACCCAGGAAATAGTTTGCTGATAACATAGGAGCCTTCATGTCTGCTGGGTGGTACCTTAAGTTTTCTTAACAAAGAAGTGAGTGTTAGTTCTTCAAATAAAAGTTACTTTTTGCACTCACATAACTGAGGCTGAGAATTTCCAAGATGAAAAACTCGGCCTTTTATTTATTTTTCTTTTTTTTAAATGGAACATAATTTGAGTGGGATCTCTTCTCCCTCCAGCAAACCCCTACCCCCCACATTGCCCTCCCCATCTTATTAGGATTACAGTATCCCAAAAACTCTTTTAGTACTGTGAGCAAAGGAAACAGAAATGGCTTTGCATTATGAACTGAACAGAGATTAAGTTATTGGAGGACTTGAAATAGCTCTCTGTCAACTTCCATTCCCATGAGGTTATCCACATAAAGTTGCTGTTTAATACAGGGTCAGTGTGATGAAATTTATTTGTTGAGTCTCTTCGGTGCCCAGGCTTTTGCCAACAATTTGATCTACCTGATAGTGGTACTATTTCAAAAATGTCCAGTCAGTAACAGAAATGCAGTATCTGTAGAGTTTCAAAGACAGCAATAGTAAGTGGGATCATAGCAAAGAAATCCAAACAAAAACATCTCTTCTTTTTATAAAATAAATGCATATAATGATTACTTAGACCATTTACAAGCTTTGAAAAAGTAGACATTACTTCTTCATTTCACATACCACCACATCTGCCCCATAGCATGTGGAATCTTTTTTTATATGACTCCATCAGTGGACCTTATTGGATGTGCTGATGTCAGCTGCTATATAAAATAAGTAACTCCTAGCTGTCACATAAAAGTTAATTGCAGGGGGAGGGTACAAGACCAAAGTGTTAAGATGTCATGGACTGTGGATTTTGCATATGGTGTCCATTTTTTCCCTTTTGTTTTATTACATTTAAAGAGTTCTCTGCCTAACTATTTGCTATATTAAAAAACCTCCAGTACTGTATATCTACATAAATTATACATAAAATAAAGGCTTAGGAAATGAAGGCTTGCCATTTTAAGTACATATGTTCTAAAAATATATATGCTTTTATTTAGTCTCTAAACTGCAATGGAGCGTTGTCTTTCACTTTATTTTTCAAAACCTTTAATTACCAACATCAAATGAAATTATGATAATCTTCCCTTTGTTTAGTCATCTGTGAAATGAGTTTATGGCAATGGTTTCCTCTAAGTCAGTACCACATCAAAACCCCTGAGTCTATGGGAGTAGTGCGTCTGTGTAAACTATGGACAATTCAATTTTCCATTTTGTATTTTATAAGGAATATATATATATATATCTTATAAAATATGTATATATATACATATATATACAGGTATTGGAATACCACAAGAAGCAGCCTGCCTTTATTTTGTTGAAGACTAGTACGAAACCTTGAGAAAAGTGTATCATATCCTTGCCCACCTCTGAAGCTTGGAATGGATCAACTGGAGACAATTAAAACCACCCTTTTCAAAAGCCTCACTGCTCTGACCTGCTGTCCTACTGCACACTCTAAGGTAATGTGATTTGGCCATCATGCTTTCTGCTTACATGCAGCTATTAGCCAAAATTGTTTAAAAAAAGAAAAAACCAAAGAAAAGGTCAACAATATTTTGTGTTCTCCGTTACATAAAATAGGGCATTTCCAATGCAAAGGCCTGTTTTCTTATCTTGCATTGCAAAATGACTGTTTGGCAGGAAGAAAAATTAGCCATCTGTAGTTTCAAATTGCCACATGCCCAGCATGGTGTACCAGCTGATAACATTATGGCAGCTTCTTGCTCACCTCAGCTGGTCAGTGTGGTCTGACCTGTTCAGAGGGTGTATTTTACCTGTTGGTTCACCTTCACACCAAAGGTTGCTTCTTGATGACTGCCTGTTGTGTGCAGGCTGCTGCAGCAATCCTGCAAGACAGAGCCATCCTTCTATAGGAGTCTCACAGCCATAGTAGGGAGTATAATTGTATTTATTAAAGCTTAGGGTTAACCCTCACTTGGTGGGCATGGATCCTGCCTGGTAGACATGTTTCTTCTCTTTCCCCTGGTCCTCAGGTTTTGGCTCTAGGAGACTCTCATATAATTAAAGATTTCAGAATGGTCATGGAGGCTTTTTTGGTCTGAGATGGTGTTGTCTAAACATAATACAAAATACTTTCAACTCCCAGTAATTCTTAGAAAGAGCAACTCTGTGGCAAAATTTTTTTGGGCCCGAGCAAGGTAGGCTCTAGTTTAAGTAAAGCAGACTCATGAAGGCAAAATCACAGTGGTAATGAATTGCTCTCTGTTTTCATTTAAAGACATAGGACTGTGCAAGAGACCAAGCTCCCTACCCTTGGTCTTGGGTAGCCATATTTCCTAAGTTGCTGGTGTATCCTAGTTAGTGCCTTGAGATATTTTGGCCCTGATTTTTTCTTCACCCACAGAATGGCAAAATTTGGTGTTGCCTACATAGCTGAGAAGCTTGAAGCTTCTCTTTTGTAAGGCTGCACATGTTCAGACAGCAGATTTTGAAAATAAGGTGGAGAATGTGTCAAGTGCCTGCAAGGTGTACTGTAACTTTGTTTAAGACAGGTTAGGATTGAGGGTGTGCCTCATAGTCATGGTTCATGCCTGGACTGCTTGTCATAGTAGCAGTATGAGGAACATGTACAGTGTTGTCAATATTATTTTAGGAATTTAATCAAGGGCCATATGCTGACTCAGTCACAAGGGGATGATACAAATCTCTTCTGAGTTCTACTCTCACAGAACTTGTTCTCACTCTTTCCTCTTAGCCTGTCTTTTTTTATGCTAACCACTGAACTCTGATTATATTCTAAATGATTTTTTTCTCTTTCTTTGATGTCTTGATTATCCCATTCTTTGTATGTTCTTCTGTTTGCAATTAGAAACCAGTAACACTTAATTCAAACTAGTAGTGTCAGAGCATTTGAAAAATCCATGATTAATTAATTCACACATCTTTTATTCAGATAAAGAGATGTCAAGTGCCAAAATTTTAAAAAAAATTAAATCAGTATTTCAGGAAATTTCAGTCTTTCAGGTTTCTGTATTTTAACAATTAACATTAGAGCAAGGCAGCAGTAAATTATTACAAATCTTCAGTTTGACAGTCTTGATATGGACACTGGCAGTTCAAATGCATGTCATCCAACCCTTCCCCCCTTTGTCTTAATGATAGACTGCTTGGTATTTTCTCCTAAAGCTTTATTTATCCTATTGTGTGTTAAGTTTCCTGTGCCAAATTCTCTAGGTCTGTTTTTATAATTTACATGATAAGATAAACAGTATTTGTCTGCTGAGGAAGGTTAAACTGCCTGCCACTTGCTTTATGTTTAATCTGTTGCTTCAAATAAGATACAGCAGATACAGCACATGAATAATATCAGAAATTTATTTTTGTGCAATGCATATTGATGGAGTTTTAAAACAAGTAAGCATTAACTAGTCTTGAGCAAAGGCTATTGAAGTTAACAGTTTAGTTCCCCAAATTCTACTGTCCTTGTAAGGGCTTCTGCAAACAGGCCCACATTGATCAGCATCCTAGGCTTGTGCTGAGCCAGTGCTCCAGTCCACTGGAAGGCGAAGCATGTTGGAGAGGCTGGTGATTTCCTGGTGAGCACCCTTGCCTACTCTGCGTGATGAAACCCAGGGAAACAGCAGTAGACCTGAGGCAGCCCTGGGCAGTATAGAGGAAAAGGTGATCTCTTCTGTGACTTGGCTGTAGGCTTCAAAGACAGCCCAGGCACAAACAAGCTGCCACCATGGGCCAGGCATGCTTGTGGATTCACAGCCATCAGCTGTGGATCAGTCAGCAGCTACTGATCCCTGGATCTGCTCCAGCTTCTCAGCTTCCTCCAAGGCTGACAGAGAGCAGCCGCAGTCTCGCTAAAGGGAATGGGGATCCAGGCAGCAGCTAAAGGGAATGGGAATCCAGGCAGCAGCAGTGCTGCCTTAGAGAGCTGGACAGAAAGGCCATGCAAGGCAGATCTTTGAGAGTCTCAAAGATGAGCTGAGGCTGTTGTCAGACAGGTTGTTCTTTAGTGAATTTGGGGCTGTGTTCGTATTTTGTAGAGGTGGAAAGATGAGACAGTGTACACCACCAGATGAATAAGCATTAGTATTCAACAACAGCTGGAGTATGTTTCTCAGAAGAGATTTGACCTCTGTGAAATTGTAGCCCTCCAGAAGGGAAAGTGTGAGGTGGAGAGTGGCTTGTTATGTTATACTTCAGTGCACTTTGATGGGCAGCAAATCAATGTGGAGAACTGTGCCACTAATATGCAAAAGAGCAACAAGCTGGAAAAACAGATACAGGTACCTCCAAAGGATTGTGTTCCTCCCCTTCTACATGCCCTCCCAGCCCACCTCCCTGCATTCTTGACCACCTCCCAAGAATGATACTACATTTAAAAAAAATGTTGAATATTCCAAGTCCAGGTATTATGGTGTGACGTTTCTCAAATGAATGGGTTAAAGCATTTTGTATCGAGTACAAAAGAAACACATGGAATTTTGTATTCACAGGAGAGTATATAACATAATTTGGATTTTTCAATCTTCATAAAACTGATACATAGAATTAGTTCAGGAGGATATTTTGCACTTCTTCTGTTGAAAGGTTGACATGAGTACTAGGAGGAAGAGAAAATTGGGCAGTGGAACAGGATGAGAATTTGAAAACTAGAAAGTAACATGTTGGGTTATTCAAGTCAGAACCAAACGAATGGCAGTTACCAACTCCAAGTACAGCGATGAAGGGCTAAATTTCATTAAAACCAAAACAAACCAAAAAACCTCCATGCAGCTGTCTGTTGGTAATTGATCATTTCAAGACTGCAGTTTCAAAATATTTAAGAGAGCTTTGGCCTTGTCCTGGCAAAAATCAGGTTTTTACTTCATTAGTATATATCTCAGACTGATTTATAGCATTGCAATTGCTGTAGCTTGGCATGTATGCAGCTGAAGGCCATATTTAGAATGATAGTGTTTAAATTTTTATTGTTTTAATTAATTTTGTGTTCAAATCATTTAGAGCTACTTGGCCCAGATACCTTCACAGTAGAAGATTTCATTTGTCCATGTGATATTTCCTGGTAAAAGACTAGTTAGATAAATAAACAACAAAAGGGAAAAAAAAAAAACCAACCAAGAAAAAAACCAAGAAAAAAAAGAAAGAAAAAAGAAAAAAATTAAAACCTGCCAAAAGCCAGGCAACTTTTCATACTGGCATTCCTTTCTAAGTTATCATCATCATCAGACATCCCCTCAAGTCCTGCCATGATATTGTTGATTTTGTATTATGAGAACAAGACAAGTGCCTGGAGGTGCTGCAGATAGCATAGCTGGATTAAGGAAGCCTGCAAATTGTGGCAGCAATTTCCATTAAAATTTTTTAATTACCACATGGATCATGCCAAGAAACTATTGCAAAATATGGATAGTTTGATTTGTTTCATGTCTCCAGGGTGTGTTGTAAAATCTGGGCCTATTACCTTTTAAAAAAAGAGTAACTGTCATAGACAGATTAACACATGATGCTTGCAGTGCCAGTGGTACACTGCTAAGTCAAGAAAAATGACTGGTGAGCCAGTCTCTTGTTTTTTAGCAGATAGGGGGACTTTTTTCTCATTTGCTAATTTCCTTCTCCTGCAGAGGCCCCTTTTTGGCATACTCATTTTAGTGAGATGCGGCCATCTTCTGAGGTGTCCCATGTCCCAGTGCCTCACTTCACAGGGGAGGTATAATACATGACATTTTCAAGGGGAGGTAGACTCCACCTTGAGTTGAAGAAACATGCATATCAGCAGGAAGGCAGCTGAGATTTCCCAGAAACCAAACCCCGTATGTTGCCTCTTCTTCCACTATATTGTCGTGGGCAAATACAGCTGGGAAGCTGAGGTATTTTTTAAATTGCATCTTTAAAACTTTTAATGTTCAAAACAGACTACATGGAGACATCTGCTCGCTTACCATTCAATGAGTCATGACTCGGTGTTGTTTTGGTTTTTCCAGTGTGAGAATTTTGATTTTTCAAGATTGTTGACCCTGTCAGAGGACATAAAAATTACCAAGGATACAAATTTAAGGATTATTTTGTCAGGGTTTTGTCATTTAGCTGTAGATTGGGTCCTGTTAAAAGGTTTTAAATGCTTCACATCTGCTTTGCCACAGCAGAAAAAAAGCAGAGCTTTGTCTGGAGTTCAAAGTGTGGTTACAGTCAAAAAAGTGACTGTGAAAATTGCATGTTCTTAGTCAACAGATCCATTCCCTATGTGTATTACCACTTTCATATGCATGCTTGACTTGTGAGAGTAAGTCTGTCATTACATTTCAATCCCTTTGCTCGTGTTCCCCTGTGCACCCCTGTGCAATCCCACCCCTGTGCCTGCAGGCCTACAGGGATCAAACTATGGAATGCTTTCTTGCACATCACAAATGGATTCCTCAGTGAAATCCCAGCATCAAAATCTTTTGCCATAGAGCGGGTGCATGAGACAATTTAACTTTCAGAGACGTGGCTGACGGCGTAATACTGGTTAACCTTGCTTCCGTTTCCATTCCCCCTCACATGCCTAAAAAGAAACAGAACAAAACAAACCCCAGCCCAAAACCAAGCACATGTACCATCTTTTTGGTTTCAAACCAAATAAATTTGATCTGGAAGTCATTGAGAAACAGTAAACATGAAACCCTACCGTGACATATTTACGGAGTGATATATTCAGAAAATGACCGCACTTAAATAAAATAAGTTCAAAGACCAGTAATCAAAACCAAATATGGTCAGTCCATCTTCCAAAGGAAAAAACACAAAAAACCCAAAAAACAAAAATATCCCTAGCATTTCTTGAGTTGGATTGATACTTGTATATGAGTGGTAGCGAGAAAATGATAAACTGGTATGATTTGAAGTAGAAAAATTAGTGTTAGAAAACAAAAACTTAGGTGAACAAAAAGCCTGAGGTAAAACTTATGTATTGGCTTCCATCATTTACGTTATTACTATTCTAGAGAAACTAAGCAGAGACTATCCCTCTCTTCTCCTCCTTAGACTGCTTTAAGAGTTTGTAACACAGTAGTGAGCAAATCACTGCCATAATTCAATCCTAGCATTTTTCCTCTGCTACAAGTGGCCAGCCCAGCTGAGGCTGCAAACTCATTTTTCATAAGTCATTTTTCTCGTCTGCATACTCCTGAACTGCTCTGTCTCACGGGGGTGGGGTGAGTGGGCATGGGTTTCTGCAATCCCAGAGGTAAGTAAATGTGCTCAGGTTTGGGCTGTCTGCAATTACCCATGTCAGGTAACATTTTAGTCCCTCACATTCTTGCAGACTGTGAACTGTATGCGAGGTGACGTGTAGAAGGGTGAAAATTATATCTCTGGAACTTTCCAAGTGAATTTCCACATGTGGAAAGGCTGAAAGAAGCTGTAAATTGGAGAAACTTACATTCACTTAAGCCCTTTAAACTTTCTTCTGAATCCATTTCTATATCCTATTAGGTGACCAAATTTGAAAGCCTCTTTTCTATGCTGACATGCTACTAATTTATCAACTTGTGTATTTTGAAGTGAGTGGGGAAGAATGAAGAGAATAACAATTTTGATTAATAACTTTCATCTTTCTTGCTTTAGGAATTATTACTCTTCAGCTGCCATGTGCTCTTTCCTACAATATTTCACTTGCACTTGTTCTGTTTTCTTCCTGTGATGGAAGTCTCAGTGGAAAGTACTATGTCATGTAAATAATATACACATGACAGTCTATTATTTTCTGAGGTTATTAATCCCTGCAGAGTTGAGAGCTTTCTGGTTTGCCTTAATGTAAAATCCATAAGCATGTTCCCACACAGAAAAACTTTCAGACTTGTATTTCAAAAAGCTTAGAAAAGATCTTCCGTGAGATTTCCTGAGGAATTTTAAGAAAGTTAAAAACCTGCTGATAAACTTAGAGATGCAGATTAGGATTCAGATGGGCTTCACTTTTAGCTCTGCATAACTACTCACAGATATTTTAAAATTACTAAAACCCCTGCTGATTCTAAGTTTGGTGTGTGTTAATGAAGCCTTGAAGAAAGCAGTTTTAATTGCAGATGGCACCAAAACAAGTTGTCCTTCTCAGGAACAGTGAAATATTAATGTAGGGTCTTGGAATCAAGCCATCATGGAGTACAAAAGAGGTGTTCCCAAGGCCTCATATGCATACATAAGTAATGTCTAATTCCTGCCTCCTTTACTATGTATCCTTACTAAATTTTTCACAAAGCTGCTAAGTTAGAAATGCATGTGTGCTTGTGCAGAGGTTTTTCTTGAGTTGGAATTTTCCTGAGAGAAGGTCTAAGTTACACCTATTTCATTGTAGATGCACAAAATCAGAGTTTCAAAGTGTTGGAGTTAGACAAAATCAAAATAAAGTGAGATCCTCTTGCTGGGGATTATTTTTACCCCAGGTTTCTACTTTCTAGCTGCTTCTAAAAAGTTTTACTGTTCTGAAATAGAAAAGAGCCTTTTCTTTTTTCCTGAGGTGGAATTTTCCTCTTTGCTTATACTTCCTCTCCCTTTATTTTTAAAATCACTGAACTGTTCACCCTTTAAAAAAAATTAAATGTAATCACCTGCAGCCAGAGGCTCAGAAAATATAATCCTAGTGATAGCTGTCTAAGAAATCTATCATTGTCTGGAAGCAAGAGCTGTGCTATTGACTTCTGTTATCATTTTTGAAGCCGTTCCTTTTTCTGCAGGATCTATACCTTAAGAATCATAAAGTTTGCTACAACCATTATTAGATAAAGGTTATAGTATCTCCCTGAAGGAAATAACTTAGGAGTATTAAAATGAAAAGTCTGTAAAGCAAAAAACTGAACAGCCCATTTATTGGACACTTGGAAAAAAGAAAACAAAATTATTTGCATAAAGATTGAATAGAAAGAACCAATAAATATGCAGGCTATGAAATATTCTTACTTCAAATACATGTGATGCCCCATAATCTTGTAATAATTCTTTGGCAAGAAAATAGTTGCTTATCAAAAGGCCTGGATTGCCCTCTGTCTCTCCTGTCCCATGCATCTCCAAGCTCTAAAATCCATGCAATGGGGGAGGTCAGGCAAAGTGGTGCAAAACCTAGAGTGTTCTCTTTGAAGGTCAGCAGGGTCATCCTGTTAACCCCGAAGAAGTAATTAATATAGGCAGTGAAACAGGCTCCAGTGATTCCCAGCCACTCTCCTGTTTCCCTGCAGGCTGTCCCTGAGGCAGTGGCAGTCTCTCTTGCCATGTTCTCCTGTGTCTAACACACAGGTAAACCAGCTCAAGGCTGTGGAAGCATCACGACTTGACAGCCTGTTCTGAACACACCAAGCAATCTCTCCAATACCTCATCCGAATTCAATACCTCCATGCTGAATGCAACTTGAGAAAATAAGTTGGGAAGCTGAGCAACGAACACATTTTCAAGATTACTGAATCAAAGGGAAAATGCCTGAATACAAGAAGCATCACAGAAATAATAGCAAGAAAGTCATGTCCAAGCTGCTGGAAGTGATCTTTGTAAACACTGAACCTTGCATCCCTGTGTTTTACAAAGATCACACAGAAGCTCACACCGCAGTGAATTTTAAAACCCAATTACATGTGTGGGTTACCTCCCAAGGTCTTCCCCAGTATCTCTAACAAAGGGGCCAGTTTTATAGAAACAGTCAGTGTTGGCTAAACCACTTGAATGCCGTTAAGAAAAGCATCTTCCTCTCTGGATTACAATCTAAAAGGTTTCCTTATTTATTTAATTTTATTAAAATTGTAGTAAAATTATAAATGGCCCTTATAGTACCAGTAGCTCATATGCATAAATTGTACGCCATTAGCTGTAAACAAAACAAAAGAAAAATTTTGAAAAGTTTAATAAGAGTATTTATAGTTCATAACAATCAGGCTTTTAAATGTGATGTCATTTCAGTTTTGTTAGGTTTGGGATTTTTTTTGCTTTCACATTTTTAACCTCTCTAGTGAGGAGGAAGTTGGTGCTGAAAATACTGGCATCAACACCTGCTCTAAGTGCAAATGCCCTGCCCCTGGACATGTGCTCACATTCCTATTGGCAGAAACAGTATGAATTCTGCACTGACCTGGAATTTTGCAGTTTTCTTCTTCTTAGCAGCATGAGATCTTCAGGAAAGTCCTGCTGGGGAATATTTTTCCAAGTTCTTCCCTCCTTTTTCTACTTCTGACACCAGCTGGTAAATTGGATTTTGGTGAATTGCATAGCCAATCCTGTCATACTCTTACTTCATACTCTCAATTTTTTCATTCCACCACTCCCATACTCAGTGCTCTCCAATGCTGATGCAAGCAGACTGGAATTATTCTTTTTTATTGGGTTCCTAAGCACTCCATGGAGGATGTTTACTAAGGAAGGAAAGCCTGATATGAACCTGATAGATTAATAAAGAACTGGACCCAGATTTTTTAAGAGGGTCTGGAGGGGTTTATTGTCCAGAATTTCATCTCTGGTGAATAATGCACTGAACTTTGATTAATTCTTGCACAGTGTCTTTGATTGATGAAAGGGACGCTTCTCAAAGAAAAGCAGCCATCAAAAGTTCACATATGTGAACATTTGTATGTGCAAATGGCCTTGGGATGGTTGCAGTGAGACTTCAGATCTTGCTCCAGTTCCATGCTGACCTCCAATTAGATGTTTTACCAAATACAATCAGCCATTTACACCCTGATTAATATTCCTTACCTCAGACTGTATCTGAAACAGGTTTTGATTAATACGGGGAAAAAATCCAGTCCCATTCTCAAATAACATTACAATCCTTTATTCTTGAGTTAAAATAAATTCATAGGAAGCTAACTTGTAGGCTTATAGAGAATACCTTTTTATTGAACTGGATAGGAAGAAATAACCTTTTAGTTACACTTAGTTTTTTTTTTTATATGACAGACCAAGGTTTAATTAATGTGTTCATCTCCTCTGTGTTACAGCTGGGTACCCTTAAGACTCTGGTATTATAGCCTCTTCTGATACATCCCCTCACTGATTTAGATACCTAATTTTTATTTTAGATTCCTTAGCCTTGTAAGGAGACAAGAATTAAGCAACTGGTATGTCTATACCTGTTAGTCTTTGGATCTCTTTGCTTTCTTCTCTTCTCCATCCTTCACTCTTCCTGACACAAATTTTGTCATTTAACTCATGGTCATGTTCAGCCAAGCTTGGCAAGCAGACATCTGAAAGGTGTGTCTGTCTGTGCAGATTTCTGGGGGTGATCAGCTGAGCTGGCTAGTGAGCTCTGAAGGAAGGTGCAGTAAGGATGAAGCAGGAAGAACAGGTGTTTTGACCTCTGTCTGATAAGGCTTTCAGACCCCACTCCCTCTCTGGATAAGTGACGTGCTCTCTTTGGTTAATAAGAGACACCATCTAGGGTGTTGGAGACAAAATGGGAGGGAAGTGGGTTATTGCAAGAGGAAATTCTTCATGAGACAAAAAGGACACATATGTAAGGATGCAGATTTCATTAATTTAGCTGTACCAGAATGACTTTGAAGTACCTCTAAAATTGACATAGGTCCTAAGTTCTTTAAAGAGTTCTTTTTTTTCCCCAAGATACTCAACTGCTGGTTTTGTTTTTGTGCACAGATATATTTCTTCTAGTTAATTTTCCTTTACCCATATGAAGGCTATTAACACAATCAAATACTTCAACTCAGTAGTTCCATCTGAGAGGCATGTATTTTTCTGTCAACAAGAAAAACAGTAGAATTCAAAACAGATCAGTTCTTCAGGATTAAATTTTTAGAAGATACCATGCTTTTGATTTTATGAATGAAAGACACATGCTAAAGTGACATTTTAAAAGCAGCTAGTCTAAGGTTTGGGAAACGAGTCAGGACAATTTGGGAAAATAACATCAATCTGTAAAGCCATTTTAATCTGTAAAGCCAATCTGTAAATCTGCAAGCCATTTTCACCATATACCAGTGCCTCTCAATGAGTGAAAATCCAAGAGGTAACACATCCACTGGGATTTACTGAAATGTTCCTCTTTCTGGTAATATCACAAGAAAAAACAAAACAAAATCATGTATCACCATTAGCTTTGTGATGTCAGGAGTGGTACCATATGTCATCTTAGGAAAAACTGCCAGTCAGTAATTGCACCCTGTCTATTATTTTTGTTTAAAATGGTTTAAACTCATTCCCTACAGACAGAATTCTTCACAACGGATGCTACTACTTTGTTATTTTCTAGATGTTTTTATTTTTAAAACCTACAATATAATGATGAGATTTTCACCCAAGACAAATTTTCATTATTCTGTTCTACTTGAGTTAATGATTTTACATTCTGGACATGAGATAGTTACTGTCAGTTGTGAATATGATTTTGTACTGATGAGCAGTTAATCACCCGGTGAATGGCTGGACTGATGGAGTAATGTGTAAAAAGTCAGAAGTCTGGCATACAATTTGCTGCAGAAATTTGTTTCTCCATCTGAACCTTTCAGAACCTCCTGTCATTTCTAGTAATGATAAAATGGTGAATTTTTTCTTCTTTCCTTTTTGGCAGAAGTCTTTATGATTTTCTATACTTGTATGTTATGAAGTATTTTATGCAGTGAGTTATTTTTTAATACCTCAAACTGCATATTTACTATATTTCCTAATTTAGCCATGATAAAAGTTACTTACCTTGTTAGAAAAGAAACTCCCTGCCTGCAAGTGACTTTTTATTTACTGTCTAATTGTACTAATCTTAGGATTCAGTTCTGGCTGTACTTAAGAATCTCAGTATTTTGATTTTCAGCCAGGAAACAGCCTAAGTTTTAAAAAGAGACTAGTTATGTAAAGATGGGTCATACTTGGGGTACACAGTTCAAAGCATTCTCAAAGAAGCAGGGTTTTTGGAAGGTATTGTCCCTTAGGAATTTTCCATCCTCTTCAAATCAAGCATAAGACACAAGCTGTTTTTGTAAATTAAACCAATGGTCCCAACTGCAGCTGGAGGCAGACTTCCCAAAAATTTCACAAGGAGCTTGTACTGGTGAGGGGGGTTTTTTTTGTGGGTTTTTTTTTGGTTTTTTTTTTTTTCCCTGGATGCTATAGGATCAGTATATTCTGTCTCCTCATAAGCATCTAAGCGCTGGAACTTTTTCCAAACTACAGTATGAATTCCGAGCTTCTTCTTTAATCTTTATATGAGGGGATTGAAAGATGAGACTTCAAGGAAAAAAAAATTGTATAATTCATAAATAGTTACTTTTGGAGCAGCTATGTCATCCTTATTGCTGAAGTCCTATTTTAATGCAGTGGAATGGTATTTTATTCTGTGCAGTGTGGTTGTATGGTGTTGATTCAATCCCTGTGTCCACTTGAGTTTGACGCTAATCGACTGTAATTGCATAATTTACAGATGATTACTGAGAAATCTCTGCTGGTCTAAAAAAGACCTTCTGCATTTCTGGTCTCTGTAGTATCAGGCCATCATTCTTGTGGTCCTCAGTTTTTCACAATCACATTAGTTTGGCAAATGCCCAAAAACATATTTGGTCATGAACTCATTACTGATACAACAGGCAACACAGGGCATGAAACACAATGCTGCCCGCAGCATTCCTCAATAATGTGTTCTGGAATGCTTATCTTAGATTCCAACTTGTTATTACTTTGGCACACTTAAATAGATGGACTTGTCAACAAATAATCCGGAGCAACAGGCAACATTTTGTTCAAGTTATGTCATTGCCCTTCAGATTTCATCGTCCATATGTGAAATGCATTTTGTTCTTGGGAAATAAGAAACCTGGGGGGACCACAGTGAATTTTTATAAGTGTTTGACAGTAATTAATATGTTTAATGAGTAAAGGAGGCAGTGATACCAATCTAACACTGCAGCATTATGGTAGCCAAGACCAGTAGCTTCAACTCTGTACATTACCAGTGAGTCAGTGCTTCATGTATCCAAACTACAGCTTGCCAGCAAGAGAATCCTTTGAGTTTTTGTGCAAAACCAGCAAGAGGTTGCCATCCAGAATTTCAGAGGCAGAATTTAAGAAGCAGTCATAAAAAATATGCTTATGATGTCTCTGTGCTTCCTTGCATCCTTTTGTAAATTGTAGGGAAAAAAATCTTCATTTTGTAAGCATTGTAGAACCTGCTTTATTCCAAGTTATTGGAGTGCATGTTCATAATAAGGACAGTATACTCTTCACATCTATTGTGAAACAAGTAGAGTACAGAAAGAGGGATAATTTCCTTTTTCATATGGAAAAGGAAGTTATATTGTTATCCTTTCTCATAGAGGCTTAAAGATTTTGGTGAGATTAACAGTCTAGGGTTTAAAGTGAGCCTTCACAATATTTCATGCTTTAGGAAGAGCTATTCCAGTCATAGGATCTGTGTGTGTGGGAAGAGCGTGGGAAGGGGTGTGTGCATAACTGAGGGCCTTCTGAAAGAGCAAGAGCAGTCTTTTCTTGGTTTACACTATATTAAAGAATACAGTGCGGTTTTAGGGTTTTCTTTCAAAATACATATAAGTACTTCCACCCTGGGCACTGGGAAAGGTACATAGACATTGAAAATGGTACAATCAAAGAGAAGGCATAAGTGGGCAGTAAGGCAGATAAGGCAGAGGCAGTACTGCTAATCATGAGTGATGTGGAGTATCATCAGTTATAAGAAAAACCTATAAAATGGGCAATCTGTGAGCTATCCATCTTTTTCTGTCACTAGAAGTTATTTCCAAGTGCAAAAAATATTAGCAGTAAGAACTATTCTGGTATATCAAGATAGATGCTATATCCTGATATATCCAAATACACTCTGCCAAAATAAAAGGCAGTGTAATTAAATGTTTTATTGTTAGCATGGTGCTATTGCTACGCAGTGAGGCAATAACTTTCTTTGTCTTGTATTTTAAGTGTTCCTGCATTGCTATATTTCCCCTTACTCGAGGCTTTGCTTCCAAATGATAGCAATTTTCCCCTGAATCTCTTTTTATGGCCAGTCCACTGCTGAAAGGAAGATTGACATTTTCAGCTATGCTGGGTATTTCCCATTGTAACAGCCTACTGTTTCCATAGAAATCCTTCAAAGTGTTTTAATAGAACATGATTTAAAAAGGAGTTTTGTTGACACATTTATTCTGCCAGGTTTTTAACAACTAGATTAATGTATCCTCAATATTCACTTCTTTTAAAAAACAAATGCAAAAATGTAGAAAACATACATGCTGCTGCCACAGCACTTTCACCGTCAATTTCTGGTACCATTTAATTTGTTTCTCCTTTCTCTTTTTTTCCTCCCCATCACCCCTCAACCCTATCATAATTTTGTCCCTGAAAGCCCTTTTCTACAGAAAATTAATACTAGAAAATCTACAGTGGCGACAAAACCCCCTTAAATCAGACATTGTACATTTTATAATTCTATATTCTGGAGTTCAGAAACTCTGTGCCTCTGAATCAAGTTGCTTACTAAATGGTGGCTGCATCACGGGCAGAGCAAGATGTGAGTAACCCATGCCACGCATTAGAACTTTTGGAGCCTGTTGGAGTTACCCACGTTGAGCTGAATACATTGTGTTTTAAGGGGGTGTTGATTTAAATGTTGGATGATTCACTGCCTCCTGCTGTCTCCTGCAGTGTGGGCATAATAGTCGCACATTTGAATGCAATGCTTTTTAATTGCTTTCATTTAATGTCCATCCTCCTCATCTATGCCACAGCATGATGCCAGTTACCTTGGGAAATGTTCCAGCTACTCCGTTCCACACTCACTCCTTATCAGGCTCCAAAGTTGTACTCCAAAATTCCTAGGAGTCATAATTCTAGCTTTCAGCGTTGTTGTTATCCCTGCAAGGTTACTATTACATATAGCCATGTGAATCCTTCTCATGCCTCTCCTGCATTTGCTCTGTTCACATTAAAATAAGAATTAGCTGTCTCTAGTTGTTAAGTATGAACAGAAATAGATAATGCTAGCAATGACACATATTAATTTGTTTTTTAATTAGATGCTGTGACATCTGGAAATGAGGTTTTGGTGAGTCTGATGATGATCAATAGACTTTTTATGTGATCAGCTGACCTATTCGTTCATGACAGCAAAGGAATTATTATGAACCTTAGTGTTTGCTCATGAACCTGAAGGATTATTTGAGTTTTAGCACAGAGTGAGTTCCCATTTTTCTACCTGTTATGTAATTTCAAAGATTTCAAGCTAGTCACCTGCTAAGCAGAAATCCCTTAATCTATCAGGCCCACCCTCAGCCAGTGAAGCAAGAGTAGGCTCCTTAACTAAGCATTTATCTGTTTATTCATCTTAAAACATTTTTCTTACTGCCTCCAATTATTCTGTATTTTACACATTTTGAGATAAATTTCTGGGTGTTTCAGTATAGGTATTTGGTGTCTCTTCAGATGTCTCCTCTAAGTATTTACAATCTTCTCAGACAGAAGGGTGTATCTAAAATGGCACTAGATGCTTTGATTAAGCATCTGAATCTCATCCCATACTACTTTTTAGTCAGCATTTGCCTCACTAAACACTCTATAAATTGGATAAATATAGGGCTCCTTAAGTGCATCTTCAAATGGCTTGTGGTGGGTAATAAGCTAGCTCTGCTACTTGGATTCCATTTCCATTGGAGTACAAGAGACCCTTTTTATAGCTTGCATGTCACTGGATCACACTTCTTTGACTATCCTGTATTTTCAATGTTATCAGAATGAATTGGTGTGATTTCAACATATACCCTTCTGTCTGTGGAGATTGGCTTCTGCCTATCAGTTGCTAAATTCTGTTCAGAGTACGTCAGAGACCAAAACTACAGCTGACACCCATGATCCGGAGTGTTCTGTGCATGTCCCTGGAAAGACAGGATTTTAATTTCTTACTGTCACTTGAGTAAAGTGTCACTGTTGCCAGGAGACTTCCATAAGAGTAACAAGCCTACCAGATACCATGTAATCACTCTAAACAGCACCTTCGTGGCACTCATTTGGGATTTTCTCCATATGTCTTGCTTTGAAGGCTCAGCAGCAGTGATTAAATATATGGACTGCTTCTTAGGTAAACTAAACAATTTATGAGGAAACTAAGTGAGAGAAAGCACAAAGTAGGAAAGCCTAAAAACTTGGAGGAAAATTAAGAGTGTAACATCAGTGGAGAACACTGACAGCAGATGCAGATCTGAAGAAAGGCTGATCCATTGTGATTTCTTAGCAGACCAGGCCAGCAAATTCATAGAGCCATTATGTTTAGAAAATCAAGGAACAAATAAGAAGGTGAAGGATAAGATACTGCACCTCCATTCCTGTTAGAGCAATTTTGCCCATTTAAATATTAAGCAATTATTAATACAATCTTGTCTTATACATGAACCCAAGCATAAATCCTTTTAAAGCTCTGATATCATAAACAAATGCTCAATGAATTGCAGCAAGTGAATGGTATTGTAATATGGAGTGGTTATAAGAGCTTGCAGAAACCGCCTTAGGGTCTTCTGTGTTGTCTTACAGTTATGGTGCTGCTAAAATTCTTTATTTAGGGGATAGAAACAGCTCATTAAATTAAATGCAGCTTCTTCAAGATGTGACAGAACATAATGAAGTTAAGAGTGTTTTGGATTAAGGAAATTTTGATACTGATATTTTTGCTCTGACTGTTGGCATATATTGAATGACTGGATAATTTCTTTGCAATGAATAATGGATAATTTTGTCTAGAATACTGTAACATTATGCAAATTCATCACACACAGCAGCAGTACAAACTTTGCTCTTCCCTCTTGTTACATCTGGCCTGTGCTGAAATAAGAAAGACTGAATTCAGAGAAGAGGAGGGGTTGTCCAGGGTCACGGGGATTGTAACAGCTTTGCCATTAAGGCCGTGTTTAGATACAGAAGTTGTATGACTTTCTGTCAGGTTTTCTGCATTCATATCAGCATGGCATGCAAGCTTTGCCTGCCTTTTGTTATTTAAGTAAAATTAAGGTCATGTTTAGCACCTGTACACAAACTTGCTTCAGCTGAACTACAAGCACAGTGTTAGTTAAAGCCTAATATCTAACACGGCATGTAAATCTGAACATGCCATGAATTTTGCTGTGCCTTGATTCATATTACTGCAGAACTTACAAGAAGTATAATGTTTACCAGTGGCATCATTACTGAAAAGTGGTTTTATATTGGTGAAAACACACAATAGCAGTGTGGAGGATTGTTGAATTATACAAAAATATTGGGAGTGGAGAGCATATTGATTTATTTTTGTTGCCTGGGGAAAGATGATTTTGCACAATTTCAAATGAGCTATCCAGAAATGAATAGAAATAAAAAAAGCTTATCCCTGAAAAGCCTTCACATGAAAGCTGTAATTCAGAAGCTCTGAGGAATGTCAGTAGTGAGTATACTGCGAAAGTGCAAAATTTTCAGGCCTCTTCTCTCCTATTCACAGTGTGGGAACTCAAGCTTAGTGGAAGATATTCCCCACAGAAAGGGAGAAGAATGGATCCAGCCACTAACTGGGATAATTAGATCCTTTCCTACACTGCTTCATGGACTTACACATTTGACTGACCACATAAATGTTTCACCAAATATATAAAAATGGCTTTGTAAATTTGATGGTTAGATAAACCCTGCTGACTTTAAGCTTAAAAGCAGGATGTGCATTTTCATATGTGTCTGAGGGTCTCACGTGGAACAGCTGCTTTCTGGAGTGTGCAGCACTCTGCCACAGAAATCCAAGTAGGCACTGGAAGTGCAGCCTCTTCAAATACAGACAGGTAGGCGTGTTAAGTATTTCTGCTTAGTACAATGCTGAGAATGCTGATACTACAGCTCTATTAGCTGACTTGCAGTCTCAGCAGCTAGGAGGAATATAGAAAATAAATCATCTGGAGAGGGAAGAAAAGAAGAAAGAAGATGGGAGCTGGGTAATTGTATTGTCTTCTGAAGGAAGGGATACTTATGTTTGCACAGAACAGGTAGATAGACCTGTCCTTGTGCTGCCACTGCTTTCTTTGAGCATAGTCAGTTACTGCCAAGGATTTACTGGGTAGTCAGGTGCCAAGGTTCTGGCTGCCAGGAGCTAAGTGGAAGGAAAAGGTTTGAGAATTGACCAGGAAACTTTGTTCTTGAAAGATTAAATAAATGAGAGCTGTTCATTGAATTCTAAGCCCTCCAGCCTCTCTGGGAATTACATGTGTCTCCTCCTACACAGTGTGATGCTAAAAAGGCTTCTGGGGAGGGGGAAAAGGCTGTCTCTTCAAAGTTTCCTCATATATCCCTTCAAGGGATTTATTGCTTTCAGATGCTGTTTCTCACTCAATGTGTGTAATCCCACTCTTCAGCATAGCTCTGTCCTTTACTCGATATGATTCAGTTCTTGTCAAGCCTTGTGTGCTACAATGGGCCAAGGCTGTTTTAGGAATCTTTCCTCTTGTGTTGAATGACAGGCTCTACATAAGCCTCAAAGGAGCACAGGAACTCTTTCACTACAGCCTTTTAGGACTGCAACCAGTTTCATACTCCTGTTACCATACCTCTTTCCTTCTGAGATGCCTATAAAGTCATTGCTGTAGGGAGGATAACATGGGGTAAAGAGCAGCATGAAGTACAGCAGATCAAGTTCTTCACATCTATGGTATGTTAGTGCAGATGCATTAGCTTTCTGTACAATGTGTTTTACTTGCACCTCCATTTTTTTGCTTTGCTTGCCCTGAAGTGGCTGATAATATGTGTTTTTAAACACTGGGTGTAAACAAATGAGTACATGAGACCTTTTGCAGTACTTGTGAAACCTCTCCCAAGTCCATCTGTCCTTTGCAGTTGTTCCAAGTCACAGAAAGGGATGCATACGTGTGCTTGTGTGTGCATATGTAACTATATAAATATATATATATATCTTAATAATAATCATCAAACCTTTACTTTTTCCATTGAATTGTACTGAAAAACACTCCGTTTCAAATACATCATGGTTTCAATACAAGATTGCTTTTTTATCTTTTCAGTAAAAATTAAAAATAAAAAAAGAAGGTATCATGCAAAGTTTCACAGCGTGCTGGAGAAATCTGAAGTGGATGTCATGCAGAAAAGCACTGCTTTTTGAACTGAGTTAGTTATGAGAAGGAAAGGAAAATAAACAAGGTCTTAAATGAGTAGTACCTCCTTTTTTATTTGCAGTAATTTGTGATGTCAGAATTTCTTCTTAACATCCTATTTTTCTCATCCTCCTCCTCCAGATGTACCCCCCACCCTAGCAATAATACATAAAGGAAAGGTTTTAGTTATATATAAATCAGAAAGTGAGCAAACTTCTCTTTATAGTGTGACAGACATGTTTGGAAAGTTGAAAAGTTTTCATTCAGATATTTCCTGGTCCCTTTGTGAAATCTATAATATAAATAGCAAAGCCTCTCCAATATTTCAAATATTTAAATTACAGAGTTGCAACTGTGCTGAAATGTTTATTGAAAACATAGGCCATTTTCCCACTGAAATTTTACTGACGATGAAAAGTATTGCCACTTTTTTCTCATCAGACCTAATGCCATTTCATTTAAAATTAAATTAATGGTATATTAATGACTATTTGATGGATTGTTAAACATTGTTTAATAGGTTATCTCAGCTGGTCAAGATTTTGAACTGTTAGGGTCTTTGTGTGTGTGTGTGTGTGTGTGTTTAGTAAGAAGATTATAAACCCCTGTTGAGGCCATGCCATGCTCTAATACAACTAGTGGCATTTTGGGGATAAGACCTGAGCATCATTTAAATTAATACCCATTTTTTTATTGTTGTGGATGAGACAACATGTCTAAATAAATCCTTCCACCACTAAGCTATGCTGTTCTGAAGCTGGTGTTTAATGTTGTTCTGTGATTCTATGGTATTCCTGGTCCTTTGTCATCTGAGAAGTGCCATTTCAGTACTTGTATATGAACTCATGTGCAGTTTCATTTTCTGTATGTTCAAAGATGGGATGTGCAAGGGCTATGTGAGCCCCAGTTATGGACAACAATTTAGGTTAGCTCCACTGAAGTATTCTAATGTATTTGTGGAAAGAGTTTCTTGATATTTCTTTATATCTGAATAGCATGCAATTAACTACAGTCAGTTTTCCCTCCAGACAAATGATGGAAGTGCAAATAACAATTTTGGGAGTTGTTTTAATCAAGCAATTAAAATATCTGCTGTTTTCAATTCTGTTCTTATTGTGAGTTTAATAGTGATACTTCTTGTTTCAGTTTTCCTCCCATAATGCTATAATTGAATGAAGCTTGGAAATGCAGAGAGAGAATAACTAAAGAAGTGAGGAGAGAAAAGGGAAAGAACACTTTAAAGAATCTAAAGGGAAAAGGAATCTATGTGCAGTTTGATTTTTAAGGTGAGGTATTCATCTGTTCTTAATTTATCCACACTAATACAATCTTCCCTATCCAGCTCATCATCTCCTGATGAATAATGCATGGATAAATATTGCTACCTATGAATGCAAAAGTAGTTTATAATTTGCAGAAAGGTTTTATTAATAGTACAGTGTTAACCACCTTAGTCTGAGTCATAACTAATTCTTACTGTATATTTGTGAAACCCAAGGAAATGAAGACAAGAGGAGGCAGAAGACAGGAAAAAAATCCAACTGTGGAGTTCATTGTATTAAAAGAATAATTTCTTTTTAGTCAGAGCAGGAAGCTGGTAATACTTATTAATGTCATTCTTTAAAATAGTCTTTCAGATGATTAAGTTAGAAATCTTCACTATGCTCTAGCTATTAACAGAAACCACCTGAATTTTTGGAAGGCAGTCCAATAGAAGTAGAGTTATAATATCCAGAAGCCTCTGTAATAGCATGCTAAGTTTTCCATTGAATGGTTTAAGCCCTCATATTCCCTTCTCACTTTTAAAATATACTATTAAGAAGAGGTTGAGAGGTGAGCATGTTTGACATCTTATCAATTTGTTGCTTCACAATCTATTAAGGAGAATTATATCACTTAGTTTAAAAATAAATAAATCTAATTAGTAACATTAAGTTACATTATACACACACCACTAACCTTGTGCTTCACACTGTCTCCAAAAACCTCACACTGAAAGGTGGCACAGCAGATCACTAACAGGACCAGAAGTGAAACCTGAATGTGCAAACTATTACTCAAAGTTCCTCTGTTTCTTCATCAGTGTGCAAACTTTGTAGAATATACACTCCTAGAGAGGTCTGGTAACAAAACAATTCCTCTCTTAGAGTATAGTTGAATGGATTGGACAGGAGAGAAATCCTGGTAAACAGTAAAAAGCCCTAGTAAATAAATATAAATTTAATGCTCTGAACTCCTCTGAACCCTGAGAGTGGCAATTCGTTCCCAAAGAATACTTATTTGTCATTCCACCCACTGCTGTGCTATAGCTGATGCTGAAAACATATTAGGAAAGTGTATGTAATGTTCAAGGCATCTTCAGACTCTCAGATCTGGAAAATCCAGACTGGTTGCTCAACCACCTTTTCTACCAAAACACCAGCTGGAGAGAAGCTCCTAATTATTTGGAACTCAGTGTGCTAGTATGAGCTTGAACAGATGAAGACTAGATGGAGTCAAATTGCCCTTTCACACCACCTTTACACTGGTATAACATCACCAATTTAAACACTATTAAGTGACAGATGAGTGGATCTGCATATCTGCATATAGTATGTGGAGGAAAATGAAAACTTTTTCTCTAAAATGATCTTAGGAACTGTTGTGGGCAGAGGAGGGAAGAGGAAAACAAAAAATATAAAGCGGTCAAAAAAAATGCAACCAGTTCACAGGGGAGGAGAAAGGCAGTTCACGAGGGGAACAGAATTCCAATGTTGAGAGACCTCTGTGCGTGGTGTGCATTTCTTACTGTCATACCTGCAGTATGCAGCAAACACTGAAAAATGCCATGAGTATTTGTGATCAGAGATTTTTCATTCCTATGCTGTGGAATGTCCAGGTTAAGCTGCATGAGCACTAGACATGCATACCGTAAGTAATAACAGTTTGTTCAGGAAGCTGCAGAGGTTTGGCAGCTACTTCAAAATTAGCACAGATACTTGGAGATTTACGGGATCATTTTGTTCTCTGTGAGAACAACATTTCACCCTGTTATCACTTGATGTAAATTGATTCTTGCCAGAATTTCCATAGAATCTATTTAAGGAAATAGGAATTTAGAAAATAAATCTTTCATGACTTGTAATGCTGCTGGTTTCACTTTTCCTTTATCCCACTCTAGAATGTAATTGGCTGGATTTTATTACTGGACTATTTAGATTAATATAGCTCTAGGCAAAATCTCAGGCATAGAATATGTATGCCATCCCTGAGCCACTGATAATAACATTGTTAACATATTAACATTATTACCAGTTTTTATATTTTTGGCAAGAAAAGCTAACAGAGTCAGACCACTTCATTAGAAGAACTGTGAGTCTCTGAAGTGTAAATTAAATCTCTTCTTGCTGCCTTTGTCTCTTTAAGCTAAGAGGGAGCCCTATCAAACCGTTTCTTTACACTGTAGAGTAGCATTACTCTTTGGAAGATCTCCAGAAGAGGCTGCAATAAGCCCTTTAGGGGCAGCTTTCCACAGGTCATGCTTCTTTCATCTTAGTGACATGGAGTCAGAAGAGAGGACCGCGCGCAGGCAAAGTTTTGTTATGCTCCGTTAAAGAGCCTTGAAGGTCCCCGAATAGTCCTCTCTCCTCTAAGATACCCAAGAATGAAAGATGTAGTTGAATTAAGTTGCCTATTAATAAAAGAATCATAGAATATCCTGAGTTGGAAGGATCATCAAAGTATAACTCCTGGCCCTGCACAAGACACCCCAAGAGTCACACTGTGTGCCTCATACTATTGTCTAAACACTTCCTGAACTCTGTCAGACTTGGTGCTGTGATTGCTTCCCTGGGGAATCTGCTCCAGTGCCCAAACACTCTCCAGGTGAAAAATCTTTTCCTAATATCCAACATAAACCTGCCTTGACCGAGGTTCATAATGTTCCCTTGGCATCCTATCACTGAGCACCACAGAGCAGAAATCAGTGTCTGCCCCGCCATGAGTTAGTTGTAGACTCCAGTGAGGTCTCCCCTCATTCTCTTCTCCTGAACAAGACAAGTGACCTCAGACTCCCCTCATATGGCTTCCAGTCAACAGCCCTTTGCATCTTCATAGGCCTCCTTTCAACACTCTCTAACAGCTCAATATGCTTCTTATATTGTGGCACCCAAAACTGCCCCTAGCACTTGAGGTGAGGTGGCCCCAGAGCAGAGCAGAGTGGAATAATCCCCTCCCTCGCCCAGCTGGTGATGCTGTGCCTGATGCACCCCAGGACAGAGTTGGCCCTCCTGGATGCCAGGGCACTGCTGACTCACATTCAACTTTCCATCAACCAGGACCCTCAGGGCCCTTTCTGTGTGCTGCTCTCCAGTGTCTTGTTCTCCAGTCTGTCCCTACATCCAGGGTTGTCCCATCCCAGGTGCAGAATATGGTATTTGTCTTTGTTTGTGTTGTTGGTGGTTGTCCAGCCCTCTAATTTGTCCAAGTCTCCCTGTAGAGCATCCATACCTTTGAGGGACTCAATGATTTCTCCCAGTTTGCTGTAATTGAAAAATTTGTTTAGTGTGTCTTTGAGTCCTGCATTCAAGTCATTTATGAAGATGTTGATCACAGGACCAAGGAAGGAGCCCTGCAGAATCCCACTAGTAACAGGTCCCCATTCACCGTAACCCATTGTGCCCGACCCGTGAACCAGTAGCTCTCCAATCCCATGATGTATTTATCGAGCTGTGGCCTGGAAATTCTGTCCAGAAGGATACTGTGAAAGACGACATGGAAAGTTTTACTGAAATCCAAAAAGATTACATCAACTGGCTTCCCTTGATCAGGTAGGTGGGTTACCTTGTCATAAAAGGAAATTAAGCTTGTCAAGTAGGACTTTCCCCTCATGGAGCCATGCTGGCTGTGACCAATGACTTCATTGTCCTTCACTTTCCTCTCGTGATGATCTTCTCCATAATTGTAATGATGACTGCAGAGACACCAACAGGCCTTACAATTTCCATGGTCAAAAGAATGGGCAAAAGGCTCTTTTTTTTTTTTTTTTTTCCAGGCACTGTAAACAGGTAAGAATGCAATCTCCATTTTAGGATACCATCTTGACACTATAATCCTTCTAGCATTGTACAATATACTTGTTGAGTTACACAGAAACAGTCTAGGTAGTGCGCTGAATACACTATTCAGGACATAAGACTTTGACATGTGGAGAATTTACAGCCCCCATGTATGTAAAAAAAAAAAGTTGTTATTATACATAGAACTACAAGGAAATTTACATTATCAATGAAGCAATAGCATATAATGTATTTCAGTTCATAAAATCAACATTTTTAATAAAAGGTGTTAGTCTAATTTAGAGCATAAACAGAGAACATAGGCAAATATTTTCCAATTCATTAGGCCACAGGCCCACAGCATGGAAATAAATTCTTCTGATGAGTCCTGTCACCACATTGTAATTCCAGCACTGCCATTTTCTGAAATGAAGCAGATCCATGCCACCCTTTTCTCTGCTGATGTAGCTCCCAATAGTTCCCTTGACTTTCCCAAGGCTGGCTGTGATGCTGCATTGTAGTGGGAGACATCTCACAGGATGTGCATGGGGAATGGAAGGGGTGTTTTTCACTGAGTTTAAGATTAACTTATGAGACATGAATCAGGGAAATAAGCTATTTTCAGTTTGTTCTGTCCTCCAAGTAATCGTCTTGATGCCCACTCACTCAAGCATATTTGTTCTGCATTTGTAGCACTATTAACAAGAGCAGAGTTTTGAGAATCTGAATATAAGCTGTGGATGCTGCCTCAATGTAAAGAAGAGAAAAGCAGAAAGACCCAAGTAAGCGCTGCAGATTCTGTGTTTTTGGGAGGGAGGAGTTCTATCATGTGCGGCCTGTTGGAGGGGTTTCCCTACTTTATTGTGCCAACTGGCAAACCTCTTACTGAAACCTCTGTCAGTTTTCAGTATTGCTACCAAAAATCAGTTGGCAGTTGTAATCCTTTTGTTTAGATAATTGCAATCCACTGTAGAACAAAAGATTTACGTCATCTGTGAAAGTATCCCAGTTTGTAGAATGTGCATGGAACTTTTTGTTACTGTTGACATTTTCCTTTAAGCCATTCATATTTATAAGGGAGTAAAATCTCTTGACACATCTTGCCTGGTGATTGCATTTAGGATAGACATTTGGAAACAAATATTGCTAAGCTGTAGCAGTGTTGATATTGGTAGGTAAAGGGTGTCAGGTTGTTTCATCAGATGTGAACTGGTCAGAGGGGTGAGCGCACCCCTTCTGCATTTCCCTTCTTTTTATGAAACAATCCATCATGAATTGTAGAGCACTTCATTAAGCAAAAATGAGGCAAAAAAGAGCTCACTTAAGGGGCATGGAGCACATACCGCTTAACAACTATGATTATAAAGTAGTTTCTGGTTTTTGCTTTTTTTGGGGGTTTTTTTTGAGATCTGGCTAAGAGTTGCACAGTGAACGACTTTTGATCTTTGTCAGACTCATAGATATAATGTCTGCATGCTGGTGTTTGTGAAAATACCTTTGTTTTCCGAAGACCCCACTTGGAGTGCTGTATCCAAGCCTACGGTACCAGCAAAAGAAAGATGTGGACCTTTTAGAGGGAGTCCAGAGGAGGCCATGAAGATGATCCAAGGGATCTCTCCTGCTGAGAGGACAGGCTGAGAGAGCTGGGGTTGTTCAGCCTGGAGACGAGAAGGCTCTGGGGAGGCCTTACTGGAGTATTTTCAATATTTAAAGGGGGCTTTTAAGACAATTTTTACCAAGACCTTTAGTGACAGGACATTGGGCAATGAGTTTAAACCAAAAGAGGGTAAAGAGGGTAGATACAGTATATAAGAAAGATTGTTTTTTTTAATTGTGAGGTTGGTGAGAAACTGGAAGAGGTTGCCCAGAGAAGTTGTGGATGACCCATCTTGAAGTGTTCAAGGCCAGGTTGGATGGGGCTTTGAGGAATCTGGTCAAGGAAAGGTATCCCTGCCCATGACAGGGAGTTTGCAACTAGATGATTTTTAATATCCCATCTAATCCAAATCATTCTAATCATTCAAATAATTTTGTCATTCTATAATTCTAGGAAAATTATACTCTTCTTCCATTCATATCTGCAAGATATTTGGTCCAAAGGGAAAACCATGTGATCCAACACTGGGCAGAGTTTTCCTTCCTTTTGCAGCCCAACTTCCTTGGCCTCAAGGTGAATGCAGTCATCGTCTAGTGATTGTTAGAAAAATGGTCCTAATTGATATTAAGAGAGGAACTTCAATTAAGTGGAAACAAGAAATAAAGATGCAACAATGAAAGTTTCCTTGAGAGTGAATTTGGAATTAATCTTCCAGAGGTTTATACTGTGTCTACAAAAAGTAGCACCATATATACAAATTTTTCAATTATTGTGTTTTAGCGACTAATAGCATAAGAAGATTTTGCAAAAATGACACAATTTAAGTATATATTTCATGTAATTCTCTCACATGGTTAGGAAATGAAAGAAAGTTTATGTGTGAAGTATTGTTGCCCAATGTCTTTTAAAGACAAAAACCTTGGATTTGGTTGCTGAACAAAATTTTCAGATTCAACGGTGCTAAGTACTCTGCTCATACTTTTTTCTAAAGTGTTAAAAGTAAATATTGCACTTGAGGTAGATTTTTTTTCCTAAAGGTTTGTCACAGGAGCTTTCTAATTTGCTCCATGATTTTAGTGCCATGGTAACAGAGACATGGTCTGTGGATCCAGAATTTACAGAGCTATGTTAAATAATATAATTATAATCCTCTTAAGGACTTCTTGCATAAATCTAAATAGCATTACACACATAGATTCTCCAGAAAGTATTGAAAATACAGTAAGTAGGCTTATATTAGCCAGCCCACAATAGAATAGCCACAGAATTTTACAGTACTCAGCCTAATATGAGTATTATTTACATTCTTTTGTTAAAAAAATAATTCACTATGGCTCCTGCTTAGCAGGATTCTTATGTGGAAGCCTAATGCTTGTCATAGATTCTCATTAAAATCAGAGAAAGTATGCAAATTCATAAAGCTCTGTACTTTAAAATATTTTCCTGATTCAGATTTATATACCTAAAAGCAGTGGAAGTATTTTCACTGATACTAGCAATAAGTGGGTAAAAATACAAAGAGTATTTTTTAAATACAAATATTAAAATACAAACATCAGTAATAACCATATTTTTACCATAAGTGGTAAATAGGAGACCCTATACTTGTCTTATGTGCCCATATTTTTCTGTTCTATTCCACTTTTTTTGCAAAAAAATTGGTGTAGTTGTGCTAATATTTTTTGTTGTGGGAACAGTGTCAAGGAAGGAGATCTTTAATTGTTCCCTCTTAAAGCAATAATAGGTACTTCCATCTTGAAGCAAGGAATGTCTGGTTTTTGTTGGTTATATTTTTCTATCCCCCGGATAACATAAAACCTCAAATATGCGTAGGCATTATGTATAGCGATTAAGGTTTGCATAGTAGAAAACATGAATTATATATTCAGTTTTGCCACAAAATAGAAGTCCTTTTTTGCAAAGGAATGTGTGCATTTCCCCTATGTCAGTCTGGTTGAAGAGCACATGATTTTCTGTAACTTACTTGTTTTGGTGTGTTTTTTTAAATTTCATCTTTCTGGGATAGTTTTAAGGGAAGCTTTTCTATATTCTAGTTTCAATTACTTTCTGGGAGAAACTAATAGGGTGAAAGAAGGAAGTTTGTCTTATTCAGTAGCCAAAAGTAAACATAATTGCAAGTTTGTGGAAGGGCATCTTATTGGTCCGGGTCTTGATCCAGATTTGTAGTTGTTGTTGATGTGGTGATGCCTCCTGTAGCGTCAGGCAAGTAGGTGGAATGGGGAAGGTGGTCCATCTAATTGCATTAGTGTTTACCATGTCTTGCATGAGGATTTTTACATCAAGACACAGGATGAACGGATCACTGGGAATTTGGCAGGAGTGTTTTGTGGGAAGAGTAGCCTAGGAGGAATACCACTGTAATAAGCATAGCATAACACATAAAGATAAGCAGAAGAGAGAGCTTACAATGGCAAAACACTGTTTGTATCAGCTTAAACTTCTGAACTCATAGTTTGGAGAAATTACAGCAAGTAGTTATTATCTGAGATCTGCTTGGGTCACTGAAATCTTTTACTACAGTCTGTGTACAGACAGAAATGTCATTGCTTTTCATTGAATTGATGATAGAAAGGAAATTGCGGGCCACTGTCAGGACATTTAGCTTGCGGGATTGTGCTCACTGAGGAGATTTCCCAATACATGATGTGAAGTGTTTGGTCATTTCAAATACCTTTAACCTCTCACTATCACTACTAATTAAGAGGTGATTCAGTCATTTTGAGAACTTCATCCTCAAAGATTTTGTGTATTTTGTAGTAAATCCTCAGCTCTGACGATATCTTTAGTCAAGCAGTATAGAAGGACCTAACCCAGATGTCTACTAGAAATCTTCTGCAGAATGTTACAGATGGTTTTAGGAATCTCCAGCTTAGCAACATCTGCCAGAACTTAACTACAGTCTCCATCTCTCTCTTAGGTGCCCATGCATGCACCTCTCATAAGCCTCCACAATCCACTGTGCCACAGTTGGCAGCACATATTCATTCCACAGTTCCTGCTACCAATATATTGTTTATGCATCTTTCTCATGGCTGGTCAGTGTCACTTTTATGCAGTGGATGTCCATGATTCTAAGGAAGAGCATTGCTTAGTTCAGACTTATTTTCCCAGAAGGACATTCCAATAAATGCTGAAAAAGAGCTTCAGTAGCAAGTCTTTCCTTTATCAGGAAATCTCATGTTGTGCTGCCATGAATGCTAGGATTTTTAAAATCTTTTTAGTTACCTATTACTTATGGTGAGCATTTGTGCTCTGGTTTTTTACACAGTTGAGTTTTGAACAGTGCATGCGATCATTCTCAATTTTTGTAAAAACCTGCTTCTCAAGTAGTTTCTCATTCAGTTTTGTGGTTACATGGGCAGAACATAAAGTATGATACAGCTGGGCTGAATATCACATTGACTGGACTGCTGGTTATTCCATATATTTAGGAAGTACATTGTCTATGTAATCTCTAAATCTCTACTCTTTTGTCCTCTTTCATCTTTTTGCAGCCATCAACTCACCTCTCCTAGTGTTGGTTTTGATCAATCATTTCTATAATTTCTCTTGAAAACTTAAGTTTGGGCTTTTTTTTCCTTTTATTTAATTTCTTTTTCCCATCTTTTTTGCTTTTGACGCAGATCATTTATTTATCACCATCTACTTCATTCCATATGACTTAAATGAAACCCATCTTACACTGCTACACAGGAGTATACAGCATTTATGACATTTTGACTTACTGAGATAATGAACAGTAATAGAGATAGTAGAACTATCAATGCCCCAATGAAAACAACTGGAAATAGGAGAAAAAATGTGCAACAAACTGAACAATTGACTGCAGTCCCCATCCCCCGTCTCTGACCTGAGTTTAAGGAGAGGCAGAGCTAATTCAAAACTGCAGTTGAACAAATAATCTGTGGAAGATAAAAACAGTCCTTTGAAGCTATAAAATACAACTTATGCTCTCTTGTTTTCCTTTCTGGCTGTCTTGGAGGCAGTTCTCTCAGTTCATTGGAAATGGCTAATCTGCATGTTTTGGTATATGAATTTCTGGCAGCTACGTTTTGCATAGTTATTTAAATGGAGAAAAAGGTTAACTGAGTAACGGAATATAACAAAAATTCTCCAGTGATAGTAAACACTAGGCCCAAGGTGAGAGGAAGAAATGAGCTTAGAAAGCAGTTTTACACTGCTGGCATTAACATGTATTCTAGAAAACACTGACTGGGCTCTGCTTCTCATATTCAGAGCAGGAGAAACAATGAGGCATCATGTTATCTGGTGTAAAAATACTGTACTCCAATTTAGTTTTGAGTAGTATGATCCTAGTGAACAGAAGTCAGGTCAGATCAATTTGAGACCAAAAACCATTTCACAAGCGCACCTCAAAATGTTAAAGCTGCTTTTGCCCTCACAAGGGTATTTTGGGGATTAATGTCCTGTCAGCACTTTGAAAATGTAAAGTGCTAAGTATATATTATTATAACCCTTTCCATTTATTACTTTTATTGATGGTCTCATGGTTTCCATGACGCTATGTTGATTTGCACGGGATTTTCCTGCAGTGTGCATTTCATCTCATGAAGAGTAGAAAAACAAATAGTTCTTTTTAGGCCTTGTGCCTTGTTGGATAATATCCAGTTGCTGGGGGACTTGTTTATGACCCACTATCTCTGCTGTGAAAGCCTTACTGCAATACATTATGCAGCTGTTTGTTTTCAACTTTGTTTTCTCAACTATATAAGCCTCTGCTGCTACTGAGACCCATGTGCTGCTCCTAACTGACTCCTAAGGGGTTCCTGAGTGAAAAGGAGACTTACCACCCACTGAACTCCTGTATTTTTTAGTAGTAGTGTATTCAAGGAGTGGGACTGAAGCCAGGCTTGTCAATCACTGGCAATCAGGGAATATCTTGCTTGTTGAAGTTCAGTCCAGTTTTTTCTGCCTCTTGTGGCATTGGCATTACAGCCAGACCTCCTGGTGGCCAAGCTTTTCTGAGGAAAATTCCAAATTTTATTTCAAAATTTTAGATTTACACTTTGGCTCTGCAACATGCCTGTCTAACTCCCAGCCAAGTCCCCAGGCGGCATTTACTTTTGGAGCAGTTTGCCTCCTCAGCTCTGCTTTCCTGCAGACTTCAGGGATCAAGTTAGGCCAAGAAAAGCCAAAAGCATATGAACCATGTGTGCCTTTTTCTTCCTCTTCTGTTGAGAGTCTCAGCATGGAGGTTGGCCCTGATCTGTCAACAGTGTTCCCTCAGCTGACAGCCTCAACCAGATGAGTTTTCCTTGGCCCTCATCTCCCCTCAAGACATAAAGAGCTATGGAAGCCACAGCTGCAGGTCAGCCAGCCCCTCTTGCAAAAGGTCGTGTGACAGGGCAAAAGTGCAGCAGGTTGTACTCAAATACATGGATGAATTTGCACACAATGCAATACCAGAGCTATCCAAGTCTGTGTTCTTGTGACACCTCTGACATCTTTTAGGGCCTATATCAACTGCTGTGCCTTTAACTATATCTCTCCACATCTTTTTCTCCAGGGGTCCAGGGGGCTTGGGGGTGGAAAAAGCCAGAAGGTGTTGCAAAGGGCCTTGGACCTGCTACCTCATGTAACCTTTTATGTCCCTTGCTGAATCATTTCACAGACTGACATCTCCAGGAGAAACATGGGCCCGCCTTACTTCTGTGAAATACAGGGGGGCTTTGTATCACATGGAACAGGAGACTAAGGTAGGTAGGAAGGGACCTCAGAGGGTCATCTAGTCCATTCTCCTGCTTAAATCCAAGCTAGGCCCAGTAGTTAATAATGTTAGTTAGTTAATAATTATTAGTTAATAATGTCGATTAGTTAATAATCAGCAATGTGGAGTATGCAATATGGTTTCTTTGCCAGAAATCTATCCTGAATATTTTTCTAGAGCATTTTCTTAGCTTAATTTTCCTCTGTTGTTCAATTTTAGTGAGAGAATAGAGTGCAGAGAGAAGAGATAAGAGGATGAAGTATCTAATGATGCAATCAACAATGTTTTCATTAGCACCTTTGTGGACTAGAGCAGGAGTGATCAATATTGAAACAACCTCAAATCTGATGATTCCTCTAGACAGACAGCATTCCAATTCTGTCAAAGCAATTCCTTCTCTTAGTGAGAGAAATCCCAGCTGCCCATGCTGGAGAAAAGAGTAAAAAATATTCTAGCTTCTTAGGCTGTTGAGTAAAAATAATCAAACAGCCAAAGGCTTGAACTTTATCCAACACAGCTTAGAAGTCTGTAGTTCCTTGTTCTCTATGGGGAAGAGCAATAGGGTTTTCCTGATGCACCTTAAAAGATGCAACTGATGTATTTTATGTGCCTAGTACATGCTGTATGTTCTTCTCAAGGTGTCAACTGCAGACTGCTCTGGTCTTACACTCACAGTATTGGTCCAAAAATGCTGCCACATCTATTCGGAATAGCTTATCTCCCTCCTCCTGTGTCCACTCTCTGTGGTGTGGAGAAGGGCGCAAGTCCAGACACTAGGAAGAAAAATGGGCAAAAGGGAGCCTTTTTGGCAGACTGTTTTTGGTATCAAAAAGGAATGGGAAGTCGTAAGGCAATGACTGCTCAGAACACAATTTATTAAAATCTTTGGGCACTTCCCCTTCCACAGACATCAAGTGTCCCATCATGGTGCTCAAAGTGTCCGGCATTGTTCCCACCCAAGTCAGACAAGAAAATCAGCTTTATCTCCAACAGAAACTGTCCTGCTTCTGGTGGAGAATATGTCCTATTTCTGTGTGTACTGTCTGCTGAGAGAAAAGAAAAACAGTAGGACGTGCACAGAAGAGTTGCATGCGGAAGTACCTTTCTTGCATTGTTTTGTGGGCTGGCAACTGACCTCTTTGGCTGTCAGAATAGTCAACAAGAAATATCATGCAACCTGTCTGTGTCTTGTGACATCACAGGTGAGTTGATAAATGGTATAAAGTTCAGAAAGTTCCTTGCTCTATGTGTTCATAGTCCTGTGTTTTCCATTGTTACTCAAGGCGATGCTGAAACAGCGAAGAAATTGAGAGGTGATGCTGTTCATGCCATGCTGTCTCTGGGGTTATGACTGTCATGTCAGGTAAACAAAACAGATCTTTAGTCTTAGAAGTTCCAAAGAAGAGAAAAGAGCCCATATTCCCTCTGGGACCAGGCAGACTCAAAAAAAGAGGAAATGAAGTAATATGTCTCTGTAGATCCCAATAGAAAAAAAAAAAAAAAGGAAAAATAAAGAAGTAGAATATGTTGTGGAGTTTGAGGTTTTTGTTTTGATTTATTTTATGTATACTTTTAAGGCCATTGTTTAACTAATATAGTCTAACCAGTAAACAAACACAAATGCCTAAACAGAAGGCTCAAATCTCTTTCAAAAAAGGAAAATATCTACAACTTGAAACGTTAAAGATTATATCCTTAGGATATTGTTCACATGTATCAAATCAAATCAAATGTCAAAAAAACAACATTTAACCTTCTTTACTACCTAGAGTAAACCTTACACCAGATAACTGTATTTCATGTGCTGTAAGAACACTTTCTCTAACAGGACTCTGCTGTGTACTGTTAATTCTCGCACCTAACCTTTAGACCTGTAATAGTGTTCACTCTTAAACTACAGAAGGACTATTTCTTGAACTTACTGAAATACCCAACTACATTGTTTTACGTATTATGGGGTTTGGGATCCATGGTACTAGATCCATGTCCCCCTACCTGTGCTAAGCAGTCAGCTGGCCATCAACATATTAAATGCTTCTGACACCACAAGATAGTCAAAACCATTTTCCCCTGAGAAATTTTCATAAATCTGCATTGCTTAGATATCCATACATAAAAACTCTTTTCCACCCTTCCACATCTTCAGATGTGTGTGTGAATCCAGTTGTTACAAACTGTGCATCCTAATATGAAGGAGAATAAGGATATTTATCCATGCACATTTAAGTATTTTGTCCTTCTGAAAAATAAGATTCTAAAATCTAACTTTTCACTGGAAAGAAGGATAATCCTTAATAGAAATGAACATTAATGTCCAAGGATTGAAGTTTTTCCTGGAGCAGAAGTCGTCCTTCATGCTTTTTCCTCCTAGTGGTGAATTATATTTAACAAGATAGGTGGTCTGGGAAAATATATCGGAGTTAGCCCAACTGTGCAGATTACATCAATTAGGGAGAGTATTGGGAGGCAGGGGATGCTCTGGTGTTAATGCCTTGAACAGTCAAATTTTGTGCCTATGCATCTAGGAGGTTGAAAAAACACCCCGTGGAATGGACTTTTATGTTGTGTTACCTGATTGCAGTACATTTGCAGCTGAACAAAGATTAATTGTCCTGAATTCTTGTTTTTCAGGAAGGCTAAGACCACATTTATGTTGCCCAAAAATCACTCAGAAACAATCACTGTAACCATGTAAACCTTTTGAGTTTATTTCCGTAAACTGTGTCTCTGCTAAATGTTAATGAAAGTATTGAGTCTGAAAAAGTTTGGCCACACAGTGGACTTTCAATTAAATAGAAAGCTTTGAATGGGCCAAACATCTGTGTATTTTCAAGTTAGTGCAGTAGCTGAGAGGAGTGACTGTAGTTTTCTGTCTTACCCCTTACGTATAGCGTAAAACAAAGTAAGAAATGAAAATCCGACTTTCTGCTTTATGGCTATGTAGAAGCATTGGATACAGAGAATGAGAGTTACATATGATGAATGCAAGGAAGATTACAAAATCTTCATGTGCAGTGCAACTTACTTGGCTGTTTCTTTTTCAAGGAAATCCAAGCAGGGTAGCAAGACTGTCAAATCTGGATTATAAAATAAATAGCATTAGAGGGAGAAGGTAAAATTTGCCATTATTTCTACATTCACTATATTTTTCCAGTCTCTGGGGAATGATCAAATCTCCTTCCAAACAGTAAAATATTTAAAAAAAAAAAGCTTCCATATATATGCCTGTATATGCCAAGATAGGTCAAGTCCTTTATGAAAGGGATGCAGAAGTTCACTATATTTTTTCCTTTTACTTTACACATTGGAACAAACCCAAGTTAGAGTATCATAGAAATGGAAAAGACCTATTAAATGATGCATTTACTTGCCAGTGGAAGTGTACTCCAATATACAGAAGTTTCCATCTCAGGCTAATAGGCACCTACCCCATCATTTGAGGACACAATAAAATCAGTGTTGGACACTTTCCCTACATCTCAGCCTAAAAATAGATTTGTTCTCTTGTATTGCCTTACTCACACCCGTGAGCCACCCTTTTCTGCGCTTCCTTCTTAAGAGTTCAACTATCAAACTCTTGTAAATTGTTGTGATACATACTCCAAACTCTGTGAAGTCAAACAAGGGCAAAAGCAAACTGGGAAATCTGTTTTTAAGCTGAAATGCCAGACAAACTGTTTGCATTTACTACAGGTGAAATATCTGCCTCCTCTTACACAAAATTTCACAGCTGTATCAGTTCAAAGCTCTTTGGACCAATTCTTACCTTTCTCAATGTCTTCCTGAACATTTAGATGACTCAGCTAAAAAGGGCAATATCACTGGTACAGTTCTACATCTGAATTTATTTCAGGTAGTATTGCAAATTCAACTTTAGAAACTGCTCAGGAGGTATGTTTCTTTCATAGATGTCTACTACCTCATTTAACATGGGCTCCACTTCCTCTGTTCGTAGAAAGATTTAACTTACAAAGCAAAAGCCCCAGTGAATATGTTGTATGCAGAGCTGGAACAGTTTTGCATAATTCCACATAGTAAGTGTAATTTCATGGGGTTTATAACTTGTCTGCTAACTTGTGCCTTCAATCACTCTATTATTACTTCTTTTCATACTTCCATTTGATTTATCTGAGTGTTTCCCTTGAGCTCTTCATGGTAGGTAATGTGCACTGTATACAAATGGTTAAAAAAGACATTTGAAAGGTGCAAAGATAAAAGGCAAACATTCTAAATCTTCATGTTGGAGAGGGGCTGTGTAGTTAAGGAAAAAAAAAAGCCACCACTGGTTTGCATGGGAATTTGTAGGTCGGCTGCCCATTGTTAAATTAAGTTCATCTATTCTTTTCCAAGAGTATTCCTTTTCACCACACTACTTTACTTTTTGCAGTGGATACAAGCCAGGTTGGGGATTTACAGCCTTCTATGGCTACTCTTCCCAACATATAGGTCTTGAGAAGGTGTTCAGTGTGTATGAAGAATCTTTAAAACAAAATTTGTTTGCTGTAGACATTCACTGCTCACTCTCTTTTCTTTCTTTCTCTCTGCCTTTCCACCACCTTAATTTGTCTGTGGACTTGGCTTCTTTGTTCTTTCATGACTAATATCACCATCTGTGACATTACATATCAAGATAGCAATGCAACATATTAAGCACAGGAAAACCCGGAATGTTTGAGCTCATCCAAGCATTTGTTGCTTAAAGCTGCAGCATTACTTTTAGCCACCTGAAGCATCCCAAAGTTTCTAAAAACACATTGCAATAAAACAGCAGGTTTCCATGTTATTATTGACTGAGATATAAAACCTTATTGGAGCTGCCTTCTTGCAAACAATCTCAACAACTTACTCTGGTTTTATTTCTCACTAAAGCCTCATAAAAATAGTATTCTTTTTTATGGCATTAGCCTAACTACCACCTAGAGCAACTCACTTCGGGAACTCCCCAGCTCACTTTTGTCAAGGTCTGTTCTACAATGGAAGTACCATTCACAGGTCAGACCTATGACCCCAGCCTGTGTGAGCTATGCCCTCATGCAGCAGGGATCCAGCAACCAGGCAGAACCACAAACAAGTGCTTATCTCTGCCACCTTCTGCCCTTCCAAGGATGAGGAGGGGGCAGCAGGTGTGAAGAGAAATGTATCAAGTAAAAGAATCTTGAAATGGACACATCTCAAGATGCAAGATCAAAATCAGAATGGAGGTCTCCTCCTGCTTCTCGTATAGTTCTAGACAGATCCACATCTTATTTACCTAATAGGGATTGCAGTAACCACCAAGATCTGATATTGTGAGAGACAGACCTTTCCCTCCCATTGCTGGTTTTTCAGACAATGAGTTGCTTTACTGTTTATCTCAAAACCTGTACTTATCTGCAGACATCAACCTGTCCAGTTTTTCTCTGCATTAATAATTTTCCACTTCAAGTTCTAGTACCTTTATGTGGAATTCAAAATTGAGTAACTCTATGTTTCAGACTGTATCTTATTTGCATTATTGCATTCTATATTTTAAAAGAAAAGAGCTATAGCTATAGCACATAATAATAAAATAGTGAATTATAAAGATCCGTGTAAGGTTAGGGGAGTTCCTTTATGTCCACTTGGAAGTCTGTTATCTCTTTTCTAATTTATCCAGATTGCCACTAGCACAAGTGAGGAGGGAGCAAGCTTCGTCCCGGTATCTGTTCCACCAGTAGCACCCACAGCTCCTAAGAGCTGAGGAGTTTATTAATCTACTCCTCACACTGTCATGTACAAAATATGTATGGGTATATATAACACAACACTTCTATACTATTTTTAATTCTCCTGTATCTGAACATTTACAAGTCTTTACTGTCTAAGATGACAATAGATGACTATAGTCTAGTAGTTTCCTGTTGAAAAAAACCCCAAACAAATGTATATAATTATTTTTTCTGTGTAAGTCATAGAAATGAGAGCAATATTACAGAAGAGAGGTGTAAAAAGGACTATGGTAATGTCACAAGATGGATTTGCTAATTTTATTCAGCATGATAGACTTAGAAAAATATGTAATGGTTGTATTATTCAGAGGAGGGAAAGGGTGAGCTGGAGCTGGAGAAAGGAAAGGAAGAAACTGGAATGGCAGAAAAGAGGGAATGATAGCTGAGAAAGAGGAAAAGTGTGCTTCAGCAGAAATTCCCTCATCTTTCGCCCTGGGCCTGCAATCAACCCTGCAGGGCCAAAATATTTGCTAGTGGTGATGTAACTAGCCTGTGTTTTGTATGGATTCTGGGTCATTTATGACCACTGTGTTGACATGTTAAATGGTACATGATTTATCACTACTGTAGGGTAAATGATCTTCCTCTGAACAGAAATTTTGGCATAACCAATGTGCACATTAGATAAATGAGCACAGACTCACACACATACTCAAGAGTGCACAAGTAACACTATAGATGAAAATCTCTCTGCATACAAATTGACAGAAGTGCAGGTGTTGCCCCAAGTGTGGATACATTTTTAGTCCATAGAACATATGTATTGAAATATGTGTGTAACTTACTGTAGTCCTGTGCACTAGAGTGAGAGATATGGTGTGATACAGAAAGTATATTCAATATTTATTTGTGTATGTTGTTCAGATCCTGCCTATTTCTGTAGCTGATGCTTTAAACATTAAGGGTAGGGGAAATACTGATGGTATAGGCATAGATGACTGAATTAGACATATGGTTAACTTCTGCTGTCCACCCCAAAACACCTTGGAGCACAGGCCATAGTTAAAGTTGATAGTGGCTTCTGTTTGTGAGCTGTCTGTCTGGCTTGGGTCCATGGGACCCCATCAGCTGAGATCTTACCCAAAGAGGTGGGGCTGGGCGCTTTTCTCAGCGGGGTGTAGAAAAATCTTCAGCAGTGAAGCACATTGCTCACCGTCCCTCAGAAGCTTCTCCTGCCACTGCTATCCCTTCCCTGTGGCTCTGAAACGGGGTTGATGAAGCACAGGAGGCTTTTCCCCTTGCTGTGGTCGCTCCTGGCCCCAGGCGCCCGTGGGGCAGCAGCAGCCCCTGTGGAGATGGGGCTGGGGAAGGCAGGTGTTGTTCCCACGACCAGAGCCCAGCTCCCAGGGGGGAAAAGTGGGGGTCAGGAAGTTAGCAAAGGTCAGCCAAGTCCCGCTGGCTCTTCTTAATCCTCTTTTCCACCCACAGCCCCTTGAAACTCCCCTGATTTCTCCCAGTGCGGAGTCTGGGGGAGTTGCTCTACTGCTACAGGATTCAATTTATTTTTCTTGCTTCCAAACTATGCTTCTGCAGAGTCTCAAGTCAGTTTTGTTTCAGCTGGAGTCGAGCAACACACAGGAGAGATGCAGCTCTATTTCACTGGTTTGTTTTTCTTTTCCTTCCCTTTTTTTAACCTTTTTTTTTTTTTTTTGCTATTTTGACAGGAAATCTTGCTCCTTTTTCTCTTGCATAATTATGAAGTAACCCTGTGAAAACAAATACGATTACTTGTTGTTTACGTGTGTAAAAATAAAAGGACAATTTTGCTGATCAAGTTATATCTGAAGACTAGGGTTGTATAAAGGATTTATTTATTTGTGTTTTTATGCTAGCCAAACAAAAAAATCAACAACAATAAAAAAATTATTTTGGTCTACCCAGAATTAAAATTTGTCAGTTTTACTGACAAACAGCAACACACAAATTTGAAAGGAATGTCATTTCAGGTCATAAGACATTTCAAGTAGGCTTTTAAACACTGATTAAAGATAAATATAGGTAAATTTAAAAAGAAACCCTTAATGCAAAATGTGAACTGGAAAGTTTCTGTTTAAAAACATCAATATGATTCCACTTGACATTTCAAAATGTTTCTTTTGACTGAAGAGTTTCATTCTGCTGTAATAAAGATTGCTCCTTTTAAGGAAATTAGAGCAAGATTTTTGAGGCCAGTGATGCTTCCTCACATAGAACTGGAAAGGTTGAAAAGTGGTTAACTAGCAATTTTCTTAGGTATAGCTGGAGAATGTACTTTCTGGGTTTGGCTTTGTACAAAGCATCCAGGCACTAAACCAAATTCAAATATATAGACTATAGTGTCAAGGGAAAGTTTTATCCAAACAAAATTTAAATAAATTCATGCATTTCACTAGGTTAGAAAAATCAAATAAACAAATAATTTTGCACATATGTAATGATCTCAAGATTTTGTAATTTCTCTTCCGCTTTTAAAACAAAAAGACCCAAGTGTGGATAAAATCATCCCACCCTTCCCACTCAAAGTGAAGAACTTTTTCCAGGTTTTTATGCTGAAAAAATGTATTTCTTAGGAATTGATTATTAAAACTATATAGAATAAGAGTTTTAGTGCTCTAGCTAAGGAAAAATAAACAACTGTATTAGCTCATCTGAGTTCAAATAAACAGATGCATAAACTGGGCTATCTCAAAGCAATAAGAACTGAACAGAGATGATTAACACTCAAAACACTTCCTAAGGTTCAGAGATGAACCTCTTCAAAGCAAAATGTCTCGTATGGTTGCACTGAGGGAGTGAGTGATAACACCTCTATATAGTGGCAAGCTGTAACTGCATATTTGCTAAGCATGTATGCATGTACACAGTGAAGCTCACATGAACTTATTTTTAAATATGAAGAGAACAAAAAATGTGGTCTCATTTACTGTTTACCACAGCCAGCAAAGATGACCAGACATAGTAGTGTCCAATGCATTTTTGAGTCTTAGCAAAAAATCTAAATTTTCAGGAACATTAACTCCCGTGTGCCAGAAGAAAGCCCCTTTGAGACATTACCTAAATGTTGTAACATGGTATTGAGCCTTGCTTATTCAGCTCTGTGTACAAATGATTGGTGGCTCATGAAAAAAATTTCATGATTTTTAAGAAAATCTTGGCTATCCGTGCAGCTGTGTAACAAAGATGAAAAGTACAAATCTGTGCTTTGTACGGTGTACAAATTTGTGCAGTGCATTGTGGATTTTCAAAAGATCTCACCAGCTTCCCAAGTCTACAGACTATTAAAAAAAAACCCAAACAAAACAACACAACACAAAAAACTCCATGGCAAAAAACCCTACCACCAAACAAAATACAGATCCATTTGAACTAGCAAAAGACTATTGTATATAGGTCTCAGAACAAACAAGAAATTAGGGCCTCATGCAATAGTTCTGATATCCTGATAGAAATTACAAGAGCTGCCTGTTACAGGTATGGAATGAGGATTGACTTCTCAGGCAGGAGAGAGGCAATTCTGACACCCTAGGGTTGCTCAAATCTCCTTTGCACCTACCTGGGGACTCTACATCACCACAGATCCTCACCTCACACCTGCCAAAGTCTTTTTCCAAGCATTGTTTTGCAAGTGCTTCAGATTCAAATCAGTATAGATTGCTTTGTATGAATTGGTAATTCAATCAGACTTCTTCATACTTCTATAAAATAATTCAGAATTATTGTTCAACTTTTGATATTTCAATTTATTGAGAGAAAGGGGGAAATATGTAACATTTTTTGAGAAGCACCCAAACTAGATTTTTTTCCTCAGGAGTCCAGTCGAGGTTTTACACAGACTTTGGTACAAGCCAGGCTAGGATTTTGGTGTTTTAGCCAGCATTATGTGATTATATATATAGAAATGATCAGTAAGGTTTCTAGTTGCAGAGGTCATTATTAAAACCTTTACAATTGCCATTTGCACATAATTAACATTACCACACGGTTTACTGTATTCCCCACACTATGAATGTTGCTGTAAAGATAATTAGGGAAAAGCTAGAATTGTAAAGATTTGAATTTGTGTATTCTTTAATACGGAGTCTCAGTGCTATGATTTAAGGAACTCCCAATAACTGCAGAAGCTGCAGGGGGTTTTGCATGGGAAAGGAAGAACAGTATTTCTTTTAAGAGCTTCTTAAAATTTTGTTCCACCTATCAAATCCTCTACAGTCTGTACTATTACAACCTAAATAATTTAGACTATAACTCCAAATTTACATATTTTAATTACTTAGTTTTTCTCTTACAGAAATGAGTGTTTCTTCTGTTGGAAGAATTCCACTTGCAAATTTTATTTTCAGAATTTAATAAAAATAGCCGTAAGAACTCCTGATGGATTTGAGGTCAGAACTTTCAAACAGGTTTTCATGTTTGCCAGGTTTTACAGCCCATTTTAAAAATATGTGCTGGTGTCAAAGAAGCCCAGCTGCACTGAAATGATAAACATGACATGGGATGCTTCAGACTGTGGATGACCTCCTTAAAACACAGGAATGAGTCTTGACATCTCAGGCAAGAGAGAGCAGCAATTCTGACACCCTAGGGTCTTCCTGCATTGTTCTAGGTTGGTACTTACGTTCTTCCAAAATGTGAGTCCAAGGAATGTTCATTTTGCAGTAGGAAGACATAAGCTATTTCAGCTGAGATGTGGTGTCTCTGTCACCCCACAGCCTGCAGTGTAGACAAATCCTGAGTGTGTTTGAGCTGTATAAACATAACCACAAGCTAAACTGTTTCATTGTTCAATGCAGTTTTTTGCTGTGCTTGGAAATTGAATTATAAATGCCTATCCATAAAAACACCCTAAGGGTAACAGATGCCTAAAATATATCGGCTCCATTATCAAGAAGTAGATTATCCAAGCTGAATACACAGTATCAGAGTTTGCTGGTTTGTATATAATCTACATTCTTAACATTTTCCTAGAGTGCTGTTAGTTTGGGTTAGTAGGACTTACTGTACTCTCAGCATTGAAAGATGAATAGGCCTATCAGCTGAACAGCATAATAAATTTTTTAAGCTGCACACGTCATGCTCCACCTCTCTGTCATTCTTCATCATGTATAATGTAGCCTAATGCAATATGGCAGCTGTTAGCAGAAAAATGGTGCAGCAGCCATAAAAAAGTGATTTATGTCTTAGTACCAAAGCACCTATTACTAAGAAGTTTGGGAGGGCAGCAAACAAGTGAAATGTGAAACACAGCCTATATATATTCATGAAACTTAGGAAGCTGTGAAATGTTAGACTGACAGTGAAATTCTCCCTGGGTATCCACTGTAAGGTCAGATTAATAAAGGGGGTAATTGGTGGTGATGGTTGTGGATGTTCAGAGTTGCCCACATGTCACAGCTGCTTATGCTGGAGTATCAGAAGTATGTTAAATGCATCTCCTGACATGAATCCAAAGGTCCTTACTACCAAATGACATAAAAAAGGCTAATTTAAGGTGACAGGTGGCAGAAAGAAAAACATATCAAGCAGGAAAGTTGTTCTTAGCAGCCATAATGTAGAGAGGAAACAGTGGGATGAGAGAAATAATGTGGCCTCATTCCTCTGCTGCATTTTTCTCATTCCTTTTCTGCATTTCTGGTGTAAATCAATGAGTTTAAGGCTACAGTCATAGATTAGGGATTTCTCCCTGGATGCTGAAACAGCATCAGAGAAAATTCTGTCTTAGGTTTACAACACACCTAATGTGACTAAACATGATCGTGTAGCATCTTGTCAGTTTTGCCACTGAACAATGTAACATTAATCTAAACCACAGTGAATTATAGCCATCACATCAGATTAATCCTTGGTTTCTGTTCAACATACCCTATGTGTATATGTACTAAAAACACACTTACGTCTATGTACTTATCTACTTATGCTGCTGCTAAGTGGGATGGTTTTGGTTCAGTGGGTATAACTCTTCCTTCTCAGTCAGTACTAAACTAGTTCTTCCTCCCATGGTGCTTAATGCATAGTGGAATATGATTGGGTCAAAGAGGTTAATAGCCCTACTTTTGTGAAAAGTGCCATGGAATTTTTCTTAGCAAGCAGTGAGAAGCTCACATTAAATACCCCACGAAAGAGAGCCTGTGACTTGCTCAGAGTTACAAACTGAGGTGTTGCTGTAATGCAGAAATAGGGGAAATCATGCTACATACTTAAGTGACTGAGTCATCCTGCCCCCACAGACATTTACCAGATGCAGTGAAACTTTGCTTGTGTGGAGCTACAAAATAGTAACAAAAGGTAGTATGGCTGAAAAATACTGGAGCTTCTCTTTGGCATTTTTAAAAAAAAGAATATGAGAGAGAACCTGATTGTGTGTAGTCATGTCATAAATAATTTGGATGGAGATCTCTCAGACCCTTTGCTGTCATTCTGGATTCAATAAGTACTGAATAAGTTGAAGCAAGTGAGACCTGTGGCAAAATGGCCACATTTTGTGTATTTTCTAGAGGTCTTGCCTTAGAGAAAATTCCAGACCTTCTAGGAAAGGGCTATGGAATTCCTAGTTCCTATGCTTTAGATGTCCTAAATTACTTTCTAGCCTCTGGTTAACCAGGATAGATATTATTCTAACAGAATGTTTTATGTTTTGAAGTTTTGATCATATCCATGGCAAAATAAAACAACCAGGAGAACTCTGTTTTGTGAAGCCCTGTTGAGCTGTTGCCCTTTGCAACTCAGTGTGTCTAGAAACTTCACACTGGCACCTATATGGGCTTTCTGGGTAGCCACTGAAATTTAGCCATCAGTGTGTGTGTGACTCCAGGACTAGGTACTGGTTTTGCAAATGCCAGCAGTGCCTTAATATTGCCCTACAGAGGCTTATGTAACCACAGAGCATTTCTGTACCCAGCTCCACAGAGACCTAGTAGGTCACCGCTACCACACTGGACTTTTCAATCGTGATTCAAATCACATCGAGGTCCTCAAAACCATTCTCCAAAGGCATCCATCTTGTTGTCCTCTAACATATTGATGGCCAGTTGAGGGTTCAGCTGCATATATCACTTCTCTCCCCTTCCCTGACTTCCTGTCCAGTGCCAAGGAAACCTTCTTGCGCGTTTGGAAGAGCCCAATCTCTGTTAACTCATTGGTGTTGACTTCTGCCTCCACAAGCCACTTGGGGATTAAAATACCAATCGTTGATCCATGCTATCATCTTTTTTCTTTCAGCACTGATTTATTCCAGAAGAAGGGAGCATGCCCTGCATTGCCATTACTAGAATTTACTGCCTTCTGCAGCAACGTGCCAAGGAGCTCATGCTGCCTCTGTACCCATGACTGGCTTTGTCTTTGCCCTGAGCACCATGTGTAGGAAACCTGTAGCTGCTAAACATGGCAAAATGGCTTAGGAACAATCCTGTCCCACTGAAGCAGGGGCACCAAGAAAGATGTACCTAGCTCAATAGGAATTCTTAGGAAAAAGGCTTGGCAAGGACAGCAGGATTCATCCCACTATCTCTGGAGTTGAGACACCTCTTATCATGTCTCTTCACCATAACTGTTTTCCCAACCTACATGATTAAATTTTATTGTGTAATTACGATACCATATGATTAAACATAATTTTTTTCACCAATTCTCAGCAATCTCTCTATTAGTGGATATGAAATAATATCTTTAGATTTCTGGTTTAAAAAAATCATAAATCCCTATGTTCAACAACAGTGAAATAATATTTTTGTATTTATTATGTTGTTCAGTCACTACTTATCCCTTGAAAATTTTGATCATTTCAGAAGTCAAAATTAGATGTTCAGATTTAAGACTTTATCCAAGCACACAGCAATTTGTGAGATAATAACACCCTTACATTGGTATGGCCTGTTACCTGAATAGATTCCAAAATCTCAGTACAAAACATGTTAGAAATTACTTAAGCTGTCATTGCTTTGTGGTATTCAAGGTGAAATGTAATTTTTAAATAGCATGAAGTAAGATTGCATAATAATTTAGGTCAAAAAGTGAGTAACAAGTCACATAGCTGATATGAGCAGAATATAGTGAGTGTGGAACTGCAAATACCAGGCATCCCTGTCATAGTTCTAGGTCGTATCAGGCTAGCCATTTCTTGAAGTTCCAGTAAAAAAAAATGTTAACATTGCTGCCAGGAACAGTTCTTACAAAATTTGATGACAAAGGATGATTTGTATTTTTGTGGGGGCTGATTAAAACATATTTAGAGATACGAGGTATAAGCAGTATATAGTTATTGGAAAGCTCAAGAACTTACTCTCTCATAAAGTGTAGCAGTTATTAAAACTCCAATAGAAAGAAGCAACTCCTGCCCACTACAGAAATACCTTTTGTCCAATTATAAAAGTGCATGAGATACTGGAAGCTAAAGCAATGCAGGCAAATTAAGGCGGGCTCTACTTCCTTGCTTTTCATTTTTGGAATGGATGAGCAACACACATGAATCAAAGTAAAGGGCTTTGTTTGTGCCTGCAATCTCTACCATTTGTCCTTTATATACCAAATCACACAAAAGCATTCCAAAACAAGTTTTGGCAAATACTCCTAATCTTAAAGGATTATGATTAGGTGAGCTTGTTATTCTATATAACTATTTTACTGGATCATCATTTTTATTATTTATATGTTATATTTCAGCTTGGTCAAATATGCTGTTGAAAAGAGTATGTTTCTCCCTAAGAGTATGTTTTCTATCTTTCAGATGGCAAACTCTGCTTTGGTTTTGTGTCCTTCCCCCTTTGCATGAATCACTAAAGCAAGAAATCCTTTACTTTTCAACAACTACCTTAGTAGATTAAAGACTTCCTTTGATGGAAGCACCATAGCCACCTAGTTTGCAGGACAAGGAATAGGGTCACATGTAGTTTTCCATCTAAACAAATAAATACATTTATATGCAGCTTTACTTCCAGATCAGAACTTCAAAAATCTCTCTTGTTCTGCTTGCTGTATCTTGGAATACTTCTCTGACTTCCTGCCTATTCACTCTCTTGCCTGAAAAAGTACATACAAGCATTGCCAGGATCAGCATTATAAGTAGCTTTACATGGTCCTTCTACTCCACAGAGTTTTCTTCAAGAACACCCTGAACATCCTTGGAGTAATTCCAAATCAGGGAATTTATTCAACAGATAGAACTGAGTTGCTGTGCCTCTCTTCTGAAAGTACCTGTCTGAAAGTACCTGAGCTTGGTCAGACATCAGCTTTTCAAGATCTGTGTTGTGCTTATGTACCTTTTTGCTTTATGTAACTTTTTAATTATGTACCCTTTTGATATCTTTTTTTTTTCCTTTGACTGTGTTCTAGTGTTCCATAATGAAGGATATTTCTACCCTTGTTTATTCCAGAGTTTGTTGAATCCTGATTTCAGCCATACTGGACTACATCAGAAGTAATTGGAATGCAGTATCTCCAAATCTCTTCTGGTGTTGCTAAGATCAGGTCTGACTCACTTCTCCTCTACCTAGTCTTTAAAATCAAATCTATTCTTTTCCCCTTTAAAACTGTAATTTTTTTATGCTGTACTTTAAATTGTAGTATTGCTTTGAAAAAAAGAAGACCATAAAAATGACATTTCAGGGTTCTATATTTGTCTGACAGCTGTTTCTGTTGCCGAAGTGCTCATTTTATAAGTTAAAAAGTTGTCTTTCCTAATACTTTCCTAATACTTAGCCCAGAATGCAGAGGGTGTTATGATTCGAGTTATTGACACACTGTCTTCATATTCTGCAACCACTGAAGGCCATTTTACATTTTAAAGCCTCTGTTTGCTTGCACCACCCTGTCTTCTTCAAACCATGCCCCTGGTAATACTGCCAGACCTTTTGCATTGCATAAGCATGTTACAGGTCTAAAGGATCATATTATGCAAGGCAAACATACACTTCAGAAAAAAAAGCAGCTCAGACTTCATGTTTGAATGGCAAGAATCACAATTATTAATAGCAGTAAAATGTCCTTTTTCTATCAGAAACATGGATCTATTCAAGGTCATTCTTTGGGTGCCAGGTTTGACACATAGAACTTTTAGGACAGAGATCTGGCCACCTAAATGTATCAGGAAAGCCTTGATTTGATCTCAGAGGAGAATCTGTGAATATGAAAATAGTACCTTTAGTTTGGCAGAAGTGGTGGAGTGTTCAGCTGATTTGTCAGGGAATGTGCATTTAAGGGTGTACAGGCAGGAGTTGGCAGAGAAAGGGGTTAACTGAAAATTATGGATGTAGCACATTATGGCACCAAGCAAACTTCCACATCTCCTTGCAGTCAAAGGTCTATATTTTATAAAATATATCGACCGATTTAGCATTAAAAGTACAAATTTTGTCATATTGAGAATAACAATGTGTTATAACACAAAGGAACAAAGGCTGGAAGTTGAGGGAAATTTTTTAGAAATGGAAGAAAAAAAGAAAAAAATGAAGACATAAAAGTTGTGTTTAGTTTGGAAAAACAAAACAAAACAAAATCACCATATTTCCCCTCCCTCCTGGCCTTTTAAAAAATATACTTGAAAATGCAACATTTGAAAAAACCTACATGCCTACATTTAGGGTCTTTGTTACTTTACTCTGCATTTCTTTATCACACTTTACTCATCCGTATATCATGTTGTAGAAAGCCTATGTGGCAGGCTGATACATGTCTTACTTTATAAATATTTATTACCCACTGGTGTGTTCTTATCTTTGAAGTTACAACCACTTCTCCTTTTCAGTCCCTGTTCCCTCCTTTTTCTTATGAAAAAAGAATATTGTCAAACAATTTTGTTTATGTGAAAATGCTGTGAAGACTAGTTTTGGTTTTAGCCTCATCTTTATTTTAGTTTGCCTCTCACATTTTAGTTGCCCCTCACTTTCCTTTTTAGAAAGCGTAGGCTTGGAATAAGAATGTAACCAGCATGATCTCTGCTGCTGTTACATGAATGCAGCAAAGCAAACCTGGCCATTCACAGTCTCATATGCCCACGTGTTTGTCTCCACTGGGATTCCTTGGGACAGCTAGGAGCACTTGAGCTTGAAGAAGTACAAATGGCCTTTGAAGAAAGCTCCAAGACAATCATCACAGGCTGTAGCTGCTCAAAAATGAGGATAATACAGTTTTGTGGTTTAACAGGAAGGAATGTTAAAAATATATATTTAAAAACAAAAACAAAACACAACCAACCAACCAACAAAACAAAACAAAAGACAAAAACAAAACAAAACAAAACACAACAAAACAAACAAACAAACAAACAAACAAATCCACAACCCAAAACCACCAAGTAGTTGGCTGCGTCAGGATAACCAAACTGTCTGGTTTGCTGCAGCATAAATGTATTCTTGCCTTGTTATGTAGAGTGAATTCTCTCTGTTCACACGGGATCAATGTTTTTCTCATAAACTGATCCACTATGTTATTCTACCAGAGAAAGTGTATTATTTTACTGAGGTAAAAGTGACATACCTAACTGAGAATCAGCAATTAGCTTTTCCAGTCAGAAACATGATGGCCAAAAATTTATGTCTTATTTTTCTTCCCTCTCTCTGTCCCTCTAAAAAATTGCATGTGAAGAGTTTGAATAAGCTGGACTCCAAGAGAGCAAAAGAGAGGCCTAATTGCTGTCCTGACCTACTTTTACAGCCCAGTCACTTAAATCCAGGGGTTGAACCTAGGCTCTTTTGCTCTGGGTAAATGCAAAGGAGAAATACTAACCAAAATACAGAAATACAAATATTCTCAAGAGGTAAAAATCACATGAAAGTTTACTGACAAACTGTGGAAAATTAAGGAATTTTAGCAAATTATTTAGTACAACATAAAACACTTATCACAGCATAAACTTTGCCCATTCAACATAAAAACCTTTAAAGCCATTTGATGTTACATTCTGTGAAAAGAGAGTTAAATAAGAAGAAAGGGAAAAAAAACCAGAAAGACATGAAAGATATAGAAAGACAGACATATAGCCACCAACTCTTAGGCTCCAGCGACGTAATGGATAGAAAACTCCAACATGAAGGGTTAAGGAACAACAAGCTTGCCTCATGGTTTGGCTTCTTACAGCCTTGATGCATCCTGAGCCTTCTTCCCAGGTGGGATTTATGGTCTCTCGGCCATTCAGGGACTGGGTTAGACAAAACTGGGACTGCCTCCAGTGTACTGCAGGATTGACAAACACTGTGGGGATTGACAGACAGGGCACTACCTCACCAGAGCAAAGCCTGACGCACCCCCTACCACACACTCCAAGAATCCCAAGATGTCTAGAGAGAAATTATTCTTTTCTGTTTCTGACACCTATGAAATGAGAGTTGCTGCACCATGTCTGCATTTTCCAGCTATACCAATAGTAGAATAAAATGTTCAGCTTGCTTTTCTTACTGATGATGCCTATTTAGCTCACACTGTTCATTATAATACTCAACTCTCTTTCCTGAGGGACGGTTCATTTCCATGCATGCAGCAGAATTCTGTGCAAGTGTTCAAGGCCAGGTTGCATGGGGCTTTGAGTAACCAGGTCTAGTGGATGGCATTCCTGCCTACAGCATGGGGAGAGGACCTAGATGATTTTTAAGGTCCCTTCCAACATGAACCATTCAATGATTCTATGATTTCTGATATTCAGCTGTTCTTTCATTATTTTGTGGAGTCATTCAACAGCTCCATGCCACCAGACTTTTTCTCATTCCGTTTTTCAGATTTTCATGCTCACAGCACAGTCCCCAGCACAGAGCCAGACACTAATGACATTTCCCCTTTTCTTTCATCTCTTTTAATTAAAACTATTACATATGTGCTGTCTATTTTACTCCGTGATGGGTGGGTTTCTTTAGGAAGAGTTAGTGGGGTGTCTTTGTAAAGTCCTTCTGGAAAATTCAAGCTGACTGTATCAGTGTTGAGGGGAGTGTTTCCATGAACTTGTTGATTCCTTCATAGAAATGAAACAGGTTTTCCATATAGCAAGTACACACTGACCCTTATTGTCATTTATCTTATTTCATCTTTTGGCTTATTCTTAGATATTGTGGATTTTGCAGGCTGTTCTCATTATTTTCCAATTTTATCTAATATGTTTTTAGAATTATTTACTGACATTTCTGTTCTTTTCAATTTTTCCTCAAATACAACTTTTTCTACTGCCCCATTATACTGAATTTTGGGCTGTTTTTCAGTACTGTGACTCTACTGCAGTATCCTTAAATAGTCTGGAAGCTGCTTTGAAATATTCAGCCATCTCTTTTAGTCTCTTAAAGTCTTCATAAGATTTTTGAGGTTTATTCTTCTGCTGTAGCAGAGGAACGTGGAAAGATGGACATGTACAACTTATTTTCCTATTTCAGAAAATACTATGATAATAGAGTATTGAGTTGGGTTATACACAGAAGTTTATTCTTTTCTTCTTGTCTAAATATTCCTTGAAGAAGCCATTTGTGGCAGCAAAAAAATCAATCTCTGCATCATGACCTGATGTGATTGTTACTGCATGGCAGTGATTGAAAACACTCCCCTGTTGCTGCAGTTTCTCTCTCTGCAGTCCCTCTACTTTTCCTTGGATGCTACAGACCCTCTCAGTACCTGAGTGGGTCACTGGCAGGGCAGGTGTTTGGACTTGGAATTTCTACTTGTAGACAATGTCTCTTATTTGTTGACATAATTGTTTATCTGATCTCTCTTCTTCCTGTCCAGACAGGTGGGGATGGCATAAAGCTCCTATGCCTGAGGGTACTTTCTTAGGCTATAGAAATAGGAATGGAGAGGCAAAGCCTGAAGCCTAAAGCTAGAGACAATTTCGCCACAACAGCTGTGAACAAATGACCAGGCTGCCCACTGAAAGCGTGAGAAAGGAGTAGGATTTGCATGAAAAGGTATGCATCTGAAAGCAAGCCAAATTTGAACCTGATTCATACTAAGGTAGTTTGCCATTGCTGAGAAGGGCCTGAATTGCTTCTGAGGGTTGTGTCATCTACTAGAAATTTAAAAAAAAAAAAAAGTAATAGTGTGATATGTCACTTGTTAACCAATCTGTCTGTCCAGACTCAGGTAGATTTCTGGCCTCTGTATACTCTCCTGGTGGGAAAAGCGATGAGTGTCTGATGTCTCAAAGTGGTGCTGTGTCTTCTTCCTGAATTGTGCCATTTCTGGGTTTGGCATGACCCTGTGTCAGTGAAGAAGATACACAGCTCAGCCGAGAACTAGGATTTAGCTCCTTCAGTAGAAAGACACTGTGAAATTGCATAACTGCATTCTGTAACTGGGGTTTTTTTTTACCTCTAGCCTGATTTCAGTTATCTTCACATTTTCCAAAAGTATTCAACTCTGATCACTCTCATATGTAGTTCAGTAAAGTGCATGTGTTTTCTACCACCTTACTGTCTGCTCTTTTATACTCTGATTTTTCTTGGAAAATAGGACTTCATTTTGCTTTCAGTTAAGCCACCCAGGTCTGTAACACCCATCTGCCTTCATTGAGATCAAGACAACTGCATCCTAACTCAGTCATGAGGCATTCTTCTGTGTGTCTAAGTTGTGGAGGAGAAGTCTGCTCAAGAGCCCCTCTAGTGATCTCTGCTAGTATCTCTTGCCAACTTTCCTCTGAATGTTTTTCTTGTTTGAATAAAGCTGCTATGTTGGCTTTGTCTGCTGTTATATGATGTTCTGGAAGCCATAACTCTGTTGATATACATTTCTATCTTCTCAGAAACAGTAATGTTCTCATGTAATATAAACTGTATGAGTCAGATATATTAAATAATTCATAGAATTGTAGAATGACCTGGGTTTGAAGGGACCTTAAAGATCATCTAGTTCCCTTCCATGGGCAGGAGCACCTTTCAGTAGACCAGATTGCTAAGAGCCCCACCCAACCTTGCATTGAACACTTCCAGGGATGGGGCGTCCTTAGCTTTTCTGGGGCCTCACCAGAAAGTGTCAGTGTCTCACCACCCTTACAGTGAAGAATATATTTCTATAATTGGATTTAAATCTACCCTGTTTAGTTTGAAGCCATTCCCCCTTGTTTTGTCACTACAGGCTCTTGTAAAAACTCCTCTCCAGCTTTCTTGTAGCCACCTTTATGTACTGGAAGGCTGCTCTAAGGTCTTGCAGGAACTTTCTTTTCTCCACATTGAAAACCTCCAGCTCTCTCAGCCTGTCTTGGTATGAGAGGTGCTCCATCTCTGTGATCATCTTTGTGGCCATTCACTGGACTTGCTCCAGCAGGTCCTTGTCGTTCTTGTGATGAAGCCCCCAGAGTTGAACATTGTACTCTAGATGGGGTCTCACAAGAAGGGATTGAATTTGTCCCCATGTCTGCTGTTAAAAGACAAAATAAATCCACTCCCTCTCACAGTCCTCATAAGATAAGAATACATAGATCCTGTCTAGTCATGTGGACCTTTCTCCCAGCTCTTTCACTTTTGGTGCTCAGAGTTGCTGGCTATTGGAGGGAAAAAGGAAACCTCATTGTTCACTTAACTCTGATCTGCAGAAAGTATTTGGGACTCTCTAGCAGACCATGACTTTCTGCACTATTTTCCCAGTGAATGCAATTTTAGCAAAGCTGATGAGAAACAATAGTAGACAGGAGAGATGAGATCATATGGTGACATTGTGTGATACAGCTCTTTTGAAACCATGAAGCACCCAGAGGTCATAGAAGTTGAGCAGCAGGTATTTGCAAGCCATGGATTTGATCACTGTGCTATACTTCTATCAGCAGTATAAAGGAGGACAGTCACTCTGACCCCTACGCAGTACTTCAAATCAGTCTGTCTTTGTATTTCCAGGAGACAGACAAACTTAAGTAAGAAATTAATCACTGAGGGCAGCCATAGAACTATCAAAACTTTGACTCTTAGCCCACTGACAAGCATGGAAAGAATTGTGATATGCACTGAAGCTAACCCAGTGACTCAATAGCCCAGGCAGCAGTGTGAAAATGCTCCTCTAAGGTAAGAAATCCACACTGACTAGAAACTATCCGTGTATCTGTTTACCAGAATCATTTGGTGTTACCTGCCTTTGTATATTATTACTTGGTCTCATTTTTTAAGGATAGGTTTTTTCAGTAGTAGCATATTGTTCTACCTGTGAAAAAGACAGCTCTTAGTATTCCACTGTTCTTTTCAGATGGAGCATTTCAACAAGCTTGTTCAATAGCAACAGTTCTCAACAGCATTCTTAAAGTAAAAATAAAATGGCTGGAGAAAATGGAAAACATCTGGATTGCACTGTCTAGTACTGCACTCTGTGTCATGAAAGAGAAAGGATAGCTCTCTGTTTTACACCTGAAGTGTAAACTTGAGTTATAGCATGTTAATACACTAGCAGTTGGAATCAAGTAACTCTTATGGTTTTATTCTCTTAGAGCAACTTCCAAATCCAGTTAGATTTGTCTTTGCTGGCAATAATAATCATAGAATCATCTAGGCTGGAAAGACCTTTAAGATCACTATGTCAAACTGTATAATAGTAATGATAATGAAGGGAAGAAAGCAAATAATCAAATGTGTCTTAGTAGTCTCTGAAACAAATGCTTTCTCTAGCACTGATTGCATTTTTTTTTTAAATATATTTTCAGTAAGAGGAAACCAATTCAGTTCTTCAGGCTTTGTAGAACAGCTTTGAGTGCCTAATTATTTAAAGGCCTGCTGATAGCTGTGATGGCCTATGCTTGAGCACCATGCAAAAAATCTGCTTAAAGATCAACTTCAGAATTCTCACCCCACTGGAATGTAGCAGGAGGCCATTTATCACCATAGGAATGTAGTGACTGGTGAAAAGCCTTCATAAAGTCACCCTACCTTCAAATATGAGGGTACTCAGATAATTTCTCACTCTGAGCAGGAATCAGATGCTTGAAATCAGGCCTCTGATCATTTCATCTGACTACCTAAAAAGTTATAAACTAACCCATGTAAACTGACAGCTCTCCAATTTTTTTTTTTAATTTTTTTTCTCAGTAATGAAAATTTCCTTTTATCTGTGTAAGTATCTAGTTCTGGATTATTTCAAGGGAATTGTGGTGATAGCAGCTGAAGACCTAACAGTCTGCAGGCAAAGGGAAGTTGCAGTTGGCTTTAGCTTTTGTACTCCATGTGTTTTACAAGGAGAAGTGAACAACCTAAAATTCCATTATTTGTTGGGCCATGAATTCAAACGTCCATTTAACATATTCACTGAAGAGAAAGCTAAAATACTGTTCAATCCAAAGAGGCACTATTTTCCAAGTTCCCGTGAATTTCCCAACAAGGAATGCATATTAAGGAGCGATTACACAAGGCTTGGTGAAACTCCCTTTATTTATTTCACTTGTGTTGTTGCTGCTGTTGTATAAGAAAGAGCAAAATAACAAAAAGAACAAAGTAAAATAAAGTAACAGCTGATCCAAACATTTTTAACGCGCTGAAATCCTGTTCCAAATGCAAAGACTCTTTCTTTCTGCCTTTTCTTTGCATTGATTTGCACAAGAATTTTCTCTGTGAGCCAAATACATCTCTGGTATAACTTCACTGAAGTCACTGGACTTACACCAGAGGTGGTTTTGGTCCTCTGTCCTGGGTAAATACAGTAGGAATAAATTGGTCACGCAGGCAGGGTGTCTGGCAATAAGTGCACTGAGTGGTCCTGGCAAACCAATAGGAAAAATCTAAAATAAAAAGCCCAAATAAGTCTTTTACTTAATATAGGGCCTAAAAATCTACTGGAGCTGCTGAATACTGCCCACTAACTGTACAAAGTATAGGTAGCATGCCTTCCAAATATCAAAATACCAGACGGAATGCCGTGAAAATAAATAACTTCTAATATAAACAAATGAGAACATATCAAACTGTTACCTCTTTAAACATAATGTAAATAAAAAAAATACCAGTTCTTCTACACAATAAATATTAAGAAACCATTGACATAGTTGAAATGTACTCATATAAATTAACAACTTTAATTACATTAGCCAAACAGACATTGGTTAAAGCACTGCATGTAGTATGCAAAATAATAATAATAACAATAATAATAATAATAATATCAACAACAAAACACAAATTGATAAAAACAAAATAGGCTTCATAATATCTTGGCTTTCATAATTTATATATATGTATATACATATATATAGTTGTGTGTATATATATATATATACTGTAGACATATATAATATGTATATATATAATATAATACAATGTAATTTAACATAATATTATTTAATACAATGTATTATGTCATATTAAATTGTATTATATTTTATATATATATATCTTCAACCCATTGTCAAAGTATTGTTTTTGAAAGTATTTAAATACAAACAAACCCATTGAGAATTAACAGATTCATTATATCTCAAAAAATAAATAGCTATAAAACCCAGAAGTGCTGCTTGTTTCGGCCCATGAAAACCTTGCTTCTAGTTGTTCACAAAAGATCAAATTATTATTTTATTTACTCATGCTGAAAATGTTTTACTCCAAATGTAATGCAGTGAGAGCATATGGGGGAGTAAAGCTTTTCTCAGTGTAAGGAAAGGGATTAGCATCTGGTTCTTATACTGCTGTACGCTATGGACATGAGGTTTAACTTAAAGAACCTAATCATTTCCATTGTATCTACCTACACTGCAGAAATAGATTTTGCTCAGTTTATTGATGCTGACTGGTAACTTTCTAGGAAAGGAGACCCTCTGAAAATCAATGGCATTGCTTACAGGGTAAGGCACAATTCCACATGAGCAACTATAGTCCATCAATTTTTAATTTTGCACATAGACTTTACAGATGCCTGAACTTCTCTACCTAAGAGATATTGCTGCTAGCCTCTACGTGTTCTTGTGGTGTCACTGTTAAATGAACTTGATGGCTTAATTCTCAACTAAATACAAAAAAATGGAGGTATATGCAATGGAGCCCTACTTTGCAGTGATTTGGTAGGAGAATGTTTCTATTGAAGTCAATGACAAAACTCCCATTTCATTCAGTTCTACAGTTTTGGGCACTAGACCATATGAGTATATAATAATTACAAGCATCTATAAGCGCTTCCTTTTGCTAAATCTAAAGGATACAAATACATTCACCCCTCCCAAAGAAACATCTTAGCATGCACTTATGCCAGTTTCTTAGGCTTTGTAACCAGTGAGCATCTGACATGGAGATGTGGAAAGACAACCAAATGTGGTCAGCCCTCAAGCAAGAAGATTATGGAGGTAATAAACAAATACATTTCTGTGATTAAATATATAATGAAAATGTATTTTCAATATAAACAGTAAGCAGGTTATATGAAAAGGAATGTGTTAGGAGTTAACAGCCTTTCTGGTTTTTTGGTACAGCCATACCTGAAAGGAGAAGTAATTTTTAAGGCTGCATGCTCTAGAAAAACTGCTTAAATATGGTAACAATTTCTAATGCTATTTTAAGTACATGCAGATTTAATTAAATTATCAGGGATGGGCTATTTTGCTGGAATCATTCAGTCTTGATTAACATCCCAATTTCTTATTTTACTTTATCATACAGTTTTTCATTTCCCCCTGCTTTAAATAACTCTGACCACAAATCAAAACCCCATGACTGATTCTAGAGATTGGAAGAAGAAATCTTTAAAATTTGTGACCAGTATACACACACAAATGAAAGCTAAAAAGTAGGGCTTGGGAACAGTTACTTCTTGATTTGAAAACTTCCTTCTGTTTTTGGTGTAGCTATCATGAAACATGCTCACAGTATCTAAAATCGTATTTTCTTTCCTCACTTGGAAGTTGTCTCGGGCTAGTTTAATGTTTTTCAGGCCAGTCCCTATTCATCACATTAAATCTGCTATCAAATTCAGGATCAGAATTTTTAAAAGCGTCTTTCTTCTTTCGCCAGAAAAACCATGAGTCTAAACCTACTTTGCTAGCAGCCAATGGGTGTTTTGCCATTGTCATATAGGGGAAGGTTCCGGGATTTCAGGTCTCAAATACTTTCTAATTAATCACTGTTGAGAATAAATTTTATCATGGTGAGCCATCTGACCTGTTTCTCTTACTGCTATGTTCAGAGATCCACCATGATGCAAACAGCCTCATTCAAATAATTGGATAACAGTGTTGGCTGTAGTGCCATTCATTCAGAATCCTTTCTTTCCCTTGACAGTGCCCACAGCAGAAGGAACCTGTGATTCACCCTGGCACAACTTTACTCATGTAAGAAGTTTTACTGGTCTTGTGAGGAGACCAGTTGACATCAAAGGGCCTGTTGACATGAGTTACCATTTAGGGACATCTGATGATATAAATAAGGATTCTGGGGTACCCAATTTTAAGGCCAAGTACAAAGACCTAATGATACTCTCCTCAACAACTCTCACAGACTGTGTCCCTGCTCCTGCTCCTCCAAAGGCTGGCTCTGCTTCTAGAAAAATCAACAGAAATTCTGCCAAATGCTTCAAATAAGCAGGGCCAGGAACTTCATTAAAGTTATAAAGATAAATTAGTTGTGCATCTTTTATTTTTTCTGATAATTTTCCTACTAGCATTTGGTATCCCTCCCTTTCCCCAGGAAGAAAACACAAAAAACCCAACAAACTTCTGCAAATAATTTAAATCAGAAAGCCTTGATATTTAACAGAACACTTTAGTGACAAATTTAGTCTTTAACCAATTATATTTTTTCAGCTTTTTTTTTTTTTTTTTTGCAAATTGCAAACAAGTCTGTAAAAAAATGCATTGTATAAAAAGTACATAAATGTATAACCCATTAGCTGTACTATGCAATCTAAATATTGTGGAATAAATTAGATAGAAAACTTAGCTATATGCATGTATGTTGATATCTATTCAACAGAGGAAAGGGCTATTCTTTTCTTTCTTTCTTTTCTTTCTTTCTTTCTTTCTTTCTTTCTTTCTTTCTTTCTTTCTTTCTTTCTTTCTTTCTTTCTTTCTTTCTTTCTTTTCATTTCCCTTTTCATTTTTATCTCGATAGATACATACAAATACGGACATGCGCCCTTGCGCACATACAAATGCACACACAGAGAACACACACGCACACATGCACACACAAACAGTTTTGGCTGACAAAAAATGAAGGCCCTGATTACACTGTTTAAACATGGATCTCACCATGAAGGTGCTAACACACTATCCATAGCCAGTGTGACTGGGTTATATTGTGCTATCTTTTTTATTTTTTTCTTCTTTTTTTTTTTTTTAACAGACTGTGCCCTCGACAAGACGGGGAGCCGTGTTAGTACTTCTTTCTAGGAGAGTGATTTAGAAGCCTGTCCCATCAGAAGGTAGCTAACTGGGGCTTGGTTCAGCAAACCTACGAGAGTCTGAAGCTTCAGGCTCATGGTTATCAAATTCAGTGTAAACAGGGCCTAAAGGTTTCTCCCATTTCCTCTAATCTTCTCTTCCTACCCAAAGACAAATGTAAGTTTAACATTCTTTTAAATATGACAGTGAAAAACTTTTAAAAAACAGCTATCTACCTATGCCCTATGGGTTGGACCCTTCAGGTTAGGTGTTGACACTGAAAATTAAGTCTTACAGTAACATGCAAACCCATTGAGAGTTGTCATGCTAGAGGGTGGTGGTTGAGAAAGCCAGTATTTCAGCAAAGACTGTATTTCAAACAGAAATCCAACCACAATTGCTGTTTTCTGTATATTTGCAGGAGCAATGGTGGACAGGGCCCAAGGCTGCTTGCAATTTTACATCAACACTTTTTAAGTGTATACCAGCACTTTAGGTTTCTCGTGCACAAATATAATTTTGAACATGTAGCCTCCCACTTGGCAGTAAGAAACAAAAAATCTTTTAACATACTGTGCTTTGCACACAAACATTCATAGTTTTAAGAACAGTAAAATGAAGCCAGAAGTGCTTATACCTTGTGTATACATATATATATATATATATATATACATACATAGAGAAATATATACATATATATGTATATCCCTTGGACAAAGTTGTTTCCCTACAATGCATATTTGCTGTGCATCAGGGCCAAGTTCAGTGTTGTACATACAAAACACTATGATTATGCTCAGATGGACCTCAGATCCAAGCACCTTGGATCCAAATCTCAGGGATTTTCTGGGCTTACTTCAAATGGCAATTTTTTGTTGAGGGCACTATTTGAATTTAACTGGTTAACAGATATTCTAGCCTGAATGTAATCAACCCACTGATTCTTAATTCAAACCCTAACTCATTACAGATGAATGGTACCAACCAGAAACAGACTTTATAGAGGCTTGCACAAATGTCTTTGGTGTATGTGTCTATTCATTTTAAGGTACAAAATAATAATAATTATTATAATAATAAAAATAGCTATTTTGTGTGCTGTAGCAGTTCTTGTATAGCTCACAATAAGTGCAGCTCTCAAACCCTCCCACACCCAACCACCCTCCCTTGCAAATATTTGTTAAATAAGGATTAGACAGGTCAGACACCATTGTAGTGCAAATAGTAAACGATTAAAAATTTTTTTTACAAAATATAGAAATGTTTGACTCCAGTAACTGGACAAACATGTTCCTTTCAAGTATCTCTCACCAAAGATTTTTTTTTTTAAAACAAGTTACTTCCATTAAAAAAAAAAGTCTCTGTTTTTTTTTCTTTCTCTCGCAGGTAAACAGTTTCAAACCGTCTAGGTTGCATAGTTCTTACATTGTAAGCACCTTTACAGAATGTAACTTTTATTCTTTCATTAATTTTTTGTTCTGTTTTTTTTTTCTTCATTTTTCTTTTTTCCTTTTTTCTTCTTTTTTTTTTTTTTGTAAATGTAGTGCAGAAGATGAAGGTGTACACACTTGCACACTATTGACCCTTGATCAATGTTAAGTACATGTATGTGTATTGTGTCTGTATGTATAGAGACAAGTATATAAATACATAGCCATATATATACAAACACAAACACTGTACACCTACTCAGTTGCTCTGTAAATGTGGGGGGAAAGCGCCAGTGACTGCAGTGATCGTACACATGGCTTTTCATTGACCTTCCAGATTGCTGCAGGTTAGATGAGCTGCTACCATGGCTTGACCTGATGGGTAACTAGGGGAGGGAACAGAATTTCCTTCCCCTAGTAGTAACTAATTTTTAGTATACTATGTAACAAGATAAGGAGCATACTGAAAGGAAGGGGAAGTCCCCAATCCATACCACCATTCACACCTATCTTATTCAAGCCCAGCTTCATGACGTTTTCTTCTTTTTTTAATAGCTGAAGTATTTTCTGATCCTCCATAATTCTTTTTTTTTTTTCTTCTTTTCTCTCTCTCCCTTTTCTTGCTCTCTTCTGTTTTTGCTTATATTTCGGATGATTGTTTCACTCAAAAAAGATTATACCGTGTCTGGTCTTTCCTCTTCTTGGGCTTTTGATACATTTTCTACCTTAACAAGAAGGGTCTTGTGCACTCTAGCATCTACGAACAGCCACACTCCTCCACAATCATATTCTGTATGTCTTTCTTAATGATGTTCTGGCCATCATCGTAGTAGAGCATGGACATGGGCCGGAGCTTGGTGGGCACACAACACGATTTGAGGTTGGCAAAGGGGCTATGGCCCCGCATGCGGTAGTGGTTGATGACCGTGGAGTGGAAAGATAATGACGAACCAGATGTGCCTGCTATGTGGCTGGGACACTCTCCTTCACAGTAGTTGGCGTGATAACCTGTGGGAGCAATGATCCAGTCACTCCATCCTATGTCCTTGAAGCTGACAAAGAACTGCTTCTTGCAGCAGATGTTGACTTTGCCATCACACTCCAGGCCTCGTCTCCGCCGCCTATGCTGGCGATCCTCTGAGTGCCGGGCAAGCATCATCAAAAAGGGCCGATGTGATTGCTCCTTCTCCTCTTCTCCTGTGAATTCTCCAGCTTCCTTTTCTTTCCCTTCCCCATCATCTTCCTTTTTCTTCTTCTTGCCCAGTAGCACCAGATTGGCTCCAGTCTCTTGACAGAGATCACAGGCAATCCGCACATCCAAAGAGCTCTTGCCTTGGTCTAGGAGTCTCTGGACACTGCTGGAGACAGGGAAGATGTGCCAGGTGCTCTTACGGGTGTCCACTGCCTTTTCTGAAATCAAAGTCTCACTCTTTTCACCTTTCAGCCCCCCATCCTCTGTATCTTCTGCTCCTTCAGAATTGCCTTTTGGCTGCCGCTGCTGTTGAAACAGGCGGATGGTGACTTTCGTCCGGCTCCGGTTGGCCTTGGAGACCTTCAGAAACAGCCACACTTCAGCATGCTCCACCACCGACAATTCACTGCCTTCCTTGGAAATCTCAAAGTGCAACATTTTCTTGGCTGTGCCTGATTTGGTAAATGGAAATAGACAGGAAGAACTTGTTAGTATGTCTGCTTGCATTTTGTTAAAGAGACTTCTGTTACTTTTTCCACAGGCACGAAGTGCCCTACGTTTTCTATTTGGTTCTTTAAATTTTTATGTATCTTCTGTTATAACCTTCCTTTACCCCCTCCTCAGTTTTTATTTTGTGAAGTTTCTCTTTTTAGAAAAGTATATATTTGCCTGTTTTCCAACATATTTAACCAGAGCATTTTTCATAGTAACAATATAGTCATTAATGTAAAACATCTCATGGCAAATAAGCATCAGTGGCTGCCAAGATTTGCTTGATTCTGTCTTTCAGCTGTCTAGTTGAAAGGCAAAAATGCTTTATGATGGCAGTCCATATGTACCATATGCATAAAAATCTACACCTAGTATGTGGTTAGGCAATAAGGTCCAGTGCTACCAATTCTTTAGCAATACTTTCAAAATTATGTGGGGAAGAGGTTTACCCTTTCTCCCTCCATAAAAATACATCCTTCATTTGCATCTTAAAATGAGTTGTAAATATCTATTGTTTCAAAAGCAAACACATGCTAAAATATGAACCTCATCTTTAAAAGTTTGCAGAGTTATATTGTAAATAACTGAAGAATTGCAGCAGGCAGACTTTTCATCCTGTTAGATGTTAGCTGTAGATCCTGTTCCTAATTTTATGCACTGTACTTGCTGTGATTATAGTAATGGTGAATACACTGAGAAATGAGCTAAAGAACTGTATAATTATGGGGATGGTTCTCTGGCATAATTGTATCAACTTGCTGAGATGTCATTATGATGATTGTGATGGTGAGGAGGTGTTTCTCAGATACAGAGCTCATATCCTTGGCAGAAGTTGGAATGAATAATGAGGGCTGTTTAATGATTTGATCACTAGAGCATGAAGAAGTTAAGAGAGAATGAATTAGCTGGAGGGTGGTGGTGATATTATTTTTTCAAGAGAGGTACTTTTCTCTTTTCTTGACAAAGAAAAAAACCCTGATGGCATCTTTTGTTCCTTCTCAGCATGGAGGCCGGGATGGACTGGGGTCACAGATTTGCAATGTACAGATATCTGGCCTTAGTGAGAAAGAAACATTATTCATAATTATCAATTTGTCATTAATATTATTCTTGAGCTACCCATAGTTGTTTACCAGATTTTCTGTGCGGCAATTCTTCTTGTCAGTGAACCAGAACTTTGCAGCCTAAAAACAGAAAGTGGTGACTAAAACAGTAGCTGGACTGTTATATATTTTTATATATATATATATATAATACAGGAAAAATTGCCCTCATTGTAGCAAGGCTCATCTCCTAGCTTCCCACTGCAACTGAATTCACCACTATGGGCTCCCTGACCATTCCCCTGTTCTCCCATTCTCAGCTGAGACAGGACTGGAGCAAAATCACAAGAGACATCTACCTTGTGTTCACTTGCAAATTCAAGAGTTGCTGATTTCTGAAGTTTATAGGCAGGCTGTGCTGCCCTTGAACTACCTGTTGCTTTTCTTCTCTGTGAAGTACTAGCACTGACACATTCGGTTTCCCTCGTGGCATCCCCAGGTCAAAGAGAGAGACATTTCTGAATTACAGTGTCCAAAGGGCACAGGGTTTTGTTTTTGTTTTCCCTCTAAGTGAGAGTGTGAAATTGTAGACTTTAACTGTCACTGAGATATGGAAACACATGGTTTGTGTTAACTACTTCTCACAGACGGCTGATGCCAGCCTCCAGAGAAAGTTACATTAACTTCTAAGGGAGCTACATGATCCAGCAGGATTGTGCTTTAGAAAAGGAAGTCGCTTATAAAAAAGACAGAGTAAGTTGACCAGTACTGCGAGGCATGATAAAATTACTCTTTTTCTATTACTTTTAAATTGTTTTATTCAATAATGACTGAATGGCTAATGTTTTTTTTTTTCCATTCTGGTAATCAAACTATGTCAAAGCTGCCATCTGTGTTTGAGCAGAGGTCAGGTGATAGACACCAATCTCACTCCTGACTCAGTTTCAGAGCATGAGGGGTTGTATGGTATGCCCCTCCAGTCCAAAGGAAGTCCAAAAGGCTGGTTGCCTTGTACACAGGTTGTTATAGAGTGTTCTCTATGAGAATGGATACTTCTAAGGACTGTGAGAACAAGCTGACCTCTGGCTTTATTCCCCCTGACTCTCTCTTCTAAAGCAAGCTTCTAACTTTAGGTTATCCCTTTCCAGTCCTAACAAATAATTTCTGAGGGGGACCTGAACTTAAAGGGAACCTGAAGGCAGGTGATGTGCCAAGGGTGGGTTGCTGCCAACCAAGACTCTCCATCCAACCCATTCTGCTTGCTGCCTCTACCCAAGCAAACCTTGGTGGAAAAAAAAAGATGGTTTAAATCAAGATGCACAAGGTCCTCTGGCACCAGGAGCCTCTTTCCCCAGAGCTCACAGACTAGTGTGGAATAAGCATGAATTGCTGGAAATGGCCATACTTATTTTGTACTCTTGAGAAACCAAGCTGGGCACAGACAGCAGTTCTGGCACTAGCAGGGGTCCTGTGCATGAGCAGATCAACTGTACTGAGTGCATAAGAAGCTCATCTGTGCTGGACATGGACAAAAAGCCAGGTCTGGTCATCTGCTCTGGAGAAAGCAGGTAGAATGTGCAGACCTGGCTCAGTGGTGGAAGAAGCTGTATGACCCATCTAATCTGAAAAGCCAGGCAGCCCTGCATTACAGAATAACCTAGTGCTGTGAAGTACTAGTGCATAGTATTCCACAATCTGCTATTTCCATGCTAGAGGGAGTTGAAAATAGTTAAGAAGTGACGTATCTGTGACAGCAAATATTCATATTACCTTTTGCAGTGGCCAGAAGCATAGTGATGCAAGCAGTCTTTTTGACAAATATTACATGAAAGAAACAGGACCTCAAGAACCCTCTTAAATAGCTTTTCAAATGCTCCTCTATGTGTGAAAGTCGAATTCTTCCTCTTTGCTAAAAACATTTGAACAGTATGGTGAAAGTCCATGGGTACTTGCTTTTCTTTACTTAGGGGAAGTGAGCTTGAACAAGGTAGCCTAAGACATGTCCTTATACAGGGATAGCAGCCTCCTTGTAGGTTTTTAGTTACAATAATAGCCTCTCTGGATGTCGCTGGCTACATTTTCAGAAACAAATGGTGGATTAAGATTCTAAAGAAAAAAAAAAGCAGGAAGCTTATCTAAGCCTAATATTTCTGAATGAAACAAAATCCTGAAACCTGCATAGCTAATAAAAGGCTTTATAGCAATTAAAACACACTTTCCCTTTCACAGGTCTTTTTAGAAGGAGACTGGGAATGGTGCAAGGTTGAGGATAAAAAGCATGCTTTCACATTAGGAAAAAACGAAGCTTTTCTGAATTCTCTCCACATTCACAACTAGTTTGTTACGATCACACAGCACAAATGGTATGAATCCTGCAGTTTTTAAGAGGTCACTGTTCTCAGACAAGCTCATTTTGAAATCAGAGTTTGGCCTGTGCTAAAACCAAATTGAGACCCTAGGATCTGGCTTATTATGGTTACACATTCACTTTATAACAGGATCTTTGTTTCCAAAAGGTTCAGTGCTACAATAAAATAAATTCTTCAAGTGTTCTGAGACAACACAAAAAAAAAATCTATATTCTATATTTAATTTTCTCCAGATATTTCTTAGTGATTTAGCAGTCTTTCTTTTTAGGTCTGAGTTAATGGTCAGGATCAAAGCTTTGGAAATATATATTGTTCATCAAACTGAAGGTAAAAAGGAGATCCTTGAAATTTGGGGTGGTATCACTTCCATAATTACATTTTGTTTACCCTTTTGTCCTGCCTTTATATTTGCCACGGCTGATTTGCAAAGGTCTTTTTCCATTTGTAATAATCCTGCTCCTCCTGCCTGACTGCTGAGGAAAGACCCACAGCCCCACATGATAATGCCTTCATCACTTCCATGCTCATATAAACATCAATGTCAACAGCCTGGATTGTTATCATAGCAGAAGGCAGCTGAAAAAGGAGACAAGGGATTACTTTGGGCTCCTTTTGATTGCTTTCCCGCATTTCTCTTTCCCAAAACTTTGGAGAGGCCACCTCTCTGCTTTACTGCTGAGCAAAGTCCCTTCCAGAAGGCAGGCTGTGATGCCAAAGAAGCAGTCTAGCAGGGCAAGTGACACCAGCAAATGATGTGAGAAGTGGTTAAAAATACATGCTCTGAGAAGTAGTGCATTTATGGTAAAAGGTTTAATGGAAGAAGTTACTGAATGGAAAGAAAGTGTAGCATTATATATAGCATGGCAAGTTTTCTCATATCTGTTTTTCTCTTCACTAGTGCTCATGCACCTTTTTAGGAGAGAAACCTGAACATGCAAGCAGAGGGGAGACTGCACAGGTACCCTCCTCTGCACCTCTGGAAGGGCTGGCCAGAGCTTGCACAGGACTCTGCGGTCAGCACCTGCTCCCAAGCAGCACGTGGGTGTTGGGCATGGCACAGTAGCCCCTGGAGAGATTGGCAAAACCCTTGAGGGCCCAGGCACAGGGGGACTGGAGGGGAAGCCCTGCATGAGGTAGTTCATGCTCCAGCAGGAATCTGCAAGTCCAGTGTGGTTTTTGAGGCTAAGGATGCTTCCTTCGGTATGGTTGGCTTTAACTATGCAGTTGAAATTCCCTTATTTGCAATTTGCAGCAGGATTCAAGATCGAGTCCTGTTAGTTCAAGGTATATACATATATTAGGTGGGGTTGAAGCTATATAATTGAGAGTATCTTCTTTTGAGTGAAATGCAAATATATTTAATTTTTTTTACCCATATGCTGCTAAATTATTAAGGCTTTTTCTTTCATAATGAAATTAATTTTCCTTTGTGACATTGTAATGTGGATTATTCTTAATTTTTCTTAATACACAGGATTTATTTTCCTTTGAAAAATGCCCAGTGTGTAAGAAAGTGCTGTCGCTTTAAATATCTATGCTTCACCAGTGCTTAATTTTGAAATGTTTTTGCATTATACTGTAAGTGAACTGTTTTTCCATACAAAGCAAGCTTTTTTTTTCCTTTTTTAGTTGCTAACTTTACTACTGCCTATGTTTAGATTTGGGGGAATTTGTACTGCGTGCCAATCTGTAATTACATTCAAAAGCATCCCTCCCTTCACTTCTCATTTCCGTTCCCCAGGAGACAGAAAAAAAATAGGTTACTAGAAAGGTTCCTCTAAAGAGAGTGAAGAGAAGAGCATGGTTATTGAGAGATAATTGCTCAAAATGTGTACTAATGAGTGACCACTGGAGTTAGATTAATTCTTTGCAGCACAGAATTTATTTAGAGGATTTAGTGTTATCGTCTGGTAATTATCCCCCAGGCAGACTGATGATTGCAAATGTTCTATTGCCACAGTTCGACAGTGGCCATTTCTCTGAATGCATTTCAGCCTATGGATCACTGGCAAACAATTTATTCTGATTATTCATTATCTGGCATATATGATCGGTCATCCAGGTTGCACTTTCATTCCTGCTCCCTTACTGTTGCCTCTTACAGTGGGAGGAGAAATTATGGCACAATTAATACCTTATCTTCATGCTCACCTACCATAAGATGCCAGAAAAGGGAGATTTTTTTGCAAGAGAAAAATAAACCAAAAAAGAAAATCAGGAAAAAATAAGTATTCCCTGAGCATTCGTGGGGGGGACAAAAGCAGCAACAACTTTATTTAAATAACTTTTCTTGAAAAGTTAACCCAAAGAGGCATTGACAAGGTCATTCAGAATGTGAAATAATTCAGTTCTGGTGAACCTTGACTCTCCTCTGCTATTTTGTTAGGAAGCAATTTACATCCACAGCTTTGAGTTCTTTCTAAATTGAAAGCCCTTCCCCCACATGGCTTTATATATTTAGAAACAAAAAAGGTGTTTGTTTGGTTGAAGTTTGGGGGTTTTTTAATTTGATTTCTTCATTTACATCTAAAATAGCTCGAGCAAAGTTTAGGATCATTTGCACCAGTAAAATATTACAAGGTAAAAACAATCCCAAGCCTTTGTCTTTTTTTTTTTTTTTGAGAGTTGAGAGAGCAATTTTTTTGTGCACACTTGTAATAATTTCCTATAAACTCTAAAATTAAGTGGATCAGAGGCTGCCTGTGTGTTTTCATTAAAATATTTAATTTCTGTGCACTAAGGCCCAAATCCCAACCCCATTGAAATGAATAACAGAACTTGCAGTTGCTTCCAGTAAACTAAGCTTCAGTCCTATATCAGCGTTGCAAATCTCTATTGCATTAAATGAGATAGCCTTCCCATAGGCATATCTCTGTATATAGGTATAGATTTCAGAATTCCTCAGTATGAATCACCTATGTGTATGCAAGGTAGATATATCCTGCACAGAGGAAAACACAGAGGAAAGCACATCCTTGTCTGCAGGAATGGCATGGGTGCAGGCACAGGTATTATGAGCATGTCTGCCCTGGAATACCTGTATGTGAGGACATACGTGTGCTTATACACACATAGAGGCAAATACATATTCAGACATTCCCTACTAGCACACACAACTGTGTGCCTGGCTGGACAGAGATGGACACATACAGTACTTTCTGTTTCTCAGGTATGTTTTTCTAAACTGGTTCCCATCTTCCTAGATTCATCTGTGCTTTCTCAGGTTGTTCTTTAAACCAACCAACCCTCCTTAATTCTCACATTTTTGATACAGTGAAATATATGTCAATACAGAATGGCTTCCCTCTTCTGGAAGAAACTTGCTTTCATTTGCTAAAATTGAAATCTTTGATTTGGTATGCCAGGGGAGGGGGAGGGGGGAGAAAAAAAACAAGGGAAAATAGGCTTGTTTTCTAAAAGCCGAGGAGACTGCATTAAAAAAAGATGTGAGCAAATCATCTCATATGATGATTCATGGTCACATTTCTAATTATCTTGTAAAAAAATAATATTTATAATTTCTGATCTCTCTAGATTTCCAGCACTTCTAGCATCCATCTTTTACCCTCTACCTATTTCTTTCCTGCATTATTTTCTTTGCAGCTTTTCACTCCAGTGAATCCCTGCCTTTTAAATAAACTAGAAGAGACAAACAGTCCCCACTCACAGCAGCTACAGATAAGCATAAAAATCTCTGGGATTCAGAATCCAGTTGGGTAAAATAAGAGTTTGCAGGAAGGTTGCCTCGTGTGGAGCAAAAAGCCTTTGGCGTGTGCCCCCTCGTGGACGTTCTTTATTCAGCATGAATGCTTGTGCCCTTAAATACAGGTTTTTTCAAAGCAAAATTGTTCAAATTATTCAAAATACATAAGCGACACGTCCTTTGTTTTTTTCCCTCCTGAACTGCCAGCGTGGTTGTATAGGGTAGGTATCTTCTGTGAAAAGACATGAATATATACATACATGTATCCCTCTGCACATGAAAGTAGGCACCACATGATCAAGTCAGTTCACCTTGAATTCTGTATGAAGTGGTACAAAACAATGGAAGTGGTCTAAATAGCGGGCAGACTTTTTTTTTCCCCCTGGAATTTCTACTGAAGATAAACCTTTAGATTTCTGTATTTCCATCCAATAGCTCCTATCACCTTCTCAGGGGCTGATGTTAACAACCCATTTCATTGGTAGTTTAGTTGCCAGAATCAAATTCAGTTGGCAGAATCCCAGACCTGCCTAATAAGCTGTCTATTTAAAATAATGACCGAGTTAGTAGCCAATCATATTTAGAAGTATTGAGTATCTCTGTTACCAAACCTGTTGGATTCACTTGGCACAAAATTATATGACTCCTCTCCTCAAAAAACTATTTTTAAGACTTAGAAGTAACACATAGAACTCTGGCAGAGCTTCCCTTACAGCAGAACTAATCAAGGTTAGTAATCTTAGTTTGATATGCAAGTAGAAAGTAATTTTCATGTTTTACTTGTAAGAGTGCCAAAGGACAGTAGGGTGCATTTGTAACTTTTGCCCAATACTCACAGTCATTAGTTTTGCAGAGATCTGTCTGGATTTGTTAGCTGTGAAAACTACCTGCCAACTATTTTGCTGATTTCCTGGACATAACTACACCTGTTCTTCAAACAAGTTTACTGCATTTATTTCCCCACTAATTGCCTGAAGTCTTTGCTTGTTTGAATTTTGGTCTATTTTAGAAAATAGCAGCCTCAAGACAGAGCACATGCACAGGGTGCTGCTTGTTCATTCACTCCACTTCTTTGTATGTTTGAGAATATGGCTGATGAAAGATGGAAATATTACTTTTTTATAAAGTAGTAGATGTGGCATCTGAAAGGCATGGGGAAATGTTGGTTTATGTCAAGCCATACCCAAAGGAACAAGAAGCCTAAAGTCTTATTTTGCTTTTTGTAGACATGTATTTGATACAATATGAGATGTTTTCATTAATTCTCACTGATTTCTTGTTGCCCTCTATCGAGGCAGAGTGAGTTTGACGTTAAAAGCAGGAAACACATTAACCTGGCTGTAAGCGGAACATGTTTGTTGTCCTGCTTGTTGTTTAAAGTTCTTCATGCTGTTCCCAGTTCCCACAGAATGAAAAGTGGAGACTGTCCCTGTGGCTATATTCTACTCCTGTCTTTTTCCATACTTCCTATATGACATGTCATTTGCGTTTGTTTTTTGCCTCACTTTCCTTTACAGAAAAAAAAAAAAACAAAAAAAAACAAAAAACCAAAAAACACTGGTTTAATATTTGACAGGCAACACTTCCAGTGCACAAGAGGACAGGATCTCAAGTACAGTTTACTTGAGTTGTTGCAGCATTGGCAGCTGTAAAACATGGTAGATCCTCTGATGTTAGCAAGTCACCAGATATGAATGGCTGTAGATGAAGAATATGCTTCAGTAATCTGAAGTTACTCCACTAAGTAGATTTATCATTTCCATTATAAGCCCAAACCAGAGCTTGGTTTTTAGGTTGCTAATAGTCCCTCCCTTGTTCCAAATCCAACAGATATGGAAAGGTAGCAGGTATGGAAAAAATGGACAGAGCAGCTCTCCTGCCTGGGCTTCCAGGATCATCTTGGTGCAAAGGAAGAGAACAGTGGCAGGGAGGAGAAGGCATGAGAAGGCAGAGTGGATGCCCCTCTCCTGCAGCTCCATAGCATAAGTGCTCTTCAGGTAATTTGTCAGCAGCAGTAGGACAAGGCTGTGTAAAGCAAGCTGAGTGACAGCGTTGGTGGCTGGTGGCGGGGATCGGTGGCAGCATGATTGGCCAGTGCGTGGGCATTCCGTGATTTTTGCTGCTCACGTGAGCGCAAGAGCCAATGGCTTCGGGAGCCGCCATTGGAGGGTATTGTACAGAGCAGGCATGTATCAAATTCCAAATTCCTTTGTGTCAGAGCTCAGGAGAGACAATAATGTGTTTACAAATGATTGCGATGCACACAGTGAAGAGAAACCACTGTTCGTGCCGTATGTGTTCCACTGTGCTCAGAGCGAGCTGCTGAAAACCAGGTGGGGAATCCAACTCACAGATAGCTTACAGGTTTCCTTGCTTTTATAAATTCATTTCTAAGCTAATGTTGAGCTATGCCTGTTCCTAATGACCTCTGGCACTGACATCTTCTCCCTGCTTTCTGCAGTGGAGGGGATGGAAAAACTGAAAAGCCTGAGCTTTCGTGCTGAAAGAACTGATAATGTGTATATTGACAAGGACTCCAAAGGCAAGGACTCCTTGTACAGTTGGAAATCAGACAGCCAGCAGGAATGTCTGCACTTAAAAGCATGCACACTTCTTGTGCATGGCTTCCCTGCAATCAGAATATCTGAGTCAACAGGTTTTCAGGACTGGAAACTCTGAGTGTTGTCTTAATTGTTTATACTGCTGCAGCAAACTTTTAAACAAAAATGCTTGGAGTTCCTTTGCATACTTTGCCTACCATATGCTGTACCAAACAAAACAATGACATTCTTTTAAAACCGTCTTGGCAACAGGAAAAATGCTTTGGCTAGACAGCATCATAAAAAGTTGCTGTTAGTTAGATGATAGACTTACTGCAAGTAACTGCTATTGATGCATGCATTAGCATACCCACGTACACTAACAGATTTATGTGCAGATACATATATGCTGGATTAAAATGTATTCTGGTCCTATTCATGTAGGAACAAGACAGCAAAGTACAACTTTAGAGCTGTTTCCAATGGGCAGTTTATGTCAGCCTGAAGACTTTACTTACTAAATACATATATTCTGAGCTCTTACTGCCTAAGAGTTAGGGGAAAAAGAACTGTGAAAGAGTTCAAAATACACCCTACCAAGGTTGCATTTTTTGGCAGGAGTGTTTTAGGAGCAGAATCTTTTTTCCAGTATGCAGAAGTCTGCATTACAAATTGGATCAGCTACAGCAACTTGTCCAGTTCTATTGAAGTCATCTGACAGTCCCTGCAACTCTTTATTGCCGAAGATGCTGTGTTAAATTAAAAAAAAAAAAAAAAAAA